>CM046878.1:221303426-221903426 GCA_025667525.1 Glebionis coronaria
AAGAACTGGAATTAGTGCACAAGTTATTAATGGTACAAACTTTAGGAAAAAGTTATCATACTAGGTTTAAAATTACTCCCTTCGACAAGCGTCTTCCGTTTAAGATCATCCGAAAACAATTTTCTTTTTCAGTTTAATTTGCAATGACCATTAAAAAAAGTCAAACAATCACTTTCAAAAGTAGGTTTCTACCTCCCACGTCATATTTTCACTCACGGACATATGTAGTTGTTTCACGAGTAAAAAGTAAGAAAGATTTGAGGTTGTAGTTTGTGATCCGCAGGGAACGTATCTAAAATGACTAAAAATGTGGTCTACAAATAAGTGTTAGACGGTGTATGAACACGGTTCTAATGGTATGTGGAACACATTTTATAAAATGTTTTTTCCAATATTTTGTAAATTATAACTACACATACATTATTGTTCACAATTTCCTTTTAATTACTTTTACGTTCAACTATTAGGTGTTCATAGCATCTGCATGGCTTTTGACTTTATTCGCTCTCACATATGTCAACTTTGAAGAATAAACTGCGTAGAACTCTATTATCGTGATTGTTACAAAGTTAAACGCTTATCGAATAATTCATGCTTTTTTGTATGATTTTTCATATATTACCAGAACTCGGTTATTTGTTTTAATATTTGTATATGTTTGTTATTTCTTACAAAAGTTACACATTAAGTTAAACCCGACATTAAGCAATTCTTTAAACTAGTTTATATAAAGCTCTAAAAACAAATACTTTATTAACATATATATAAATAGAAATGTTGGACGTGATTTAAAATATCACATCTGCTTTTAAAAATAGGTCATGAAACGTTAAATCCTTTAACTACTTACCCCCATCATCTCTTTCTTCTTCAAGAGTCGTTAACCATTCTTAGTTTTGCGGTATGTTGAATTTGGGTGTGCACTTATAAATTTCCAATGTTTTAAAGGACTAGACGACTAGCCGCGCATAGCGGCAGAATTTCTAACGGCAAATAGTTAAGATACACAATATTGGTAGTGTTTTATGTAACATTCATATATACGTTCATAACAATGAAATTTTATAACGACAAAAAATAATTATGATTACCTATATTTTGACTTGTTTTACATGTTCTTGACTTGTTTCACATGTTCTTGACTTGTTTTACTGTTTCATGTTTTATCATGTATTTCTTAGTGTTTCATGTTTTATCATGTATTTCTTAGTGTTTCATGTGTTCTTGATTAACGTTTTTCATGTTTCATGTGTTATTATACTTGATGTTTCATAATGAGTAACTTTCTAAAAATAGCAGGTTTCAATATATAGTAACTTTTCAAAAATAGTAGGTTTCCATATATAGAAACTTTCCATAAATAGTAAGTTTCAAAAATAGTAACTTTCTAAAAATAGTAAATTAATTAATAGGGCCATCTTAATTTCATGAACAATTATATAATTTTAAATATATCCTAAGTCTTGAAATTTAATAAGCAAACTTATTAACCAAACGCCCCCTTGTGTCTTCGTGCACCCGAGCCCCAAAACACTAAGCCCACCGAGACCCTAATGGTCTCAGTTGCACGATCAAACATCAAACCAAATCACCACATCCCCCGGCTGTGGTTTCCCTGACACCGACAGTGGCTTTTAGCCATTACTTGCCCGTTCCACCCCCTGCCAAAACATTTCCCACCTGCTGTAAGCCAGTTTCTACTGTTGTCTAAGTGTTCCGATGGACCCAGTCGGTTTTCCCCTTGTTGGTTCATGATTTCCACCGAGGCATAAGCCTCGGTTTGCCACTGCTTAGATCAAATTCCCCACTGTGGGTTTGTGGTGTTACGGCTGGCCGATCAAATAACCCACCGATACCCTTGTGGTCTCGGTTCTCGTGACAAACCAAACAACACCCGGTTCCAATCTCGAATTATACATGTTTTAATTGATCCTAGCATAGGTTTCATAATTTAGTTCACATGATTTATGTACGATTCTTGCAAATATAAAAGAGATTAAAGATGAAAGTTTACCGAATGCGTAAATGATTAAGGATTAACAACACGAACAATACTCGTAACAAGGATCAAACACTAGCTCTTTTCTCCTCCCCTTTTCCTTTGTTTTTGCCGGTGGCTAAAACACAAATGGTGGCTAGGGTTTATTTTTTAATGACTTGTAAAATGAAAGGACAAAAGTTAGTTTCCTGATGATTAAATTAGGTCATTAATGTAGGTATTTAATGTAGGTATTTTTAGTGCATTTAAGTTCGTTTTCTCGACTCACTCGAATTGATATCTGATTTAACACAAGATTAATTGTTCTTGGTAATTAGAACTCTTTTTGGTATTTTAAAACTAAAAACTATTTAATTAAAAACTTTCAAGAAAAACTATTAACAACTATTTAATCTAAAAAGTAATATTTAATTGATACTAATTAACTAATTTAAAACTATATAAAATTTAAGTCTAATTTAAATCTAATTTACTCTAATTAATTTTAACTAAAACTTTTAATTTAAATGAAATCTACTTAAAATTTATTTTTAAATAAAACTAAATTAATAGAAAACTAATTTTTAAAACTAAATTTAAAAAAAATTAAATTTATAAAAGTAATTAAAATATTTTTTTTTTTTTTTTAACTTTATAAAAGTAAATTTGTAGAAAAAAAACTTTTTAATTTAAAAATAACTAACTAAAACTTTTAATTAAACTAATTATCAAATCTAACAGCTAAATTAAAACTATATTAATTAATAAAACTATATTAACACACAAATAAGGGTCTAGCAGAGATGGTAAAGGTGTTGGGCTAATAAGCGAAGGGTCAGGGGTTCAAGTCTTATTTGAGACGATTTTTGAATATTATTTTTATTTTTGGAATATTAAAAAATTTTGGTAGATAAAATTACTCAGACCGAATTGGTATGAGCTTAATACAGATAAGCTAAATAACAAACTAAGCAGCAAAAACCAAAAATAAGCAGATCCAGACTGAGACAATAAGCATCACACTTCTAGACTCAAATCAGCAAAACAATTTTAAACTAACTATACCAAGATGACCAAATCAGCACACTCAAAACCAAATAAGCATATAAGCTAAATCAGCTAATAAGCAGATAAAACTAATCATAAAACTTAAAAGTCAGATAAGCTAAATCGAATAAGCATATAAGCTATATCAACAAATAAGCAGATAAAAGTAAACGTAAAAACTAAAAAATAAGCAAATCAAAATAAACTTAAATACTAGGAATTGAAAACCAAACAGACTACTAGACTCCTATCAGACAATTAAAACAGATATGTAAGCTCAAAAAGATCTTACTAAAACTCTTATCAGATCCAATAACACCCAAATCAGGAGACTATGTATATCAATTTCAATAAGAAAAACTTTAAGTGCAAGCAGATTATACTATAAGATTCAAAAACAGGACCCAAACTCATATAACTTCAACAGATCTAAACAAGATTTACTACTTAAAAACTAAACAGATATTAAAACAAGCATACTCAAAATAATACTAACCTTAATTCAGCAATCAACTTACTCAAATAAAACAGAAATTTAAACAAACATAAAAATTAATCTAAAAATTAACATAAAAATAAAAAGTGAGAAAGAACCTGGTGATGATACCGTTGAGCCGAAGGAAAGGCGCTGAGCCCCCTTATAAGCGAAGACGAGAACACCTTATACCCCAGACATCACCGAATCATCAACAGTACTACTATTCTTGAACCACGAACATCAACTAATCGAACCAGTTTTTATAAACTTCCCAGTATGGGAAATTTAACATCCACTTTTATTTAAATTAATTAATTCAAACAAAAAAATAGATTGCAGTAACTTTAATTTAAACAAACGAGACAAGATTTAACCGAAAGAAATATTTTATTAATAACTAAAAATCTGAGTACAATATTGAGAAAATTAAAATTACAATTTAACCTAAAAACTAATTTGCATAAATTAAAAATAAAAATAAAAAAATGGAACTTAATGAATTACAGGATGAGGGGTTTTTATAGGAAAACCCTAGAAACATTGCTGGTGAAACTTGGTGAGCAAGTAGATAAATCTCAGCCGCTCTTTTCTTCTTCCTTTCTTCTCTTTCTTGATCAACGGTGAAAATAACACTCCCTTGCACACGGATTGCCATCGTGGCAAGGGAGTGTGTTTGTTGTGTTTCTTTGCATCTGATGTGGAGCCTTCTTATTGGAGGATTTTTAGTGGTGATTTGTATTACCCAATCAGAAAGGGAAAAGGAGCCACGTAGATGATGAGTACCACATCGTGTTCTTCCCGAAATAAGGGGGAATTAATCCCCTGCGTGTGAATCACACGAATATATAAAAAGCCCCAATTTCTTGTATAACTTTTTAATTAGGGTTTTGGGGTAAAAGATTGTTTCTGGTTATTTTGTGGTGGGAGAAGAAAGAGGTAAAAGTGGGTGAGGATAAAACTACTTTGGTTGTATCTAAGATTTGTGTGTGAGGGTGGGTGAATGGGTAATAAACAAAAACGTGTGTTGACCAAGTGAATAATATTTCACATTCACCGTCCCAATTGTTTTGTAAGTGGGCTTGGCCCAAATAATCCGTCTCATGCTTGTTAAAGTTTTGGGCTTTTGGCCCAATGTAGTTCATCCGTCCCTTTATATTATGCAATATTGGGCCATGAAGGGCTTTTTACCCCAATATGAATATTACTTGCTGCCTTATTGGGCTTTTGGGCCCAATACCCAAATGTGGGACCCACTTGGCCAAAAATCTTCATAAATGATTAAATCCGCTAAAATCAAACTTGAAATTGGCTTCCTTGATCTTTTCTTTAAACCCGTGTCGAATTTACTGGTTTTCGTGATCTTTAGCACACTTTTGGTTCTTTGACTTTGTCTTTGTCTCTTTCTTGGACTTTTCTTCAACAAATGACCGTGAAATCCCGTGTTTTCTTTCTTTTTGATCTTTTGTACCTATTTCACATAAAAACACAAAACCACGCGTAATTCCGACTTTTACGATACTAAACACATGATTAGGTCTTGTTTTTCCCTGATTTTAGTGGCAAAAGGATAAGTGTTTACACACTTATTAAATCCCCTACACTTGACCATTGCAATGACCCCATGCAATGCATAGTTTAAAAGCATAAAGTTACATTATTCTTATAATTAATCCATCTCGGCCTTTATAAAGATATACTATTACTACTACGATAAAAAGATAAAAAAACTTTAAAAGAAACAAAAGTTATAACAATTTATTAACTTGGAAATTATTTGATGGAAGAAACTTGTAAAGAAATCTAAGACTTCAATTAGGGCTTTGGTGTCATGAATATTAATCACCCTCAAGTTTCACGTTCCCCATACCAAGCTTAAAAACGAGATCATTGTTTACCATAAGTTCTCAAGTTAAATCCACTTATATAAGACAATTGTGTAATACTCTTTCTCCAATTCCTACGTTGTATCTCTAGATTTTAAAGATTGTCATTCACCCGTAGGCTCATTTGACTTATTTAATAATCCTTAGTCCAAAAATGAAGGCAAAACGGTGCAAACCCGACACTCAAAACCTAACATCGTCCTCAAAAATGTTGTCACTAAAGTAAGCCCACATCAAGGATGATTTAACACGATTTGGGGAATAAATTCCCGGATCCAAAATTTGGCCAATAGTACTACTTATTAATTATTCCTCCAAAATCATGTAGATTTATGTGGAGTTTAGCAAGTTCACATCATATACCCTTGGGCTCTTTAAGATGTAAAAATTCTCCTTATCTATTGTCCACACCCTAAGGCTCCTTGAACGATAAACAAGGGAATTGATTTTTGATCAATTTTTATTCAACACTTACCATGCCATACACCCTAAGGCTCTAATGACAAGGTTCGTGCTACATGCCCCACACCCTAAGGCTCCTTGAGGCCATGTTTTAATCTTATTCTTTCTTATTTATGATATATATATATATATATATATAGTAGGCCAAATTCCACGGTCCCATGGTCTGAATACCTCCTACTTAGTGGTTATGAGCCACCTTAGTCGGAAGTCCACAACGCTGGCACCCTCAATGTATTCATGCTTTAATTACAAGGAGATAAATGATTTGGCTAAGAGCTAAGATATAGAATCTACACCGCAAAAATCCTCATTTATTAAGCAATTAAATATACAAGCGGGAAGAAAGAGCCACAAAAACTCATATAAGCAAGAATTAACCCTTAAACTTATTATCAACTCTATCATCTCTCGTTCTCCACAATTTAAAATCTCAAGGAATGATACTCGTGGATGCTTAGCCTAATAAACCAATTAAGGTCCATATGGTTAAGGATACTAGCTAGAGTAAACTTGGATAAGTAAACTCGGGTTGAGTCAAAATATTCACGACGGGCCTAATATATTAAAGATATCTAAACTTGTTAAAACCATTTTATTCATTTATTTATTTTTGACTTTATTCTTGAAATGTAAAATATAAATATGATGCGATGACAAAAGGAAAGAAAATAAATGGAAATACTACTAGGCCAAAATAGATCAAAATTTTGAAAAACGTTGAATTTTTTTTAAATTTTCCGGTTAAATGGGGTTAAATTCATGGAAAAGCCCACTAAAATTCGATAGAAGGACCCCCTACACTTAATATAAACATTGTCCTCAATGTTTTAAGCATGTGGAAGAATAAACTCCCCTACACTTAGGACATTGAGTGCGTTGTTTAAGATCGAGCTAAGGAAGAGACAACTAAAGTGATTACATTTATTCAACTTATTTATATACATGTATGAATCATAATAGCAAAAACTTATCGAAGGAACCGGGTACACGGAAACACGGGATCACGGGTCGCGTCAAAAACACCAAAAGTGGATCATTAAAGCACATGTCCCTGCACACAACATCACGACACAAAAAACAACCTACTTGGCTCCCCCTACACTTATTGGTAGAAATAGGTGAAGGTGAAAAAGGGTGGAAAGGATGGAAAAGGTAAAAATCTAACCTAGTTATACGATGCTTGATTTATTTATCACGAGTCTCTAGCTCGACTCGAATTCCCGAATATCATTATTCAAATGGGAAAATCATGGGAAAACCAAGATTTCCAAGGGAGGAAAATCTCTCCATGATAAAGGGTGAAACAAAGTCATATAAGGAATACCCCAAGAAAAATCCACCCGGGTCAAACACATAATTTCCATCATGAAAGGAAATAAACCCCGAGGTGGTAAAATCACACAAGTCAAAGAAAAGAGGGGTACCCTTAGTCAAAAATTTCTTACGAGGAAAGATGTTATGGTGGTATTGCAATGAAAGCACTAAAGTCTCTATTCCAGGATCAAACACCGGTTCCTTAACGGGAAAATAGCAAGAGGTGTTGACATTTAAGCTCAAAATATCATCATAATCCAAAGTGGGAAAGTCGTCCTCTTCCGAACTCGATGTGAAAACATAAGTATCATCGGAGTCATAGGAAAACTCTTCCTCATGAGGAAAATAGGTATTTATAAAGATATCTAAATCCTCCTCAAATGGAATGTCCTCTAAAGTAGGAATGATCTCTATGAGTGGAGGAGCCTCCTCAAAAGTCATGACTTCTAAAATTGGAGTATAAAAGTCAAAAGGAGTCTCCATAATGGAAGAATCACTCAAAGAGATATGAGGTGCATTAAGATCATGGGGTGGGTCATCAAAGTTAATGAGATCACTTAAAGAAGTGTCATCATCGTAAGTATCAAAGATTGGTGGATCAAAAATGGGTGGGTCATAAGTGGGTGGGTCAAAAGATGGATCGTCTAAACCGAAGATAGTGTGATCACTTAAAGAAGTGTCATCACTATAAGTATCGTAAATAGGAGTTTCAAAAATTTGAGGCTCTAAGGGAAGGGATGAAGTTATCACAAAATCATTTTGATTAGACTTTTGAATTCCAAAAGGATTAATAAAAATCTCCTCATTATCATAATTAAGAACATCAATCATATTGACCGACTCTTTTTTTTTTGTGATTTTCCCCATTTTGAAAACTTGTTGTTCATCCCTAACCCTAAGAATTAACTCCCCTTCCGCCACATCAACTAATGCTCTTCCGGATCGTAAGAATGGTCTACCATGTATTAACGGAGTACGAGGATCCATTTCATAGTCGACGACGACAAAGTCCATGGGAAAAGTGAATGTACCAACTCGAACAAAAACGTCTTCGGCAATACCAACGGGGTATGCGAGAGTTCTATTAGCTAACTCGAGAGTCATGCGAGTCGGTACAAGGTCGGGTAATGATAATTGTTTCCATACCGAGAGTGGCATAAGATTGATGCTAGCGCCGAGATCCGCTAAAGCCATACAATCATCAATTTGAGGAAAGAGCAAGGTAAAACAAATCGTTCGGGATCTCCTAGCTTTTCGGGAAACTCTTTGAGAAGAATCGCGGAAAAAATCTCATTTAAACAAGTATTAACGAGCTCAACCATTTTTCTTTCTTATTGAGCAAATCTTTGAACATTTTCACAAATTTAGGCATTTGAGCCAGTGCTTCAATAAGGCTAATGTTAACATTCACTTTGGAAATCATTTTCAAAAAGTTGGAAACGTGAACGTCATCTTTGGTGAGCACTTTAGCCTTATCCAATCTAGAGGGATAAGGCATATTGGGTTTAGACTTTGAAGGTTGAGAAGGAGAAGTACTCGCTTCTTGAACAACCTTAGGGATAGGCTCTTTAGGCAATTGAGAACTAGTACTAGGAGTGGTAGTGGGAGGAATCACCGAAGGGGGAGTAGGATTACTCATTATGACCTCCGGGCCTTGTCTCTCCTTTATGGGCGAAGAGATGGAAGGTCCCACTAAAGTGGCTCCACTTCGAGTAGTGATAGCACTCACATTAGCACGAGGGTTAATCTCGGTATTAGAAGGTAAGGCGCATTGGGGTTCAAAGGCTTGCAACATTTGCACGAACTTCCTATCGGTGGACTCTTGCATTTGTTTCATAATTCTCTCGTGTTCGGTCAATTATTGTAGAACCAAGTCCATTTGAGGATTGTGCATGATCATTTGATTATACCCTTGATTGTTAAACCCTTGATTAGGAAAACCTTGGTTTTGATATTATGGTTGAAAACCATTGTTATTATGAAAACTTTAGTTGAAGTTATTATTTTGAAACCCTTGATTTTGACCATTAAAATTCCCTTGATTTGCATTCCCTTGAAAATTACCCATTTGAGGACCTTGGTTCCTATTTTGGTATTGGGTATTTTGGGCGGGTGGGGGTGGTCTTTGTGGAGCTACAAAACCCGGGGGAGCGAAATAATTAGTACACTTATAAGACAAATGGTTAACATCAACATTTGGTTTAAAGTGAACCTTCTCATTAGCATTGGTGTTATAAGCATAAACTTGTTGTTGTTGATTGTAAACCTTGTCACAATTAAAATACGAATGTGGTCCACCACAAGTCTCACACGTTTCACAAGTCTCTTTTAAGGCATTTACTTGACCATTGATGGCTTTGGTATTATTAGCGATTTGTAGAGCAATTGATTCAACAAGCGATGTAAGTTTATCGATTCTCTTGTCGCTCTCACTAGAACTAGCACTTGCCATAGTAGCCCTAACACTCTTGGTTTGTACTTTTGCCTTGTTTTCAATTATGGCCCAAGCCTCGTTCATGGATTTCACAATAATATTGCCCCCCGCGGCACTATTAAGTGAGTCTTGGTCATTAAGAGTTAAACCATTGTAAAACGTATTGATTTCATGTACTTTAGTGAAACCATGTTGTGGACATTTTCTTAAAATCTCCTTAAAATGATCCCAAGACTCACTAAATGTTTCCTCGTATTGTTGTTCAAAGGTAATGATGTCATTCCTTAAAGAAGTGGTCCGTGATGGTGGGAAAAAGTAGTTAATGAACTTGGTCTCTAAATCAATCCATGTGGTAATACTTTGGGGTGGTTCCTTATCAAGCCAAATCCGGACTTGTCCCTCGAGGGAAAAAGGAAAGAGTTGTAAACGAATGGCCTCTTGTGGCACCCCATTGTATTTGACGGTGTTTGCCAATTGTATAAAACGTTTGATATGAGCGTGTGGGTCATCATTAGTACGGCCTAAAAATGGTGTAGCGGAAACCATTTGAACGAAACCCGTTTTAAGTTCAAAATTATTCGCTCCAATATCTGGCACCACAATCGCGTCATCGTTTCCTTCAACGTGAGATTGTAGAATCTCAATCATTGGTCTATTATCCATTGCCATCGTGTTGTTCAAATCTCGATTCTCGGGATCGGCTTGAATGACGGTCTTTTTGTTTTTCTTCTTCTTCTTTTTGGAAGAATTAGAAGTATTTGGTACACCAATCGGTATGTATGTACGCGCGCGAGTGCGCATACAATTAAAACTTGAGGAATGAGGTAGGAGACCTCGGTCTACTTTTAGAGGAAAGGGATTATCCCTCTCGAGGTGCAATATTAAAAAGCTACAAAAAATATATACTTAATACTACTTGAGTTGGCAAACCAATAATAGGTCGTCCCTCTCAATATACGCACAAGCAAGCGGGGAAATGAGGTGGCACAAAGCACTTAAAAACCTTTTTCCTTAGACGGCCTTTTATAGCGCGTCGCCTTATACCCACCTTATAGTTTGTATAAATCGAGTTCAAACTTCTTACTAGTATTTATCTATTTTGCCTTTTTTTCTCGTTTTGGGATTCGAATACAATAGTTAGGTAATGAAATCCCAACTAAGGTCTTATTTGAAAGTAGGTAAATTAATTGTGCTACGTAATATAAAATAGTAAAAGAAAAATCTTTTTGTATTTTTTAGAAAAATATATATTCACAATAAAAATCGAAAGAAATCGAAATAAGAAAAATAACAATAATACGTAATATTTTTGGTGTAATACTTTAGGAAAAGTATTACTTTTGGATTTTTTAATTTTTTGTTGCAAATCTTAGGAAAGAGTTTGCTTTTGTTAATTTTTTATTTTTTTGTATTTTTAAGTTTTTGATTTTTTGTGTTTTTGATTTTTTAGCAAGAAAAGCAACGTTCAAAATTAAACGGATCCCAAAATCCAAACGTCTCATGAAAATCGTCAATCGTAACGAGGGAAGCGGCAGCGGCGCCAATTTAATGTAGGTATTTTTAGTGCATTTAAGTTCGTTTCCTCGACTCACTCGAATTGATATCGGATTTAACACAAGATTAATTGTTCTTGGTAATTAAAACTCTTTTTGGTATTTTAAAACTAAAAACTATTTAATTAAAAACATTTAAGAAAAACTATTAAAAACTATTTAATCTAAAAAGTAATATTTAATTGATACTAATTAACTAATTTAAAACTCTAAAAAATTTAAGTCTAATTTAAATCTAATTTACTCTAATTAATTTTTAACTAAAACTTTTAATTTAAATGAAACTTACTTAAAACTTATTTTTAAATAAAACTAAATTAATTGAAAACTAATTTTAAAAACTAAATTTAAAAACAATTTAAATTTATAAAAGTAATTAAAATATTTTTATTTTTTATTTATTTTTTAAAACTTTATAAAAGTAAATTTGTAGAAAAAAACTTTTTAATTTAAAAATAACTAACTAAAACTTTTAATTAAACTAATTATCAAATATGACAGCTAAATTAAAACTATATTAATTAATAAAATTATATTAACACACAAATAAGGGTCTAGCAGAGATGGTAAAGGTGTTGGGCTAATAAGCGAAGGGTCAGGGGTTCGAGTCTCATTTGAGACGATTTTTGAATATTATTTTTATTTTTGGAATATTAAAAATTTTTGGCAGATAAAATCACTCAGACCAAATGGGTCTGAGCTTAATACAGATAGGCTAAATAACAAACTAAGCAGCAAAAACAAAAAATAAGCAGATCCAGACTGAGACAATAAGCATCACACTTCTAGACTCAAATCAGCAAAACAATTTTAAACTAACTACCAAGATGACCAAATCAGCACACTCAAAACCAAATAAGCATATAAGCTAAATCAGCTAATAAGCAGATAAAACTAATCATAAAACTTAAAAATCAGATAAGCTAAATCGAATAAGCATATAAGCTATATCAGCAAATAAGCATATAAAACTAAACATAAAAACTAAAGAATAAGCAAATCAAACTAAACTTAAATACTAGCAATTGAAAACCAAACAGACTACTAGACTCCTATCAGACAATTAAAACAGATATGTAAACTCAAAAAGATCTTACTAAAACTCTTATCAGATTCAGTAACACCCAAATCAGCAGACTATGTATATCAATTTAAATAAGAAAAACTTTAAGTCCAAGCAGATTATACTATAAGATTCAAAAATAGGACCCAAACTCAGATAACGTCAACAGATCTAAACAAGATTTACTACTTAAAAACTAAACAGATATTAAAACAAGCAGACTCAAAATAAAACTAACCTTAATTCAGCAATCAACTTACTCAAATAAAACAGAAATTTAAACAAACATAAAAATTAATCTAAAAATTAACATAAAAATAAAAAGTGAGAAAGAACCTGGTGACGATACCGTTGAGCCGAAGGAAAGGCGCTGAGCCCCCTTATAATCGAAGACGAGAACACCTTATACCCCAAACATCACCGAATCATCAACAGTACTACTATTCTTGAACCACGAACATCAACTAATCGAACCAGTTTTTATAAACTTCCCAGTAGGGGAAATTTAACATCCACTTTTAT
Organism: Glebionis coronaria; assembly: GCA_025667525.1. Classification (NCBI taxonomy): domain Eukaryota; kingdom Viridiplantae; phylum Streptophyta; class Magnoliopsida; order Asterales; family Asteraceae; genus Glebionis; species Glebionis coronaria. Next base: position 221,316,164 of record CM046878.1, read on the forward strand.
TTAAATTAATTAATTCAAACAAAAAAATAGATTGCAGTAACTTTAATTTAAATAAACGAGACAAGATTTAACCGAAAGAAATATTTTATTAATAACTAAAAATCTGAGTACAATATTGAGAAAATTAATATTACAATTTAACCTAAAAACTAATTTGCATAAATTAAAAATAAAAAAAAATGGCACTTAATGAATTACAAGATGAGGGGTTTTTATAGGAAAACCCTAGAAACCTTGCTGGTGAAACTTGGTGAGCAAGTAGATAAATCTCAGGCGCTCTTTTCTTCTTCCTTCCTTCTCTTTCTTGATCAACGGTGGAAATAACACTCCCTTGCACACGGATTGCCATTGTAGCAAGGAAGTGTGTTTGTTGTGTTTCTTTGCATCTGATGTGGAGCCTTCTTATTGGAGAATTTTTGGTGGTGATTTGTATTACCCAATCATAAAGGGAAAAGGAGCCACGTAGATGATGAGGACCACATCGTGTTCTTCTCGAAATAAGGGGGAATTAATCCCCTTCGTGTGAATCACACGAATATATAAAAAGCGCCAATTTCTTGTGTAACTTTTTTATTAGGGTTTTGGGGTAAAAGATTGTTTCTGGTTATTTTGTGGTGAAGAAGAAAGAGGTAAAAGTGGGTGAGGATAAAACTACTTTGGTTGTGTCGAAGATTTGTATGTGGGGGTGGGTGAATGGGTAATAAACAAAAACGTGTGTTGACCAAGTGAATAATATTTCACTTTCACCGTCCCAATTATTTTGTAAGTGGGCTTGGCCCAAATAATCCGTCTCATGCTTGTTAAAGTTTTGGGCTTTTGGCCCAATGTAGTTCATCCGTCCCTTTATATTATGCAATATTGGGCCATGATGGGCTTTTTACCCCAATAGGAATATTACTTGCTGCCTTATTGGGCTTTTGGGTCCAATACCCAAATGTGGGACCCACTTGGCCAAAAATCTTCATACATGATTAAATCCGCTAAAATCGAACTTGAAATTGGCTTCCTTGATATTTTCTTTAAACCCGTATCGAATTTGCTGGTTTTCGTGATCTTTAGCACACTTTTGGTTCTTTGACTTTGTCTTTGTCTCTTTCTTGGACTTTTCTTCAACAAATGACCGTGAAATCCCGTGTTTTCTTTCTTTTTGATCTTTTGTACCTATTTAACATTAAAACACAAAACCACGCGTAATTCCGACTTTTACGATACTAAACACATGATTAGGTCTTGTTTTTCCTTGATTTTAGTGGCAAAAGGATAAGTGTTTACACACTTATTAGTCATGGGTCGGGCTTGTGGGTCCCCTTTACTTGTTTTCTAAAGTCGGCCAAACAAACACTCCTTTTATATATTTTCTGTTTCGTGTTTTGTAAATATTCGTGTATTAATATTCGTGACGTGAGTTCGTGTTTAAATCGCGTAATGATTTAATTTATTATACGTAAATGCTTGTCGTGTACATAAATAATAATATATGTAATCCTTGTATTTATACATTTTTTTTCGTGATACGTGTCGTGTATTAATTAATTAAAAATTTCTAATTAATGCGTATTTTCGTGTATTTAATTCATTCGTGTATTTTATGTGGGTTTTACAACTCTTCCCCACTAAAGAGAATAAATCGTCCTCGAATTAGAAACGTGAGGCTAAAAGAACATGGACATGACGTGGCTAAAGAGAACACGGAATGTGACGTGGCCGAAAAGAACATATCCGGATCATGGAAAAGAATAAGGATAATAAATCCAGATGGACTCATCCGTTCCCAAGTGGCTTCCCGCTCAGGATGGTTCTTGTCAAAGGATCTTGACGGAAAGAATAATTTTGGTCTTCATGACCCTGTCTTGACGATACGGAAAAGTTTCTGGTTCCTAAGCGTAAGATAGATCCTCACGAATATGATCGAGTGGATTAGATATAACGTACAAAGATACATGAAACGATACGATACAAAATAACCTGAAAATGATGGTATATGACGTGCGAGACATATTGGAACGTAGTACGTGAACAATTGTGAACGTGATACATGAACAACTGTGAACGTGATACGTGGGAATATGGTGAATGTAATATGTTAAACATATGGTGAACGTGATACGTTCAACATATCGTGAACGTGATACGTGAAACATGTCGCGAATGTGATACGTGAAACATATCCTGAACGTGATACGTGAAACATATCGTTAATGTGTGATAACGGAGGAGTTAACTCCCAATGAGACGGGATGAGACGTGAAATCTTAGGTGAATGTTAGTCTTTAGGATGGAGAGTTGTGCTAAACTTGAGTCTGTCTCTCAAGTTTTCTGCAACCTTTCCAGAATGAGACGTGAAATGTGAAACGTGAGATGAAACATGAACATGAACGCGAGAAAGATTGTGACGCGAACGTGAAGCGTAAATCGTGAGAGAAATACGATCATGAGTGAACAATGTCATGGAAGTAAATGTGAAAAGCAAATCGTGAAATGAACAAGGACATAAACGCGTACAAGGTCGTTGTTGATCCCAAACTTAGATCGATTTAGCTTGTGTAAACGAGAATGAATCAAGTTAAACACTTAGAGAAACTTTGTAGTATATGAAACAATCTAAGTATTATGCAGAATTAATACTTAAACAGGAACACACAAACAGAATAAACCAAACTTTCACTTTGATTGATTAATCGAACTTGTGTACAATGAAAGTGTAAAAACATATATTGAACTAAAACCTAAAGGCCTCCTTTTATAGATTAAGGAACCTTGTACAAGAGTCTACGTATCAGCTATTTTAGGTAAAGATAAACATAAGAAATACATTGTCGAACATATCTTTACTAGAAACATGAAAACGTGTAGACTAAGTATCCTATCAGTGCTTGACTTCTTCTCATCAACTCTTGACTTCTTCTTGTCAACGCTTGATCTGACAACGCTTGCTTTCTTCCTATCAACGTCTGATTTCCTCTTGTCAGCGTCTAACTGTCTTGGCTTTATTTTATTCCTAACAATCCTCCCCTAAACTTGATATCTACTATAGTAATCAAGTATCTGAATAAAAACTAAATACAAGGAGGATTCTTACACATACACATCACTTGTTCTTGTTAATTAAGAAATAAGTAAACCTAATTGTATCTTTGCCAACATCACTTGTGTAGTCCATCTCCAGCTGTGTTGACACCATTTTCATCAAAACTTCCTTGGACATAGGATATTCACAATCCACAAGAAGATATTCAGAAAATTTTGTAGTACTCGAATGATAAACACCAGCTGCTGAATGTAGACGCCATTGAAGTCCACTGATATCATCAAGATCCATCCATACTGGATCTTTATCACTTGGTGCACACATTCTCTTGAATGTGGTCCAAATCTTTATTCCATTGACTAAAAGTAGGTGCTTCAGCCTCATACTTGGTCTTCATCAATCCATAAAGATCTACCAAGTCTTCTCTGTCTAGGATTGCAAACAAAGATATAAGAGTAGTAAAAGTATGTACCTCCTTTCCATATTTGCCAATCATCTAAAACCCACTTGCATCTTCTTCATAATGAACTATAGGGTTTTTTGGAATCATGAGGTAATACCTCTACCAAATGTGAAGCTTCTAAAGGTGAGAGCTTAATACTCCTTCTAATTACTGCTTCACTAGGATTTACTCTATCCAAATTCTCTGGGAACTCAATAGGAAGTCCTTTCTTCAAAGGCCTTGGTGCTATTAAAGACTTTTGGATATGCATCTCTTCTTCAAGTTCTTCCTTTCTTTCATCTGAAAGAAGTCTGATAGTGTTCTGCTCTTTAACACTTGCCCATATAGGATAAGCCCTATACTCCAATTCATCAAAGGACAAACCCTGCAATTTCTGAAAAATCCAACCTCCTTGATGACATCTTAGTAGCATATAGTAGAGCTCCCTTCTATCCTTCTTATACTGTGAAAAAACTTTGCTAGCCTTATACTTCAGAATCACCTTGCAATCTCTTTGAACTCTTAATAGAATCTCCAAACCCCAAATTTGATCTGAAAGTGTCATGTCTGGATTCTTCATTACCTTATTTTCCCATGCAAAGTACATGTGAGCTACTTCAGGCATCTCATAATCCACCTGATTTTTCAACTTTGCAATCCTTTCCTTTGTCAACTCATCACCATATTCAAGCCTTTATGGTTCTTCAATGATCATCATGCTTAAATCAGTACTTTCATCATCACTTCCTTTCTTACTCTCAATAGCAGTCTCCTTCATCCTATCCTCTTTCTCAAGTTGTGCAGCCAACATGGAATCAAACATTACTTGGGTTGCATCCTTGGGAACTATTGTGTCCATCATAATCCCTTTACCTTTATCTAATACATCAATGGAGGGTAAAGAGATTGATGGTACCTATGTAGACACTTCCTTGATGACAGCTGATGACTGGGATACATCAACCACACCTGCAGGTCTATCAACGTCCAAAACCTGTGTGTCAACGCCTAACTTACTCTTGTCAGCGCCTGGCTTAGAAACCTGTTCCAACATCTCCATAAACGATATCTTTGTTGGAGTTGCCAGTGAAACATCAATAACTGGCCTCTCCTTCAAGCTGGTCAAAGCTTCAGCCATCTCCACACCAATAGAACCACCTGCGCCTTTGTCACTTAAATTAAATGGCTCAGTAGCAGCTTCCTCCCCTTTGTAAGAATCCTCCCCTGATGAAAGGACTCTTGTCTGCCTTCTCCTAGTCTCAGCAGCTTCCAAAACAACAACCCTCTCCCTCAATTTCTTGAGTTCAAAGCCTTGTGTAGAGACAGTATGTACAAGGTCTGCATTTTGCTTTTGCAAACTAATGTAGACAGCCGTCAATTCCAACAATGTGTAAGGTTCCAATCTGCCCTCCTCTAAAATGGGTATTTGACCTCCCAAAGTAGAGTCATGGGGCATGGATGGGGTCTGAATGATGTTAGGACTGGCTTGGCCTGCATCTAAGCTAGAACCAATTATCCTAGCCCCACCCATGTCACCAACATACTTGTGGTGGTGGTTCTCTCTGCAACATGGCAAGGACCACTAGAGGAGAACACTCTAGTAGTCATTGGGCGTTTTACCAACCTAAATTCAGGGGGTGTAGAAGATGATGTGGATGGGTGTCTGTTTGAAGGTTAAGGGTGTTTGGGTTTGTTGTAAAAGGGTGTCAGCGTTTGGATTTGTAGTGTCAATGCCAACATTTAACGTGTCAGCGTTGAAGGATTCTTGGTCAATGTCCATTTGCTGGGGTGATGGTGATTGTTCAGGCAATAGGTCTGGTTGTGGTAGTGGGTCTGGGTGAAGTTGTGCTGCTGCAATAACAGCAAGCATGGCTTAGGTAAGGGGTAAATCTCTATGAGGTGGTGAATCCATCTTTCCAAAAAGTGATTTCTTTTGAACAGGGATCGTATAAAAATCATTGTGATCCCTATTTCAGTATCTTTTTTCATCAAAAACCATTTGTAAAAACCTTGGGTAAGCATGAGTCATCTTGCTACCCTTGTTATGACACATGCCATCAAAAATCATTTTTAAAAATTATATTTTTGCCCAGTAGCAATACACATAATGGCACTCCCAATTGAACGGTTAATTTCATTGTGTGCAGTACATTTGGGACTCAAACATTGAAGAATGACATGTATTAAGTACTTCCAAGTTGGGGGAAATTCCTGTTTTGTATATTTATTTAAATGGCCATCCTCTTGCAAAGGATAACCCAAAGCTTGGAGTCATTGCTCTAGCTCACCAACGGGTAGGGTGGTTAAACCATCTGCATCATTAAGATGCAAAGCTTGACGAACAGTCAATGTAGCAGTCAATGTAGTCAATGGAAGCCCATGGACTGTAGCAGTCAATGTAGTCACATTATTAACTATTGAGGAACTAACAGTATTCCAAAACTGTTTAATATGTGTGACAGGGATAAGAGGAGCATGAGAAAGTGCATACCTTAATATGGATGCATTTAAATACTCCACCATCTGAGTATATTAGGGAAACAGAGCATTGTCAGCCTCTAAATAAGCAACCATGTTATGCTGACTTCTGAACCCCAACTCCAAATCCCTTGGTTTAAACTTAGGCACCATGGATGTAGAAAGCTGTAAGAAATGTTATGAAAGATGAAGGTTTGTAAAAATTTAGTTAGATAAGAATAAACAGTTACCCTATTTCAAAGGAATGAGCCAAATATATAGGAGAGGTGAAAACATGTGATTGGTCAAAGATGAGGCAGTTATTTTCAAAATATAATGATTAAAATCTTGAAAATTATATAACCTATCTTGTGCATTAATAAAAAGTCACCATCTCCTAAAATTACGGCCCAAATTTTTGTCGAAAATAACAACTGGGTAGGACCCAATGTTTATCAACGGTCAAAAATAACTTAACAATGCCCAACGGCTATATTCTTGTGAACATTGGAATTTGCCATGTCAACGTCGAAATTGGTCCTAACAACGTTTGGAAATAAAACTATCAGCGTCCAAAAATAAAAATAATATAAAAGAAAAAGGACCTTAATAAAGTAATTTATCCTAGTGTAGATAACTTATAGACTGTAAATCACCATAGGGTGGCAAGCATTGTCCAATCATGCACACTTGCTTAAGCAAGATAGACATAATTGTCCTCAAGTTTCCCTTGTTAAACAAAGTTCTTAACAATGAAGTTATCTTACAAAATCCTTTGTAACTTCCCAGTTAATCCCAATAAAAATCATACCCAAGTCTCCCAACAGACCACATCCAATTCTAGGTCAAAAAGTATTGGCAGCGTGCAAAGTATATCAACTTTGCATGCTACAGTGCCTCACGATTTAGTAAACCAACTCGTACTCACCAGTGGACACAATCTAGAATTGTGATAAGAGTATTATATGAATACCCAAAAACTCCTAAAGGTTTCCTAAACCTCCCTTTAAACTATGATACATAAGTTGTCAAACATAATACATGTAATAAAATTTATGTCACGATAGGAATATAAATATTCCAACCATCATCCATAAACTTGAACATGCTCTAAGTAAGCTCCAAATATCCATAAGCAACTTTGTATCCATTTGTACAATGCTTATAATGCCTGCATAATTAGATCAAAAACCACAAAACTAACATGTTGCTGACAGCCTCAATTTAACACTTGTCAGCGTTAAAATAACCTTTGTCAGCGTTAGACAAATAAGTGGAAAATCTAATTGTACAAAGACCAATAACAATGCATATCCTGTACATACTTTTACAAAAAGAGTCAAAAACACATATTAGGTAAGATTGATCATTTCAATACTTGTTACCAAGTATTGAAATCTCCCAGTATCAAAAGGTTTAGTTAAAAAATCTGCCACATTTTCTTCTGTGTCAACCCTATCTGGTTGTATTAAACCTTTTTCAAAACAATCTCTTATAAAATGATGTCTAATTTCTATGTCTTTTGTTTTAGAATTATGTACAGGATTTTTAATAATTCATAAAGTATTGTTATTGTCTATAAAAAACTTGGTATGCATGAAATTATACCCATAATCCAACAGCTGGTTCTGAATCCATAAGACTTTTCTACAACAAGTAGCTGCAGCTACATATCATGCTTTCATCGTAGAGTTGGCCACCACTGTTTGTTTCTTTCATTGCCAAGATATCAACCTACTCCCAAGAAACTGACATCCACCAGTTGTGTATTTTCTATCAAACTTGTCACCTCCATAATCACTATCCGAATATGCAATAAGCTCCAATGGAGAATCCTTTGGATACCATAATCCCAAGGTGGGATAGCACCTAAGGTATCTAAAAATCCGCTTTACATCATGAAGATGACACTCTTTGGGAGTCACTTGATGGCATTCACATGCACACACAGCAAACATAATGTCAGGTCTAGAAGCTGTAAGATACATCAATGATCCAATCATTGACCTATAATGCCTGACATCCCCCTCTTTTCCCTCTCCAATCTTTCCCCAAGGGTGTTCCCTATCCATGGGTGTGCTAGCCCGTTTTTCATGTGGAGAAAAACCAAACTTCTTCAAGATCTCTGCTACATATCTGTCTTAAGAGATGAAGATACCATCTTCTTTTTGTTGAACTTGGAACCCTAGAAAGAAGTTCATCTCTCCCATTACACTCATCTTGAATTTGTCTGTCATGAGCTTGGAAAAGTCTTCACTCATCTTTGGACTGGAAGAGCCAAAGATGATATCATCCACATAGACCTGAACAAGTAAAAAGTCCATACTAGTCTTCTTTGTAAACAAAGTCTGGTCTGTGGTGCCCCTCTTGAATCCATTTTCCACCAGATAGGTGGAAAATGTGGCATACCATGCTCTTGGGGCTTGATGAAGTCCATACATTGCTTTCTTCACTCTATACACCTTGTTTGGATGTTCTGAATCTTTAAAACCATGAGGCTGCATTACATAAACGTCCTCTACAATTGTGCCATAAAGAAAAACACTCTTCACATTCATTTGATAAACTATGAAGCCCATGCAAGAGGCAGAGGCTAGGAAAATCCTTATTGCTTCAATCCTTGCAACAGGTGCAAAAACCTCTTCATAGTCTATCCTGTCCTCTTGTGTATAGCCTTGAGCAACTAAACGTGCCTTGTTTCTGACCACAATCCCTCTCTCATCCTTTTTGTTTCTAAGAACCCATCTTGTCCCTATAGGTATGACATATGTGGGACAATCAACTAGCTCCCAAACATCTTGAATAGCAAATTGGTGAACCTCTTCTTGCATTGCCTCCACCCAACTTGGTTCTTTGAGAGCATCAAATATCTTCCTGGGTTCCTGTTGTGACAGAAAACAAGCAAACAAACATGCCTAAACAAGAGGGGTATCAACCTTCTTGTGGATATTGGCAATAAATCCTCCATGATTCTGATGAGACCTTCTAGTTTGTACAGGAGACATCACATCACCAATGATTAGAGAAGAAGGATGATTCTTGATAGTAGATGAAAGTACTCCTCCTTCAATAATTGTGTTGTCTTCAATTTTAGTCTCCAAATTTCCAATATCATCTTCAAATTCTCCTCCATCATCACCTGAATGAACCTCTTCATGTACTATTGAAGGTTCACCTTGTTCAAAACATTGGAAGAGAATAAATGGTCAAAAGAGTTGTCAACGCCTGAATTGGTGTTGTCAACGTTTGAGCCATCAATGCCTGAATTTGACCTGTCAGCGCCAGATTTTCCTTTGTCAGCGCTTGATGATTCATGCATGTTTTCATCAATTGGATTTTCTTGTGGACCAACTTTTTCCTTTCCAGCAGCAGCAGCAAATCCATTTGTCCAAATAGGAATGGTAACATACTCAAGTATGGGAGTTGACTTGTCTGCATGTGATCCTACTTCCTTATCAACCTGTATACCTGAAATTTCAACAATTGGTTCTTCCATAACATTTGAATCCACTTTCACAATGTTTGAATTAGTAACAGGCATATAATTCAAGGTTCTGGATAAAGGTTCCAAGTCAAATAACCAATTTGTTCCACTTTCAGGATCACTAGGTTTACTTTCTAAAAACCTAGCATGTACCTTTTCAGGTATACATTTTTCTTTCTTTATGTAAACCCTATATCCTCTACTCTGTACTGAATAGCCCATAAAGTAGCCTTCATCACCTTTGGCACTAAACTTACCTAAGGCATCACTAGTATCAAGTACAACTACATGACATCCAAAGGGTCTAAGAAAACCAATATTAGGTTTTCTATTTCAAAATAGCTCATAAGGTGTCTTATTGTGGATTTTGTTGATCAATGCCCTATTCTGAACATAGCAGGCTGCATTAACAGCCTCAGCCCAAAATGCAATGGGAAAGTGAGCATTGGCCAACATTGTCCTAGCTTCTTCTATGAGAGTTCTATTCTTCCTTTCAGCCACCCTATTTTGTTGTGGGGTTCTAGCTACACTAAACTGCCTAGTAATCCCTTTATTGACACAGAAGTCATCTAACAACTTATTTCTAAACTCACCACCATTATCACTTCTAAGAATTTTAACCTCATTCCCAGTCTTTTTCTCAATTTGGGTAATAAAGTTAATCAAAACAATAGCAGTTTCACTTTTCAAAGCCAAAAAGAAAGTCCAAGTAAATCTAGAAAAGTCATCAGTTATGACAAAACAAAAATATTTACCATTTAAGCTTTCTATATTTGTTGGACCAAAAAAGTCCATATGTAGCAAGTGAAGTGGTTTAGAACTAGAATGCACCAGTTTAGATTTAAAGGAGACTTTGTGTTGCTTGCCTTTAAGACATGCAACACAAGATTGGTCACTGTGGAAAGCCTTTTCAGGCAAACCATCAACTAAACCATGTCTCACAAGTCTATTTATGTTCTTAAAATTTTTGTGCCCTAACCTTCTGTGCCAAAGATTACTCTCATCAACTGAAGCCTTAACATATAGACATGACAAATTCTTATTTATCCTAATTCTATTAAGATTCACATTATAAATATGCCTAGGTGTTCTATAATTAATGAATTTCTCATCAGGTATTTTAAAATCCTTGCTTAACACCAAGCATTCAGTATCAGCGAAAAGAACCTTATTTTTGTTATCACAAACTTGTGATACACTAAACAGATTATAATCAAGTTCTTTTACCAGAAATACGTTCTCAAAACGCAAGAAGAGTGCCTTTGCCAGTGATAGTTCCATATCCTCCTCCAAAGTACACTTTGTCACCATCTTTGATGGGGGTAAAGTTGGTCAAATAATCTTCCTTCCCCGTCATGTGCCTAGAGCATCCACTATCCCAATAGCCATAATTATTTACCTACTTTTGAATACCCTGCACATAAATAAAACAAATTAGTTTTCTTTAGGAACCCAAGCCTGAGCAGACTTGGATTCATTTGGTTGTTCAACAAGAACAAACTTAGTCCTTATAACAACCCCATGTTCATCCCTTTTAAGATTGAACACCCAGTTAACCCCAATTGGTTTAGTCATGACCTTTGAAATATAATGAAATCTGTTACAGGTCATAGAAATCCCATCTGAATCAGGGTTTTGATCGTGTTTGGGTCTCCATGTCAAGCTTGAAGAAGCTTTAGACCCCTTTCCCTTTGGTTGTAAGTATTTGTTATTACTTGGTCTACAACGTTGGAAACATTCCTGTCAACGTTAAAATTATTCTTGACAACGTTGGAATTGCACTTGTCAGCGCCAAAACTAGGCTTTGCTACAGGAACCCATTGTTTGTTAGACCATGTATTGGTCTTTTCAAAAGGTCTTTGTCCATAAGTATTAGACCCTCTAGTAAAGAATGGAGATGGTCTAATGACTTGTGGACTTTGATGGACAAAAGGTTTGGGTTTGACCATGGTTGACTTTCTATCAGCGTTGACTTTTGAAGCATTGACACACTTATAAGCCAAATGTGAAAAAACTCCCACGGGTATAACAAGCTCTTCTAGACATAACTCTAGGTCTAGATGAAAAGAAACCTGTCCCATTATCACTAACTTGACTTTTTGGTGACCTAGGTTTTCTATACATTTCTTCATATTTAATACTAGGTTTTCTATCAACGTTTAAGCCAAGGTCAACAGTCTTGCCAGTAGTAGGGTTGGTCACTTTTATGGGTGTGGACTCATTTGGGCTTTCACTAAGCATGCCACCTTTAACAAACAAGGTGGGATTGGCTTTCTTACATTGGTCCAAGTCAGTCAATTTCTGCTTATATTCCTCTACTAGAGTAAGAACTCTTGGTGGAGGAATGAATTCCTTTTCTTGGAGTTCTGGTATACCAGTCCAAGACAAATCCTTTCTAAGGACACCATAGAAGTTTCCAGCAGGTGGTGGAACACCAGCATACTCTTTCATTCCAATCCCAGTCATATCCCTAGAATCTCTTTGTTCGCTAACATATTTTTCTAGGGTTTGAGAAGCTTTATCAAATCTCTGAATTTTAAGCCCTACATTATCTTTGTTTTTAATGGCCTCATCCAACTTAGCTTATATAACACCTTTAGATCTCTCCAAGATGTCCCTAATCTCATACTAGCATTAAGGTCATGAATCAAAACATTGATTTGATCTTTTAGGTCAAGCTCCATTTTCTTATATTCAGTCACAGTCTTTTCAGTTTGAACAAGTGCAAGTTGATAATTAGATAACTTGCATTTTTCATCAAAAACATCTGATTTTAACTTTAAAATTTCCATGTTAAGTTTTTCAGTGTTTAAACTACAACCTTTACTACAAAATGCATCATCATATACCTCATTGTCTGATGAAGATGAAGAATGTGCCATGAGAGCATAGTGAACATGCTCCTCTTCCTTCTTTTCTACAACCCAGGGTTTGTTCTCTTTCACATCCTTGGCCAAAAAGCTCAAGTCCTAGCCAACACCATCAATCTCTTGCATAGAAACCATAGCTTTTGCATCTTCAACCTTGATGATTTGACTTGAAGGCTTTCCAGCATCAGATCTTCTTGGAGATCTGCACTCTCTCATAAAGTGACCCATTCTATGGCAATTGTAACACTCAACCTTAGATTTATCAAACCCAGCAGTGTCTTTAGCATTAAAGGTCATCTTCTTCCTAAATCTCCTATTCCATCTATTGGCCCTTATGCTTGCAAGTTCCATATTCCACTTTATCTCCATCTCCTCCAAATGCTAATCACTAATTTGCTCAAGGTCCTCATATGTAATCACTGAATCATTGGGCAATGAAGCAATGTATGCACACACTGTATCTAGATCAATATCAGCAGGCTTAATCCTTGGTGAGTCAACATTGTATGTGTTAGTGTCTGAATGTGGGGCGCTGACAAAGCTTGATCCAATGTTGACACAAGGTAATCCAGTAACGGGGTGCACATATGATTCCCTTTGATCAAATTGACCTTCACTATGTGAGAAAAGGCCATGTTTCCATTGGTAGATTTGCTTCCTTGATCTAAAAGGATTTCATTCTCATGCAAGAGTTGCTTCTTTTTCTCTGAGGCAGTATCATCATTACCACCATAAGTGACTTGGAGGGCTGCCCAAAGCTCTTTGGCAAACTCAAAACCTCTATACTTATGTTGATTGGCTGGTCACAAAGAAAGTTAGAGGATGCTTAGAGTTTTCCTGTCGTTCCTTCTCTTTGCAATGTCCTCAGTTGAGACAGCTCTCCCATCTGTAGGTTGTTCTTTTTGATCAGCTTCACTTGAGCCTGGAGTTGATCTTAAAGTAATGGCAGCTTGAATCTTGGCAGCTTTATCGAATGTGTTTCCATATTCAATAATTTCCCATAGGGTGTGGTCATGGATTTGAAGGTACTGCTCAAAATTGAACTTCCATAGCTCAAAGTTGTCTGGGTCTAGCATGGGGATTTTTAGGTTATGGCTTGAGGAGGAGGTCAACTCTAGAGTACACATATTCTTTGGTTTTTAGGGTTTCTTGAAAATTAAGGTTTTTGGCAATTTAGGGTTTTTAGGGTTTTGTGTGCTTTAGATCACGTTGGAATAAAATGTAGCCAGTACACTTGGACTCTAACAAGAGTAATCGGGACGTTGATAAGAAGAAAATAAGCGTTGACAGAGTCAGCAATGACAGGAAGATGTCAAGCGTTGATAGGATGAAGTCAAGCACTGATGGAAGACTTAGTCTACACGTATTTTGTTTCTAGTTTGTTTCTAGTAAAGATATGATCAACAATATATTTTCTATGCTTATCTTTACCTAAAATAGTTGATACGTAGAATCTTGTACAAGGCTTCTTATGTCTATAAAAGGAGACCTTTAGGTTTTGTTTCAATATAAGTTTTCATACGTTTAACACTTTCATTGTACGCAAGTTTGTTTTAATCAATCAAGTGAAAGTTTGGTTTATATTGTTTGTGTGTTCTTGTTTGAGTATTAATTCCGCATAATACTTAAATTGTTTTATACACAACAAAGTTTCTCTACGTGTTTAACTTGATTTAATCTCGTTTACACAAGCTAAATCGATATAGGTTTGGGATCAAAAAGTTGTATCAGAGCTTGTTGAGAAACTTTGATCTAAAGAACACAAGAACCCTAAATCGTTAAAAACCCTGATTTTCACAAAACCCTAAAACAGCATGTCTACCCCAGAAGTAAACTCCTCCTCCTCCTCAACCCCCAACATCAAGATTCCCATGCTAGACCCAGACAACTTTGATCTGTGGAAGTTTAACTTTGATCAGTACCTACAAATCCATGACTACACCCTATGGGAAATTATTGAATATGAAAACACATTCAATAAAGCTCAAAAGATTGCAGCTGCTATTTTACAAAGAACAAATGTTCAAGGCTCTACTGAAGAGGATAGAAGAGAAAAACCTGAAGATAGTAGAGCTGTCTCAACTAAGGACATAGCAAAGAGAAGGTGTGACATGAAAACCCTAAGCATTCTGAAACTCTCTTTGGGACAAGAAAATCAGCACAAATATAGAAGCTATGAGTCTGTAAAAGATCTTTGGGCAGCTCTTGAAGTTGCTTATGGTGGTAATGTTGATACTGTTCAAGAGAAAAAGAAGCAACTCTTGCATGAGTATGTTGTTTTTAAAGCTCAACCCAGTAAGAAGCTAAGTAGTGTGAGAAGCAGACTTCTTGACATTACAAGCAAGCTTTCCTTCATGGGAACAGTGCTTGGTGATGTTGATATTATCGCCACTTTTCTTAAAAGTCTTGGTGATGCATGGAAGATTGAAGCAAGATCTATAATTGCTAATAATACTCACAAAAGTTCTACTTTTGATGATGTTTACAATAAACTAAGGCTGGTGGAGAATGAAATTCTTTTGGATCATGGAAGCAAGTATACCAGTGGAAACATGGCCTTCTTCTACATAGTAAAGGTCAATTTGATCAAAAGGAGTCATACATGCACCCCGTTACTGGATCAACTTGTGTCAACGCTGGATCATATCCTGTCAACGCCTCACTTTCAAACGCTGACACATACAAAGATGGCTCACCAAGAGTTAAGCCTGCTGGTATTGATCTAGATACTGTGTGTGCATACATTGCTTCATTGCCTAATGGTTCAGTGATTACATATGAGGACCTTGAGCAAATTAGTGATGAACATTTGGAGGAGATGGACATAAATCGGAATATGGCTCTTGCAAGTATAAGAGCAAATAGATGGAACAGAAGATTCAGGAAGAAGATGACTTTTAATGCTAAGGACACTGCTGGATTTGATAAATCCAAGGTTGAGTGTTACAATTGTCATCGTATGGGACACTTTATGAGAGAATGCAGATCTCCAAGAAGATCTGATGTTGGAAAACCCTCAAGCCAAATCATTAAGGCTCAAGATTCCAAAGCCATGGTTGCAAGAAATTGATGGTGTTGGATGGGACTGGAGCTATTTGGATAAGGATGAGGAAGAGAACAAAGCTTTGGTTGTTGAAAAGGAAGAAGAAGAGCATGTTCACTATGCTCTCATGGCACACTCCTCATCTTCATCAAACAATGAGGTATATGATGATGCATTTTGTAGTAAGGGTTGTCGTCTAAATACTGAAAAACTTAACAAAGAAGTGTTAAAATTGTCAACAGGTAGTTAATGAAAGATGCAAGTTGTCTAACTATCAACTTGCTCTTACTCAAACTAAAAAGACTATAGCTGAGTATAAGAAAATGAAGCTTAACCTAAAAGATCAAATCAATATCTTAAAACATGATTTAAATTCTAGTATTGATATTAGAAACATCATGGAGAGAGTCAATGTTGAATTATAGGCTAAGTTAGATGAGGCTATCAAAAATAAGGATAATGTATATTTTAAAATTCAAAGATTTGATAAAGCCTCACAAACCCTAGAAAAATGTGTTAGTGAACAAAGGGACTCTATGGATATGACTGGGATTGGGATGAAAGAGTATGCTGGTGTTCCACCACCTACTGGGAACTTCTATGGTGTCCAAAGAAAGGACTTATCCTGGACTGATTTACCAGAACTCCAAGAAGAGGAATTCATTCCTCCACCAAGAGTTCTTACCCCAGTAGAGGAATATAGGCAGAAGTTGACTGATTTGGACCAATGGAAGAAAGCCAACCCTACCTTGTTTGTTAAGGGTGGCATGCTTAGTGATAGCCCAAATGAGTCTACACCCATCAAAGTGACAAACCCAACCACTGGCAAGACTGTTGACCTTGGCTTAAACGTTGATAGAAAACCTAGTATTAAATATGCAGAAATGTATATAAAACCTAGGTCACCAAAAAGCCAAGTTAGTGATAATGGAACAGGTTTCTTTTCTTCTAGACCTAGAGTTATGTCTAGAAAAGAGTGTTATACTTGTGGAAGTTTTTCACATTTAGCCTATAAGTGTGTCAATGCTTCAAAGGTCAACGCTGACAAAAAGTCAAACACTGTAAAACCAAACCTGTTCCACAAAGTCCACAAGTTGTTAGACCAGTCCCATTCTTTACTAAAGGGTCTAATACTCATGGACAAAGACCTTTTCAGAAAACCAATACATGGTCTAATAGACAATGGGTTCCTGTAGCAAACCCTAGGTTCAACGCTGATCAGGGTAATTTCAGCGTTGACAAGACCAAATTAAACGCTGACAGAAACGTTGCTAGACCAATAATGGTAAATATTTGCAACCAAAGGGAAAGGGGTCTAAAGCTTCTTCTAGCTTGACATGGAGACCTAAGCAAGATCAAAACCCTAATTCAGAAGGGATTTTTATGTAGTAACAGATTTAATTATATTTCAAAGGTCATAACAAAACCAATTGGGGTTAACTGGGTGTTTAATCCAAAAAGGGATGAACAAGGAGTTGTCATAAGAACTAAGTTTGTTCTTGTTGAACAACCAAATGAATCCAAGTCTGCTCAGGCTTGGGTTCCCAAAGAAAACTAATTTGTTTTCTTTATGTGCAAGGCATTCAAAAGCAGGTTAATGATTATGGCTATTGGGATAGTGCTTGCTCTAGGTACATGACTGGGAAGGAAGATTATCTCACAAACTTCACTCCCATTAAGGATGGTGACAAAGTTTACTTTGGAGGCGGATATGGAACTATCACAGGCAAAGGAACTCTTCTCACCAACAATTTGCGTTTTGAAAAAGTGTTTCTGGTAAAATAACTTGACTATTATCTGTTTAGTGTATCACAAGTTTGTGATAACAAAAATAAGGTTCTTTTTATTGATATTGAATGCTTGGTCTTGAGCAAAGATTTTAAAATACCAGATGAGAAATTCATTGATTATAGAACACCTAGGCATAAGGACATTTATAATGTGAATCTTAATGGAATTAGGATGAATAATAATTTGTCATGTCTGTATGCTAAGGCTTCAGTTGATGAGAGTAATCTTTGGCACAGGAGATTAGGGCACATTAATTTTAAAAATATAAACAGACTTGTGAGACATGGTTTATTTGATGGTTTGCCTGAAAAGGCTTTCCACAATGACCACTCTTGTGTTGCATGCCTTAAAGGCAAACAGCATAAGGTCTCATTTAAGTCTAAATTAGTGCACTCTAGTTCTAAACCACTTCACTTGCTGCATATGGACTTGTTTGGTCCAACTAATATAGAAAGCCTAAATGGTAAATCTTATCGTTTTGTCATCACTGATGATTTTTCTAGATTTACTTGGACTTTATTTTTAGCTTTGAAAAGTGACACTACTGATACTTTGATTAAATTTATTACCCAAATAGAAAAAAATTCTGGTAATGAGGTTAAGATACTTAGAAGTGATAATGGTGGTGAGTTTAGAAATAAGTTGTTGGATGATTTTTGTGCCAAGAAAGGGATTACTAGATAGTTTATTGTAGCTAGAACCCTACAGCAAAATGGGGCAGCTGAGAGAAAGAATAGAACCCTCATAGAAGCAGCCAGGACTATGTTGGCTGATGCTCACTTTCCCATTGCTTTTTGGGCTGAGGCTGTGAATACAGCTTGTTATGTTCAGAATAGAGCATTAGTCAACAAGATTCATAACAAAACACCTTATGAGTTACTTTGGGGAAGGAAACCTAATATTGGTTTTCTTAAACCTTTTGGATGTCATGTAGTTGTGTTAGATACTAGTGATGCCTTAGGTAAATTTAGTGCTAAAGGTGATGAAGGCTACTTCATGGGTTATTCAGTGCAGAGTAGAGGATATAGAGTTTACATTAAGAAAGAAAAACGTATACTTGAAAAAGTACATGTTAGGTTTTTAGAAAGTAAACCTAGTGATCATGAAAGTGGTCCAAATTGGTTATTTGACTTGGAACATCTATCTAGGACTTTGAGTTATATGCATGTTACTAATCCAAACATTGTGAAGGTAACTTCAAATGTTGTGGAAGAACCAGTTGTTGATGTTTCAGGTACATAGGTTAATGAAGAGGTTGGATCACAAGCAGACAAATCATCACCCATACTTGAGTATGTCACTATTCCCATATGGACAGATGCATTTGCTGCTGCTGCTGGAAAGGATAAAGGTGGTCCCCAAGTATCACCAGTTGACAACATGCATGATCTTCCAGGCGTTGACAAAGGAAAATCTGGCGCTGACAAGACAAATTCAGGCGTTGATGGCTCAAACGTTGACAGCCATGGTCCAGGCGTTGACAGTTCTCTTGACCATATTTTCTCTTCCAATAACTTTGAACAAGGTGAACCTTCAAACAGAAATGGAGAGGTTCATTCAGATGTTGATGGAAGAGAGTCTGAAGAAGATATTGGTAACATGGAAGATGAGATTGAGGACAACACACTTATTGAGGGAGGAGTGCTTACTTCTACAATCAAAAATCACCCTTCTTCTCTAATTATTGGTGATGTGATGTCTCCTGTTCAATCTAGAAGATCTCATCAAAATCTTGGAGGATTTATTGCCAATATTCACAAGAAGGTTGATACCCCTCTTGTTCAAGCATGTTTGTTTGCCTGTTTTCTGTCACAACAGGAACCCAAGAATATTTTTGATGCTCTCAAAGAACCAAGTTGGGTAGAAGCAATGTAAGATGAGCTTCACCAATTTGCTATCCAGGATGTTTGGGAGTTGGTTGATTGTCCCAGACATGTCAGACCTATTGGGACAAGATGAGTTCTTAGGAATAAAAAGGATGAAAGAGGCATTGTGGTCAGAAACAAGGAACATTTAGTGGCTCAAGGATATACACAAGAGGAAGGGATAGACTATGAGGAGGTCTTTACACCAGTTGCAAGGATTGAGGCTATAAGGATCTTTCTAGCCTATGCTTCCTGCATGGGCTTTATAGTCTATCAAATGGATGTGAAGAGTGCCTTTTTTTATGGCACAATTGCAGAGGAGGTTTATGTAATACAGCCTCCTGGTTTTGAAGATTCAGAACATCCAGACAAGGTATATAGAGTCAAGAAAGCTATGTATGGACTTCATCAAGCCCCAAGAGCATGGTATGGCACATTGTCCACCTATCTGGTGGAAAATGGATTCAAAAGGGGCACCATAGACCAGACCTTATTTACAAAGAAGACTGGTAAGGATTTCTTACTTGTCCAGGTTTATGTGGATGATATCATCTTTAGCTCTTCAAGTCCAAAGATGAGTGAAGACTTTTCCAAGCTTATGACAGACAAGTTCAAGATGAGTGCAATGGGGGAGATGAACTTCTTTCTAGGTTTACAAGTTCAGCAGAAAGAAGATGGTATCTTAATCTCTCAAGATAAATGTGTAGCAGAAATCTTGAAGAAGTTTGGCTTTTCTCCATATGAGAAAAGGGCTAGCACTCCTATGGATAGAGAACACCCTTGGGGAAAAGTTGGAGATGGAAAAGAAGTGGATGTCAGGCACTATAGATCAATGATTGGTTCATTGATGTATCTCACAGCTTCAAGACCTGACATTATGTTTGTTGTGTGTGCATGTGCACGCCATCAAGTGACTCCCAAAGAGTGTCATCTTCATGCTGTCAATAGAATCTTTAGATACCTTAGATGTTATCCAGACCTAGGATTATGGTATCCAAAATATTCACCATTGGAGCTTATTGCATATTCAGACAGTGATTATGGTGGTGACAAATTTGATAGAAAATCCACAACTGGTGGATGTCAGTTTCTTAGGAGTAGATTGATATATTGGCAATGCAAGAAACAAACTGTGGTGGCCAATTCTACAACTGAAGCAGAGTATGTTGCAGCATCTGCTTGTTGTGGACAAGTCTTATGGATTCAGAACCAGCTGTTGGATTATGGGTATAATTTCATGCATACCAAGATTTTTGTAGACAATAACAGCACTTTATGCATTATTAAAAATCTTGTACATCACTCTAAAACAAAACACATAGAAATTAGACATCATTTTATAAGAGATTGTTTTGAAAAGGGTTTAATACAACCAGATAGGGTTGACATAGAAGAAAATGTGTCTGATTTATTAACTAAACCTTTTGATACTGGAAGATTTCAATACTTGGTAACAAGTATTGGAATGATCAATCTTACTTAATATGTGTTTTGGGAACTTATTGTAAAAGTATGTACAGGATATGCATTGTTACTGTTCTTTTTTTGAAGTTAGATTTTCCACTTTATTTGTCTAACGCTGACAAGGGTTATCTTAACGCTGATAAGTGTTATCGTGACGTTGTCAGCAACATGTTAGTTTTGTGATTTTTTATCTAAGTGTCCAGGCGTTGTTAGCATTGTACCATTGGATACAGAGTTGCTTATGGATCCTTGGAGAATCATTGGAGCATGTTTCAATTTATGGACGATGGTTGGAATATTTATATTCCTATCTTGACATAAATTTTTACTTACATGCATATTATTTGGCAACTTATGTATCACCGTTTTAGAGGAGGTTTTAAGAACCTTTAGGACTTTTTGAGTATTTTTATAATACTCTTATCACAATTCTAGATTGTTTCCACTGGTGAGTATGAGTTAGTTTTCTATCTCATGAGGCACTGTGGCATGCAAAGTTGATATACTATGCATGCTGCCAAGACCTTTTTGGCCTAGAATTTGGATGTGGTCTGTTGGGAGACTTGGGTATGATTTATATTGGGATTACCTGGGAGTTACAAGGGATTTTATGAGATAACTTAACTGTTAAGAATTTTGGTTAGCAAGGGACACTAGAGGACTGTTATGTCTATCTTGTATAAGCAAGTGTGCATAATTGGACAGTGCTTGCCGCCCTATAGTAATTTTCAGTTTATAGGTTATCTTCACTAGGATAAATTACTTTGTTAAGGTCCTTTTTCATTTTTATTATTTTTATTTTTGGACGTTGACAGATATATTTCCAAGCGTTGTTGTGACCAATTTAGACGTTGACATGGCTTTTACCAACGTTGACAAGAATATAGTCGTTGGGCGTTGATGGGTTATTTTTGACCGTTAACACTCATTGGGTCCTACCCAGTTGTTATTTTTGACGAAAATTGGGGTCGTAATTTTGGGAGTTGATAACTTTGAATTAATGCACAAGATAACTTATTTTCTTTTCAATATTTTCATCATTATATTTTGAAAATACTTGCCTCGTTTTTGACCAATCACATGTGCCTATCACTCCTATATATTTGGCTACTACTTTTTAAACAGGGTACTCTCATATTCTTGTCTAACAACGTTTCTCCTATAATTCATCTTTTATAATCTTTCACAAACATCTTTCTACATCAATGGCGCCTAAGTTTAAACCAAGTGACTTGGTATTGGAATTCAGAAGTCAGCACAATATGATTGCTTATTTGGAGGCTGATGATGCTTTGTTTCCCCAATACACTCAGATGGTGGCGTATTTGAATGCATCTCCATTACGGTATGCTCTTTCTCATGCTCCTCTCATCCCTTTCACTCATATTAAACAGTTTTGGAACACTGTCAGTTCCTCAACGCTTAATAATGTGACTACATTAACAGCTATTGTTCATGGGCGTTCATGGGTGGTTACTGAAGCTTTGGTTCGCCAGGCTTTGCATCTTAATGATGCAGATGGTATAACCACTCTACCCATTAATGAAATAGAACAAGGACTTCAAGCTTTGGGGTATCCTTTCCATGAAGAGGGTACCTTAAATAAATATCATAGACAAGAATTCCCCCCAGCTTGGAAGTACTTAATACATGTCATCCTTCAATGTTTGAGTCCCAAATGTATTGCACATAATGAAATTAACATATCAATTGCTAGTGCATTTGTGTGCATTACAAATGGGCAAAAGTATAATTTTTCTAAACTGATTTTTGATGGCATGTGTAAAAACAAAGGTAGTAAGATAACTTTGGCTTATCCCAGATTTTTACAAATGGTTTTTGATGAGCAAAGGTACTACACAAGGGATCATGATGATTTTTATGAGATCCCTGTGCAAAAGAAAGCTATTCTTAGTAAGATGAACTCACCCCCTCACAGAGATTTACCCCTCACCCAAGCTATGCTTGCTGATTATTGCAGCAGCACAACCTCACCCTGACCCACAACCACAACTTGACCCAATACCAGATCCCTTACCTTCACCTCAACACATGGAACTTGACCAAGAAACCTTCAACGCTGACACGTTAAATATTGGCGTTGACACTACTAATCCAAACGTTGACAACTTTCCATCACAGGCCCAAACACCCCTTAACCTTCAAACTACCACCCAATCCACATCATCTTCTACACCCCCTGAATAAAGGTTGATAAAACGCCCAAGGACTACTGGAGTGTTCTCCTCTAGTGGTCCTAGCCATGTTGTAGAGAGAACCACCACCACAAGTGTGGTTGGTGCTATGGATGAAGCTGGGACTATTGGTAATCGCTTAGATGCAGGCCAAGAGAGTCCTAACATCTTTAAGACCTCATCCATGCCCCATGATTCTACTTTGGGAGGTCAAATACCCATTCTAGAGGAGGGCAGATTGGAACCATACAGAATGTTGGAATTGACGGCTGTCTGCGTTAGCTTGCAAAAGCAAAATGCAGCCCTGGTACAAACAGTCAGTACACAAGGCCTTGAACTCAAGCAATTGAGGGATAGGATTGTTCTTTTGGAGGATGCTAACAATAGGCGTGGAATGGAGGATTCATCCAAAGGGGAGGATGAGTAGATACATGTGAGTGACAAAGGCTCACATGATGGAGAATCTTTGGGTGTGGCTGAAGCCCTTACTGAATTGAAGAAGCAACCAGGTTTTGATGTATCTTTGGTTACTCCTACAAACTTGAACTTGTCCTTTACAGCAATGATGGAGCAGTTCACAAGAAGCGCTGACAGGAATAAGGTGGGCGTTGACAAGCAGATTTTGGACGCTGACACACCAAGCACTGACAAGAGTAAGTTGGGCGCTGACATATAGGATTTGAACGTCGACAGACCTATAGATATGGTTGATGTATTCCAGTCATCAACTATCATCAAGGAAGTGTCTTAACAGGTACCATCATCTTCTTTACCCATCATTGATCCATTAGATAAGGGTAAAGGAATCATGGTAGAAACAGAAGTTCCAAAGGATGCAGCACAAGTAGAGTTTGATTCAAAGTTGGTTGCACAACTTATGGAACAAGAAAACAAGAAGGTTGGTGAATCACCATTTGTAGTTACTTCTTAGGAACAAGAAGGAAGTGATGAAGGAAGTTCAGATTTAAGTGTTATGATAATTGAACAACCAAAAAGACTTTAATATGGTGATGAGTTGGCAAAGGAGAAACTTAGAGAGTTAAAGATGCAGGTAGATTATGATATGCCAGAAGTTGCTCAGATGTGCCATGCTTGGGAAGATAAGATTATGGAGAATCCAGATTTAACAATATCCGATCAAATTTGGGGTTTGGAGATTCTTCTAAGAGTTCAGAGAGATTAAAAGGTAATTCTGAAGCATAAGGCTAGCAATGTTTTCTCACTGCTGAAGAGAGATAGAAGGGAGCTTTATTACATGTTGCTCAGATGTCATCAAACAGGATGGACCTTTTAGAAATTGCAGGGATTATCCTTTGAAGAGTGAAGTATAAGGCTTATCCCATTTGGGCAACAGTGCAAGAAATGAACACTCTCAGACTTCTTTCAGATGAAAGGAAAGAAGAACTTGCAGAACAGATGGAGATTCAAAAGGCTATGATTGTTCCAATGCCTTTGAAGAAGGGAGTTCCACTTGAGTTTCCTAAAGGTTTAAATAAAATGACTCCCAGTGAAGCTGTTATTAGAAGGAGCATTAAGCTCTCACCCATGGAAGCTTCAGATATGGTACAAGTGTTACCTCTTGATGCCAGAAACCCTATCATTAGCTATGAAGAAGATGCAAGTGGGTTTTGGATGATTGGTAAATATGGGAAAGAGGTACACACTTTTACTACTCTTATGTCTCTATTTGAAAGTATGGATAGGGATGACTTGGCAGACATTTGGAGGTTATTGTTGGCCAAGTATGAGACAGAAGCACCTACTTCAGTCAATGGAATAAAGCTTTGGTCAACATTCAAGAGAATGTGTGCACCAGAAGAAGAAGAAGATCCTGTTTGGAAGGATCTTGAGGATGATATCAGTGGACTTCAATGGCATTTGTATTCAGTTGCTGGTGTGTATTATTTGAGTTCTACTAAGTTTGCTGAGTATCTTCTTGTAGATGTTGAGTATCCCATGTCCAAAGAAGTTTTGGAAAAGATGAATACAACACAACTGGAGATTGACTATTCAAGTGACGTGGCCAAAGATTTGATTAGGCATGTTTATTACCAATATGATAAGATTTGTAAGAGTCCTCCTAGTTCTTAGTTTTATTCAGAAACTTGATTACTAGAGTAGATATCAAGTTTAGGGGAGGATTGTTGGGAATAAAATGTAGCCAGTACACTTGGATGCTGACAAGAGTAATCGGGACGTTGATAAGAAGAAAACAAGCGTTGACAGAGTAAGCGTTGACAGCAAGATGTCAAGCGTTGATAGGATGAAGTCAAGCACTGATGAAAGACTTAGCCTACACGTATTTTGTTTCTAGTAAAGATATGATCAACAACATATTTTCTATGCTTATCTTTACCTAAAATAGTTGATACGTAGACTCTTGTACAAGGCTTCTTATGTCTATAAAAGGAGACCTTTAGGTTTTGTTTCAATTTAAGTTTTCATACGTTTAACACTTTCGTTGTACGTAAGTTTGTTTTAATCAATCAAGTGAAAGTTTGGTTTATATTGTTTGTGTGTTCTTGTTTGAGTATTAATTCCGCATAATACTTAAATTGTTTTATACACAACAAAGTTTCTATACGTGTTTAACTTGATTTAATCTCGTTTACACAAGCTAAATCGATCTAGGTTTGGGATCAACAGATCAAAGTTCCTCAACAAGCTCTAATACCACTTGCTGATCTCAAACTTAGATCGATTTTGCTTGTGTAAACGAGAATGAATCAAGTTAAACACTTAGAGAAACATTGTAGTATATGAAACAATCTAAGTATTATGCGGAATTAATACTTAAACAGGAACACACAAACAGAATAAACCAAACTTTCACTTTGATTGATTAATCAAACTTGCGTACAAATGAAAGTTTAAAAACATATATTGAACTAAAACCTAAAGGCCTCCTTTTAGAGATTAAGGAACCTTGTACAAGAGTCTACGTATCAGCTATTTTAGGTAAAGATAAACATAAGAAATACATTGTCGAACATATCTTTACTAGAAACATGAAAACGTGTAGACTAAGTATCCTATCAGTGCTTGACTTCTTCTCATCAACGCTTGACTTCTTCTTGTCAACGCTTGATTTCTTCCTATCAACGTCTGATTTCCTCTTGTCAGCGTCTAAGTGTCTTGGCTTAATTTTATTCCCAACAGTCGTGATCGCGCACGTGAGACGAAATTGTGAGTGTCAACGTAAACGTGAATGTGAACGTGAACGTAAATTTCTGTCTGATATGATTGTTGATGGAATACCAAGAAATCATACGATCTCTTGTTGAACTTTCTGCAAATCTACTAACTGCGTAATGCTTTCCGATGAAAGAAAACGGGTAGTCTAGGTTAAATGGTGGAACAACGACCAAGATAGAATCATGCTTCTTCTGAGCCTGCGGTACTCCGGTAACAAAATCCATGAAGATCTTGTCCCACTTTTGTTCAGAAATTTCTAATGGTTGTAATAAATTGCTAGCATGTTGCCGTTCTATCTTAACCTGCTAGCATGTCAGGCATTTAGATATGAACGTAACTGCATCTTGTTTCGCATCGCTCCACCAAAATATGATTTGAGTTCATGATACAGTTTTGTAGAAACTGTATATATAGAAGTTTGGAAACTATGAGTCTCGGTAAGTTAGACCTCTCTTATCGTAGGATCCTCTAGAACACATAATATCATGTAGGATTCTCTCCTGTACGCATAAGCTTAGTCATAGTAAAACTAACCGTGAGAAACAATGTGCTTCAGCGTGTCATTGTAATCAACCAAAATTCGTACTTGAAAAATTCAGTGTACAGTTTCTTCTGTCGTAGCATTTGTAACATAGTGCGAAGATGGTCTTCATTCTCTTCTCTAGACTTGGAGAAGATCATAATGTTATCAATGAACGTAATGATGAACTTGTCCAAGAATTCATGAAAATTCCATTTATCAAGTTCATAATTACAACTGGGGCATTCGTGAGACCCAATAAGGATAACACGAATTTATAATGACCATAACGTGTGTGAAAAGCAGTCTTAGAAATGTCCTGCTCTTTCTCTCGCAATTGTTGGTATTCTGATCGTAATCGATCTTGGGAGAAGTGCTTAGCACCTTGTAGGTGGTCAAACAAGTCATCAACCCGTGGAAGGGAAAAAACGATTACGAATTATGATTTGTTTAAATTTATGAAAGTCGATACATGATCTCTTGCTACCGTCCTTCTCTTTCAATAAACAGAACCGGTGCACCCCATGATGATACACTCAGGCGAATAAACCTTCTTCCAGTAATTCTTGCAGCTGATCCTTCAACTCATTTAACTCAATGAAGCCATGCGATAGGGAGCCTTGGAGACTGGTTCTGCTCCCGAAACATGCTCGATGCGAAACTCCACCTCGTGGATAGGAAGTATACTCGAATGTTCTTCCGGGAATACATCCGGAACTCGGAAACAATCAGCTGGTCATGGATAGAATGAACTTCAGAAGTTGCGTCATAAATGATAGCTAGAAAATCTTCGTAGCCATCGGATAATAAAGCACGTGCTTGTAAAGCAGAAATAATTTGTACAGATTTTCTTGGTAGTAAACCATGATGAATGTCTTCAGGAGCCTGAACATCGCTGAATATGATCTGATATGAATGGCGGTCAATTGTAGCGCGATGTGTTACTAACCAATCCATAATCAGAATCATATCGAACTCGTACATGTCCAAAGGAAGTGAGTTAGCATAATGGATCTTGTCATCAAATTGAAAGGAATTCTTTATACCCGGTGATACGAACGGAGTCTTTTCTGGGCATGGATATATGTAATACATGATCAAAAATGAAGGTGCCATGTCAATACATGAAGTAAACGTGGTAGATCTCACTGAATTTGTTTCGCCCGTCTCACACAGAATGAACATTGTGTGTCCAAACTTCCAGTTTTTCTCAAAAAAAACATTGTAATCCCTTTTTAATTTTAAATGAAAGTTGGTATTTGATAATCAATATTATTCCTTTTCATGTTTTGTTAAAAGTGGGTGTTTGTTAGAGAAATTCTGAGTTCCAATCACATCATGTGATTTTGAGTTAAGATTTCATAAAGTAATTCCTTTTTCAAAATATTTGAAAATTTGGTATTTTGAGGTTTTGTACTTAAAATCTGTTTAAATTTTTTGTTTGAATTTCAATTCATCAATAGAGTTACATGTTTTAAATTTGATAAAAAAATTGTAAGAAAGAAAAAGAAATTAGAATTTTTTCTTGTTATGGTGCTAACAGTTTCAAGACTTTGGTCTTGATTCTTCAGTTTTTTGTGTGTAACAGGACTCGTTGGAAGCTAGTGCTAGTGCTAGCACTTTAGCTCAAACCTTCCAAGGTGTGGATGTACACCTTGGAGGTGAGTTTCCATTGTTCTTATTTCTTACTTTTCTCTCAAAATTTGGAATTTATGTGATCTTTGATTACCTGCTGTATTTTACTGAATTCTTGGTTCTGTTTGTGTTTAATTCATGATTGGAGTTTGTTATTGCTAAGCTCTTAGCCTTTTGGTAGTGTTTGTTCAAGTTTTCTTTGATAAAACTCTTTCACGACCCAAGAAAGGTGTGTTTGGTTTAGGTGCAAAAGTGTGATTGACACTCACACTTGTGCAACCTAAAGCTTGTAGAGCATTACAAGGTTTGGGAGGCTAGTTTTATCATAAAAGCTTTAACTTTAGTTTGAAGTTTAGATGATTGAGTGTTTTCTGATTTTCTGCTGTAAGGATATGGTTTGCTATTTATGCTTCATTTGGTCTTGAGTTGTATCACTATTGGTGGTATTGGATGTTGTTTACGTGGTCTCAAACTACACTAGTTATTTAGTTAACTATGTGAGTTTTGAACACCCAACAAGCCCAATAACACCACTTTGTTTAAGTTCTAGCTAGGGTTGTTTTAGGAGATTGTTTTTTTCTAATAGGTTAGTTTGTTGTTTATTTGATCTCTATTATAGTTTATCTGGTTTGTATGCAGTGGATAGGCTTGTGGGGCGTGGGTGTTTTATGTAGCTATATAGGAGTATAGTTTGAGAAGAGTTGTTGCCCATAGTCAGTCAACACCCTATGTACACTTGAGGCGTATAGAATTAGTCTAGATTTTGTAGATTTAGGTAGCATTTAGGTCACTTTAAGTTTGTCATTTATAGGTTAGTTGATTAGTGGAATTTTGTAGCTTAAAATGTATATAAATCACCATTTATGCAATTTTCATGCCCATTGTTTGAAAGATGCGATTCAGAATCCACTGTGTATTTCTTGAACTTATTGGAGAGCTTATTCAACTTAGCGTATTGCCTGTAGGAGACCTTATTAAGTTATAACCCGTAGGTCTTATTGCTTGATAGTTTAGCCACTTTCTTGCCATTGTCCATTTAAGACATTTAGGGGTGTTAGTCTGCTGTTGGACCATACCTGTTGTTCACTTAACTTCCCTCACTTTCTAAAATCTACTCATTTGTGTGGGTTCTTTGGCATGACTATGTGTTTAGATTAGGTGTCTTGTGGATTGTGCTTTGTATGTTGTGGAATGCTCGTGCCTACTTGATTGAACATTGCCCTTTGCCTGCACTTAGCCCACTGTTTACTTTTTCTTTTGGGTGACTGCTCATTTGCTGTGTACTCCTTTTATTAATCTGTGGTGTTTAGTGCTTTCCATTCGACTCCTCACTTGCAAAACGCAAGTGAGGGTGCCTTTATCCCAACATCAACAACAATCATTAATAGCTACTCAAGGGAAACCATAAAAAAGGGGCTTGCAAGTTTCCGTGCACCCAACAGCTAAATTTGTGGTGTGATTTTGTTTATTGCTGAGTGTAATTGTGTTTAGTGTTGAGTTCATTGACTGTGCAAACAAACAAATCGAAAAAAGTGTACTAAGGGGTGTTTGGGCTTACTTATTCATAACCATAAGAAGAAAAGTGAACACCAAAGAACAAATGCATATTGTGCACACAAGAGCAAACTGTGTTCTTGATTCGTGGCTTGAATTTGTTTTTGGATGGTATTAACGTTTTTTGTGTTTGTATTAAGTGTTGGTGAGCCAAATAGAATCCATAAAAAAAGATAAGTGAGCCAAAGTGAATCCATAAAAAAAAGATAAGGGAACAAGGGGAGGTCAATGGGATCCGTGAGGTTCGAACCCTCGACCTCAACCCAAGTTCTACCTTTCAACGACTCATACCCATACGCCAATACCAACTCTGCTCTAGGGACTTTATTGTCCAAAGGGTGGAGTAGATGGTATTTAACCCTATTTTATTTTTGCTAAGTTAAAATAAGTCGTGAGCATTAAGCACATTACAAGCTTATTTTCTTAACATTTTTTACTTTTCTTATTTTTCTTTTAGTTCTGGTGGGGTTTAGGATTGTTTCAAACTAAGTTTATATTTTTCACCTTCTTTAATTATTTATTACCATTATTTTTCTTTTTAAATTTGAAAATTCCATAAAAATAGAAAAAAAATTTTAAAAATTAAAAAAAATGATTATAGGTTTAATTAAAAGTGTTTTAGGTTTACAAACTTTAAAATTTGAATTTTGACTTTTTCTTAGTTATATTTATTTTTAGGTTTTTTATTTAACTTTAAAAATTAATAATAATTAATTTAATCATTTTCAAAATTTTTGGTTTACATTTCTTTTTAATAAGAATTTTTAGAGTATTTTAGTATTTTTGAATAAATTTTTAGGTGAAATTTTTAATTTGGTCTCGTTTTGACGTTCGTACGTTTACGCGTTTTCGACCTTTTTAGCGTATTCTTTCCTTTTTTCCTTAAGCGTAATAACTCGATTAAATACGTCTATATTTCTTGGCTTAAACACATATACCTCCTCGAGATTGAACTCAACGACGAGTACTCGCGTTTTTCACAAAACGTGATACTTAATACTTACCCGCATTTGTCGCTTTATTTTTCCTAAAATAAAGTGTACAAAAATAGTACATCAATCACCACCATCACTCTATCCACAACCACCACCACCATCTTCTTTAAGATTATAATGTCCACACGTTTTTGTTAATTACTATGATTTTGGACGATTCAGCTTTAATATATCAAATGTGTTGATCCGTTATATTGTATTGTGTTTTGGTACAAGTTGTAATGTATATGGCTATATTACATATTGGTGTATACAGGTTTCTGGTTTTGATAAAAAAAATTCAGAAAAAATCTAGAAAACGCCTGATGTGCAGGCTGCAATTAAAAAAATGCAGACTTTTCCCCGACGACGTGTCGCCGAGGAAACACGTGGCCACGTTTTACCTTTTTGAATATTTTATAATTATTCCTAGCGACGCGTCTCCGGGAAAACATGCCACGAAAATAACGAAAAAGGATCTCGCGTAGTTGACAAGTCAACGTTTTACAAAAGTATTCCACGGCGACGCGTCGCAGGGGAAAAGATGGACGCGTGGCACGGTTACTGTTAAGTTAGTTAAGATTTTGTTAATACGTCGTTGTTATCCTCGATGACGCGTCGCCTGATTAAAGCTGTCCAGCGTGGCGCTTATTTTGTTGATTGAAAACAGAGTGGAACCCACTTGTCGCTGGGGAAAAAATCCCCATCGAACATTTCCCTTCGATTAATCCCTGGAAACATATCACCGAAAATAATTTTTCAGCGACATGTCGTCATAGAAATAGCCAAATATTAGACAAAGATTGAGTCGATTGTTGTAGTGTAATAACCAATAGAGATAACTATAATTTAATGAAGTAGAATATCTTATTATACTGATGTCTCATGTTTTTAATATTGGTCTACATGGCTTCGTGTTTCAAACCGCCACAAATTAGTGCCGAGTGTCGAACCTCACACCTCATTCACATAGTTCCAAACATAGGCGAAACTAGTGATGAGCATGATACCGGTATTGTATCGATCTCGTACCAAATTAGTGGTACAGATTTTTCCCGAACATAAGTTTATGGTACCGGTACCGAGAAATCTGAAAATCGGAATTTTCCTGTTTTTTCGGTAATTTTCCGATTTGGTACCGGTCCTGTACCAAATCAGTGGTACCAAAAAAATTTTCACCTTATTTTGTAGTACCGGTGCCGTACCAAACGGGATTTGGGTACCGAGAATCAGTACGATTTCGGTTCAATTTCAAGATTCAGGACGAAATGCTCATCCTTAAGCGGAACCCAACAATCTTAGTAGAAAGTCAGTTATCTTTGATCTTAAAAATTTAACCAATTTATAGCTCAAGACCGTGTGAAAAAAAAAAAGATTTGTCTATGAAGATCCATTTCACGCACACGACTAGATAAATCGAAGCCTAAAACAAAGAGAGCGTATTGAAAATTAACATTACAAGTTTTCTAAATAATTTAACTCTACTTCGATTATATTACTCACGTCTTAAAAATAAGCAACGTTTATTTTGATTTTTTAAATACTTTTTATTTTAAATTTGATTTTAAGTAAAAAGTTTTCGTGTTATATAATAATTGATAAAATTTATATTAATAAAAATATATTAAAAAATAATTTAATTTTATATTTTTTTTGTCAAATATTATATAAAATTAAATTTTAAAAGAAACTTCAAAACGTATACACTTGTTTTACTAGAGAGAAAGTACCAGTGAAAAGTTGACCTTCGGTCAATAAATTATCTACGAAGGGTGTATTTTACTTTTTTCCAGCGTGACGCTTATTTTGTTGATTGAAAACATAGTGGAACCCAGTTGTCGCTAGGGAAAAAATCCCCATCGCACATTTCCCTTCGATCAATCCCCGATAACATATTGCCGAGAATAGTTTTCCTAGTGACATGTTGCCAGAGAAACAACTAAATATTAGACAACTATAATTTAATGAAGTATGTCAATACATCCTTGAGCTCCTACTATCAACCTACATTACACAATTGACTAGAATATCTTATTATACTGATGTCTCATGTTTGTAATATTGGCCTACATGGCTTCGTGTCTTAAACCGCCACAAATTAACTCCGACTGTCGAAGCACACACCTCATTCACAAAGTCTCAAACATAGGCGAAACTAAGAATGATCATGATACTGTAGAATTGCATAATTCGTGTCTCATTATCATATGGTTCGACACAATATAAAACGAATATTCTGGATACGGGCTTTGGCCCAGAACACCTATACTACAGCTAGCATATTACAGATAAAGATTGACTACGCTAAATATGGCAATGCAATCACATAGCTGTTGATGAGCATAAATCACAGGCTAACACTCTCCCGCAGTTTGAGCGGGAGGACATCGGACACTCAAACTGGTGCGAAATTCTTCAAACAAGGCGGAAGGCAATCCTTTAGTAAAAATGTCTGTATACTGATAACGTGAAGGAACATGAAGAACCCGAACCTGACCAGCAGCAACTAAATCACGAACAAAGTGTATGTCAATCTCAATGTGCTTAGTACGCTGATGTTGAACCGGATTGCAAGATAAATACACAGCACTAACATTATCACAATAGACAAGGGTAGCGGAAGATAAAAGGTGTGTGTAACTCACGGAGTAGATTCCGTAACCAACAAGTCTCGGCAACAGCATTGGCAACCCCACGATACTCGGCCTTTGCACTGGAGCGAGAAAGCGTAGGTTGACGCTTAGAGGACCAAGAGAGCAGGTTGTTGCCAAGAAAAACACAATATCCTGATGTTGATCTCCTGGTGGTGGGACAACCGGCCCAATCCGCATCCGAATAAGCAACCAAAGATGTTGTCGAAGAATCAAACAACTGTAACCCATAATCCAAAGTACCCTTTACATATCGCAAGATCCGTTTTGAGAGCCGAGAAATGAGGCTCCCGAGGATCATGCATGTGAAGACAAATCTGTTGAACAGCATAAGAGATATCCGGTCTAGTGAATGTAAGATACTGAAGCGAACCTGCAAGACTACGATACAAAGTTGAGTCAGATACCGGAGCACCATCATTACCCAGTTTAGACTCAGTATCAACAGGAGTCTGACTAGGGTTACAAGTTAGCATGTGTGCCCTCTCAAGAATCTCAATGGCGTATTTCCGTTGAGATAAGAATAACCCCGCAGAATCTCGTGTCACAGAAATACCTAAAAAATAATTAAGGGAACCCAGATCTGTCATGGAGAACTCTTGATGCAACGAAGTAATGACATGTTTTAAAAATGTCTCAGAAGAGGCTGTGATTATAATGTCATCAACATATAGCAACAAATAAGCAGTATTCATCCCCTGTCTGTGAATAAATAAAGATGAGTCACAACGACTATGATGAAACCCAACCCGAGTAATGTAAGATGCAAATCGCTGGAACCAAGCACGAGGCGCCTGCTTAAGCCCATAAAGAGAGCGCTGTAATAAGCACACATAATCAGGATGCTCAGAATCACGAAACCCAGGTGGCTGATGCATAAAAATAGTCTCAGCTAAATCTCCATGTAAAAAGGCATTCTTGACATCAAGCTGATGAATCGGCCAATTCCTAGAAGCTGCCAAACTAAGAACAGTCCGTATGGTACCTGGTTTAACAACCGGACTAAAGGTCTCATCCACATCAACCCCCTCTATCTGTATACTACCATTCGCCACAAGACGAGCTTTGTAGCGACTAAGAGTGCCATCGGCCAAATACTTATGGCGAAAAAGCCACATACAACGAACAATATTCGCATTAGCTGGTCTCGGTACTAAAGTCCAAGTGCAATTTTTAATAAGTGCATTATATTCGTCACGCATAGCATTTTGCCAATTTGGATCATTAAACGCAGCATGATACGATTTAGGTAGAGGGGAGAAAGTGGACACATGACAATGATACTTCGGATTAGGATGATTTGTCCCGACACAATAGCGTGTGACCATAGGATGAACCGAGGCAGGGTTCGGGTTTAGTGGCGGTTCAGGAATGATAAGTGATGTATTTATAGAGCGGGTTGTTGTGGTGGGTGTGTGGCTTGATGAGACATCGGATTGGACCGAGGGTGGTGGGGAATGGAGTTGGTTCGTGCGACTTAATGGAGAGGGTTGGGCCATGTTTGGAGTGGGGCTAGTCGTGGAGATGGGAGATTGTTGGGCCGTTTGGTTTGTGGGAGTGATAGGTGTCTGTACACTCGTAGTGGGTGTGAATGTATTTGGTAGTTGCATGTTTATATCTGGTGAATCGTTCAAAAAGGCGTAGGTAGGTGCCACGGTTGGTGTGGTAGACCCATAAGGAAAAATTGTTTCATCAAAATTTACATGACGGGATATAATGATCTTATTGGTGTTCAGGTCAAGGCAACGGTAGCCACGATGATTAGATGCGTGTCCCAAAAAAATTGAAGGTGTGGCACGAGGTTCCAGTTTGTGGTTGGGATATAGGTGAGGATAACATAAGCACCCAAACGTTCTTATAAGGCTATAATCCGGATTTTTATGTAACAAACGGGTATATGGTATTTCATTATGAATGGCCGTAGATGGCAAAATATTTAATAAGTGAACAGCCATATTGAGAGCTTCAACCCAAAAGGTGGGTGGAAGATTGGCTTGAAAAAGTAAGGTTCTAATTAGGTTGTTGATAGTACGTACCATGCGTTCAGATTTGCCATTCTGTTGTGAGGTCTTTGGACACGAAAAACAAAACTTAATGCCATTGGTAGCGAAAAGCTTATGTAAGTTACGGTTATCGAATTCACCTCCATGGTCACACTGAAATGATTTAATTTCACACTGAAGCTGGGTATGAACATATGCACGAAACAACATAAATTTATACAAAACATCAGATTAATTAAAGCAGAGGATAAACCCAAACAAATTGTGAATAATGATCCAAAAACAAGACATAATATTTATAACCTGATAGGCTCGGAATGGGTGAAGTCCACACATCAGAGTGGATGACATCAAAACTCGAAGTAACTATAGTATCTGAACTAGCAAACGGAAGCCTCACGTGTTTGCCAAGCTGACAAGCATGACAAAGAATGGGAGGTTTCTCTTTATTACACGCAATAAAATTATTAGAAACAAGACGATGTAACACTTCACTTCCTGGATGTCCAAGACGTTTGTGCCACGTATGTTGACTGACAAGAAAGGCTCGAGGAATCGGAGAAGGAGTTGTGACTGGGTAAAGATCCCCCGTACTATCACAGCGGAGAAGCACCCGACGTGTCATGAAGTCCTTAACAGAAAAACCAAACGCATCAAATTCAACAGTGCAATTATTATCGCGAACAAATTGACGAACATAAATAAGGTTTTTAACAATATGAGGTGTAATCAGGACATTATTGAGATGAAGAGACCTAAATGAAGTTGGCAAAATACTATGGCCCGTATTGGTGACGGGTATAGAGTGACCGTCACCAACCGAGACAGATGGATAAATACACTTATTAAAAACTTCATTAAGACTAGTATTTGAATTATTTAAATGAGAACTCGCACCTGTGTCCATATTCCAGGCACCTGTAGTGGGATCGTGAAGTGTCCCAACGGTAAAAGCGTGTGGCAGGGTGGTCTCTTGTCCCGGGGTAACCAACG
Source organism: Glebionis coronaria (assembly GCA_025667525.1). Classification (NCBI taxonomy): domain Eukaryota; kingdom Viridiplantae; phylum Streptophyta; class Magnoliopsida; order Asterales; family Asteraceae; genus Glebionis; species Glebionis coronaria. The sequence goes on from CM046878.1 coordinate 221,352,328, forward strand.
ACCCGGCTTGACTTACGGGCTGAACAGTGTGAGTAGGGATCTGTTGGGTCGGTGGTGTGGATTGGATAGGATAGATAAAACCAGGTGGTGGACGTATGGTATGAAGTTGGGCCTGGGGATAAGGATAGTAATATGGACTTGGGCTTGTTTGATAAGCTACTGCACTAGATGGTATATATTGTATCCCAGTAGTAGTATCTTTAGAAGTAGATACTCCCGTATTTTTACCATTCACAAATTCCAATTTCTCTAAAAGTTTGACCAAAAGTGCATCACTATTATTGGAGGCCACTGTTTGGGAACCACGAGTACCACTAGGCTTAACATTTGCATCATGTACAAACAAACACTTTTCACCATAACGACATGATCCCTTAGCAAAGTTAAAACATGGTTTCGAAGATTTAACGAGCGCAGTAGAGGGCGGCGATTTGTACTTGATTGAGCCACAAGAACCATAGGAGAGGATGATGTGGAATCCTCGTGTAGAGAAAGTGACTTCGTTTTCAACCGCAACTCTTCGGTAACTAACAAGGAACGCGCTGTTTTAAGGTCAGGAAAAGTGTCCTTGTAATGCATATAGCCACATACTTGATCATATTTAGCCGGTAGACCTGTAATAGCATAATGGACCACATCCTCATCATTAATGGGAGAACCAAGGCTAGCGAGGATAGTCATAAGAGATTAAATCTTTCGAAAATATGCCTTCATGCTTAGATCACCAAGTGTGATTGATCTTAATTCTGCCTTCAAAGCCGAAGTACGAGACGTTTTGTTGTCCTTCACAATTTCAGTGATGAGGTCCCATGCTTCCCTAGCAGATTTTGGGCGTGCTACAACGATCCTTTGTTGAAGTGCTTCCGAAAGAGTCGAAAAGATCCAGGAGAGAACAATTTTGTCGACCTTGAGTTCTTCGGGGGTGAGAGGAGGGGGATTACTAGTAGCGGTTTCACCCGAGGTGCCATGAATATACTTAGATACGTCATAGCTAAAGCACAATTGATCAAAGAAAAACTCCCACGAACCATAATTCCAATTGTCTAGATCGAGTTTGACGGGAACGCGGGTGAGGAGATGATGATGAGTAACCAAGGATAACTTATCTGAGAGGGATGTAATGGGATCGGATCCGGTCATTTTAGAGGTGTAAGGGTGATTTAAAAGAGAGGTTGACTTGTAGGATTTGGAGAATAGAAAACAGAAAATACAAACTTGATACCAAGATCAAGTATACTGACTTGTTACTTTGAACAAGTGACTTGGTTTGTTACCGAATAACAAACACCAATAACACAGAAACAATGGTGATTTCAGGGTTGGGGTTTATATGAGGATCGGTTGGTTTTGACTTGATACCATGTAGAATTGCATAATTCGTGTCTCATTATCATATGGTTCGACACAATATATAGCAATACAACGAATATTCTGGATACGGGCTTTGGCCCAGAACACCTATACTACAGCTAGCATATTACAGATAAAGATTGACTACGCTAAATATGGCAATGCAATCACATAGCTGTTGATGAGCATAAATCACGGGCTAACAGATACCAATACCGTATCGATATCGTACCAAGTTAGTGGTACGATTTTCCTCAAGCATAAGTTTATGGTACCGGTATTATACCGAATGAGATTCGAATATCGGTACCGGTACCGGGAAATCGGGATTTCCGATACCGGTACCGGAAAATCGGGATTTTCTCATTTTTCGGGAATTTTCCGATTTAATACCGGTCCCGTACCTAATTAGTGGTACCGATTTTTTGTCATCTTATTTCGTAGTACCGGTACCGTGCCGATATCGTACCGAACGAGATTCGGATACCGAAAACCGGTACTGTTCCGATTTGATTTCGGGATTCAAGACGAAATGCCCATCCCTAGACGAAACCCAACAATCTTAGTAAAAAGTCGGTTATCTATGATCTTAAAAATGTAGTCAATTTATAGTTCAAGACCGTGTGACTAAAAAGACTTTATGAAGATCTGTTTCAAGCACACGACTAGATAAATCAAAGCCTAAAACGAAGAAAGTGTATTGAGAATCAACATTACAACTTTTCTAAATAATTTAACTCCACTTCGATTATATTACTCCCGTCTTAAAAATAAGCAGCGTTCATTTTGATTTTTTAAATACTTTTTATTTTAAATTTGCTTTTAAGTAAGTTTTTTTTATATAATCATTGATAAAAATTATATTAATAAAAATATATTTAAAAATAATTTATTTGAAGTGTAAAAATCATCCCTGTGGTATGTCGAAAAATCGAATTACATTCTTCGTTAGTTTTTTAGACAACAGACATTCCTCCATTAGTGCGCGGGGCACAATACATCCCTCGTGGACTAACGATGCAAATGTTTTTTTCGTTAAGAATTAACAAGGTTTAAAGAGAGGGCATCCTTGTCTTTTTTCCTTTTCCAAGGATGTAAAATGAACTTTAGTATAACATGTTTAAAAATAAATTATATTTTCAAAAAAAAAAATTATTTTTGTAAAAGAAAAGTTTATTTTCGAAAGAATAAGTTTATTTTCAAAAAAAGTTTAATTTTTGACAAAAAAAAGTTTAATTTTCGAAAAAAAATAAATTATTTTCGAAAAAAAAAGTTTTTTTTGAAGTTTAAACTTTTTTTTCGAAAATAATTTTTTTTTAAAATAAAACTTTTTTTTCGAAAATAATTTTTTTTTTGAAAATAAAGTTTTAATTCGAAAATAATTTTTTTTCGAAAATAAAATATTTTTTTTTTCGAAAATAAATTCGAAAAAAATTATTTTAGAAAAAAGTTTATTTTCAAAATAAAATATTTTTTGAAAAAAAATGTATTTTCGAAAAAAAAAATTATTTTCGAAAAAAAAAATTATTTAAAAAAAATTATTTTCGAAAAAGAAAGTTTAATTTTCAAAAAAACTTTTTTCTTCGAAAATAATTTTTTTTTCGAAAATCAGACTTTTTTTGTCGAAAATTAAACCTTTTTTTTGAAAATAAACTTTTTTTTCGAAAATAAACTTTTTTTTTTCAAAAATAATTTTTTATTTTTGAAAATATATTTTTTTTAAACATGTTATATTAAAGTTCACTATACATCCCTGGAAAAGGAAAAAGACAAAGATACCCTCTTTTTAAACATTGTTAATTTTTAACGAAAAAAACATTTGTATCGTTAGTCCACGAGGGATGTATTGTGTCCCGCGCACTAATAGAGGGATGACTGTTGTCCAAAAAACTAACGAAGAATGTAATTCGATTTTTCGACATATCACAGAGATGATTTTTGCACTTCCCTCTTTTTATTTTTTTGTCAAATATTATATAAAATTAAATTTTAAAAAAACTTCAAAACGTATACACTTGTTTTAGTATCAGTAAAAAGTTGACCTTCGGTCAACAAATTATCTACCAGGGTGTATTTTATAGTAACTTTTTTATCCCAAGCATGCATTTTATAACCAATCACTTGTCTATAAATAAACCCATTAATTTTCCTCCCTCTAAACAGACAAACTTTCAAGAAACAGAAAATATTCAACGTCCATAACAAACTCATAACCCACGCACGAATTTTTACTCGAAATTTGAAGATACAAAGAACAATAATGGCTTCTTCTCAACGCAGAGATACCGACTTAACGAAGCTGTAATTACTTGTTTATTTTGAATATGGGTACTCTGTGTTTTGCTCTGTTTTTTGTTTATAGTGTTGTTATTTTTTATTTCAGGATGATGAAAGATTACAAAGTGGAATTGATTAATGATAGTAACCATCATTTCTTTGTGTTTTTTCATGGACCTGCTGATAGTAAGTCATTTCGTTAAACCTCAAGTTATTTTTAATGTTTCTTGAACTTGTACTGATTGATGATCATGTTATTAGTTGTTGAGTTTGGCTTTGAGTTTATAAAATGTGATACTTTAGTTAGTTATACATTAACGGGTGTTCCGCATTATCTTCTTGATTTTATGTTCGAATGTCGGTTTATAACAGAATAATTAATGTCTAAAAATTGCAGTATGATGATCATCATATTTTTACTTGTTGATTCTTGCTCTTAAACTAACGGGTTTTTGGCATTGTGTTCTAAATGTGATTATTAGTATGGGGTGTTTGGCATTGTGTTTTCAGAGTGATTGGTTCTCTTAGTCTTTTTGATCAGCGGGTATTTGTCATTGTGAATTGTGATACTATAATTAAATTTACATTAAGGGTGTTTGGCATTGTGTTTTCAGAGTGATTGTTTCTCTTAGTCTTTTTGATCAGTGGGTATTTGTCATTGTGAATTGTGATACTATAATTAAATTTACATTAAGGGTGTTTGGAACTGTTCTTTCCTGATGTATTTTTTAATGTGGATTTGTTTGTTGAATTTGAGTATTGTTTGTAGATTCTGGAATTATTGGGTGTTTGGCATTGTGATCTAAATGTGATTTTTACATTAAGAGGTTTCTAGAAAAGTACATAAGTAGATGTAACATAATGTGAGATAGGTGTTTGCGATAACAGTTTGTTTGAGGGTTTGGCAAATGCTTCTCACTTAAGGTTTTACGTTAAGTGATAAACTGTAGCGAAACACTAGATAAGATAAAACTGGTGATTATTATGGTATTTTAATCTTCCATTTATATAAGATGAAGCTGATGTTTGATTTTATAGATGACAGTTAACTTTTATAGGAATGACTATATATCTGTATCTTTCATCTTCGATAAATTATGGTCTATTTGACTGAAGAAAGTTCTTATACTAGTGTGGAAAGAATGTTCCTATACTAGTGTGGAAAGAATGTTCCAAAAGTGATTACTGAAACTTGTATTCTTGAAATCTGATCACAAGTTTATAAAAATCTAGAGATAGGTGTGTAAATTGAAAATTCGCCAAATCAGTCCAAGATTTAGAATCATACCTGCTTTTACAGTTTTACCCAAACCTGAAAACAGAAAGGCAAGACCTGAAGTTGCAATAATCATTGTAAACACACTTCCTTTAGCCTTAGGCAGCTGCGCCACTTTGTATACACTTTACTAGAATCATGTTTAGTTGAACATATTTGTAGAGCGTCATCACTTTTTTCAGGTTACTAACTTTATGTATTTCGTGAATATTCAGGTCTTTATGCAGGAGGTGTTTGGAAGGTAAGTGTTGAGCTTACACCGGAATACCCCTTTTCTTCTCCATCCATTGCTTTCTGGAACAAAATTTACCATCCAAATATTCATTTCGAGTAAGTGTTCTCTTTTCTCACTTTGGGAGTTCCTTCATATTAATTTTTTTTTTATAAAGATTGCCCGATTTGTAAGTCTGACATATTGTGCGCATTTATACTCTTTCCAGGACTGGTGCGGTGTGTGTAAATGTGCTCAATCAGTCATGGAGCCCCCTGACTGGTAAAAAATGTTAATCTGATTTTGATCATATTCCTTTTGGCTCATTAATAAGATTACAAGAAAACTTGTTAAGTAAGGAAGTTTGATACGAACTTCATTAAAATGCTGAACTTAAAAATCATACCCAGAAGATGTTACTGGATTAAGTTTTCCACACAGAAAATTGATATGAACTCGTTTTCTCTTTATAGACTTGGTCAGTGTTTTTCAACTCTACCTTCCATTGCTTTTGAATGAACCGAATCCCGAAGATCCGTTGAACAGAGATGCTGCAGCTCTTTTAATGGGTGATAGACCGGCTTATGAGGCAAAAGTAAAAGGTAATCAATGCTTACTTTTTAAAAGGTCATGTTCACTTTTCACATTTGTGATTTTGAGATTATGATTAATTCTTAATTATAGGAAATGAAAATAAATCACAACATCATAAAACTTTATTACGCATTCGTAAGCAGTTCTTGAACTTGAAGAATAGTCTGTTTAACCTCAAAATTGAAAGTAAACTACTTTTTTCTAGTAGCTTGATCCCATCTTCTTTATGGTTAGATGACTTTAAATATTTACTTTTAAATTATCAGCATTTTCAAAGTATTTACTGTTGAATTTCGGACAAATAAAAGAGTATCACGAAACAAAGTTTTATGCTTTACTTATTTATAACACATGGACACTAATCTTGTTCATTTTCTTGCATGATCATGCCATTGGTGGTTGTATCGTTCGGATTGAAAAGAACTCTGTGCAGAATTCGCTAAGCCAGAAGATGTGGGTCTGGTTTCAGAAGAGGAATCAAATGATGAAGAGCCGAGTGAAGATGAAAACGACTCAGGAGATGAGGCACCTGCTGCAGGTTCAGGAGATAAGTCAATGGATGTGGATCCAGTCAACTAGTAGCCCGTGCAATCATGGTAGCTGATCCAATGTTTTCTAGAGTATAATTTCATTGTTGTGTACAAAAGGTCCATCGTGAATTCCATCAGAAACTATGCACAAAGTAAAATTCATCATAGCATCATTAGCCCGGATCATGATTATAATCTGTTTACATTGTGAATATAAAGGTTTGAGTTATCTGTGTTTTGTGACTGATAACATTTCCTTTTAGAATGTTAATATCATTGTTCGAGTTACCTGTGTTTTGTGACTGATACTTGATACCACGTGTGCACTCCCATAATACGCAAGTGGTCACTGCAGTCTGCAGCCTCATGTGATTTGCTTACATAAAGTATGTTATTCAAAACCTTAGAAATTAGAATTAGTGACAAAAACAAAAAAGGTATAAGGACCCCCTGAATGGGCCTTTTGCTACATCAAAAACTGTGATTGCTGATAAATTTGTGACGATGGTCGCAAAATGGGGTGACAATAAGGTCTCATTTTGTGACGGCCAAGCTGAAGTATCATTTTTCCATCATTAATGACTGTTTACTAAAACTAAAACTCCAAGTTGCCGGTCACTAATCCATTGCTAGAGTTGTAGTGGTTTAATATAGCAACTTATTAATTTGTGCGTTTTTTCAATTTGTAAGTATAAAACAATCCTAGATTTCTAAGTACACAAATTGAACCATAATCATGTCACTTGACCGGGGAAAATTAGGTATGTATGGATGAAGTGTGGGCCTTGCACTAACATTGGCTCTTTTGGCTTTTAATAAGAGTACTATACATATGCATCTAGATTATAAAGATCCCGCTTTACTATGAAGATGAAAGGTTTACTTTTCTTGATGTGTTTTCATCATCGTTCGCACTATTACTATTATTGTCGTTCAATGTTCAACATATCTAATTATAACTATGTTCAAAAGAAATTTTGGAACTCTCAGAACACCAAATCTGCTTCACAAATACATTCGAATTTCAAAAGTTACAGTATTCACCGGGGATTTCTCTATGCACATATCAATATCCTTTGTTATCCTTTATATCAGAAATTTCTTAAAGACCAAATTATATGAACCACTAAACCTTGTTATTATTACATATTATAATCGATACTTTTGCAAGGCTTGACACTAAACCTATCGTAATTAATGGGGTAACAAATAAAAAGGCATGACATAAAATGATGCAAACATATGCTAGATAATATATAGAATATCTTAAAGTAAAATTGTTAGTTTAACATTATGAAAAATAATGTACTCTTTTATATATTTTCATAAATTATAGAAAAAAGGCCAACATGTAGGAGTCTAGTAAGCTTCACCTTGAAACATAATGAGTTGATTGAACCAGATACATATATCATTGCTCTTAGTTTTCCGGCATAATTTTGGCGACCATGCTATTTTCTTGCTCCTCGGAGGATAGTCCTGGAGAGTTGGATGAAGAAGCTTGCTTCTCTTGGTTATACAATTTTCTTAATTCATGATAATAAGGACAAGTTCTGGAATCCAAAGACCTCATCATGTTTGAATCTTTGATTTTCCTAAAGTACTTGTTTATATTCTTCCATTTCTCTTTACACCTCATTGCACTTCTGTTGTATCCCAGCTCTAACATCCCTTGTGAAATCCTCTCCCATATTGAACCACCTACGATGCTGAAACCAACTTTGTTGCTTCCAATTTGGTGTTCCTCACTATTACCACCAATACCATTGTTCACATTGCTCCTTATATTTATCAACGCCAAAACTTCATCCCTTGGCCATCTCTTACCAATTTCATCTTTTGCTGCAGGCCGATCTTGATTTTCTGAAGCGGGCACTTTGGTCATTTCACTTGGAGGTATGGGCTTTTGGATATTGGTTACATTAGTTTGAAGGTCTTGCAAGTTCATCTCGAAAGGGAGTTGAATCTTTTGATCAGAAGATGTGATCTTGTTTAGGAACTCGGTGATAGTAGATTGCCTATCTCTTGCCATCTCTTGCTCACGTCCCCTTACGTGAACTTCCCTCTGCCCTTTCCATTTCTTCCTTTCTCCAAGCTTCTTCCCTCTTAATCTTCTCTTCGTCTCGAGTAGCTATATCTTCAAGTAACCGTTTGTGCATCTCTTCTTGTTGAGCCATCATCTTGTTTACAAAGTCGACACATAACCTTTGGACCATCTTGAATTTCTTCTGCTTTCTCTTCCTCTTCTTGCCTTTTGTCACTTCTTCACTATCTTGAGCTGGTTGTGCCATTATCTCATTTGGGTCCTTTTTAAATTGACCACCTTTTTTCCCATGGTCCTCAAGAGTTGTTTCTACTTCTTCTGCTTCTTTTTCACGTACTTGTAGTTGTTCTTGGCAATTGACATTTATTTCAGGTAGTTCATTGGTGCCATGGTGGTGAGTGTTTTGGTTAGCATTATTGTAAAGATCTTCACTAATTAAGTACCTGCCACTATTATTATTGTACCCGCCTATAGTACTACTAAAACTTATGCAAGTTTCTTCCTCAAATTTCTCTTTTTTCATTTTTCTGCACTTTTCTTGTATCCCATCTCTGCTAGTTTCCTGTATTTTCAACAACCATCATGAAAAAATTTAAGTGCATTTAACTAATGTACATACATGTCCCATATATGAACATGTTTAAATCTTTCTCTATTTAATCTGAAGTATCTAATGTAATGTTTGGTGTCATGTAACCAACCGAATGCAAATTAAACAAGTGTTTTAAATTACATGCATCTACCTCTTTTCACAATTCGTGGAAACGTGTTAGCTCGTACCTCACTTATAAGTGTATAGAGAATGTTCACACTCGTAAACTATTAAAAGAGTGATCATACATTATCTCTACAGACGCACCTTCATCCACATGTATCCTCCGTACCAAATAGCCTTCCACTTCTGCTTCAACTATTATAGGTTCGTTTGAAAAATCTCCGGGTGCTACCAGTGGAAATGTTCACTACAAGGAAAAAAAGGCTTTAGTGATAGTCTGCGCATTAGCTGCTACATACAACGTCAAACATGCATATACAAACAGATGGCTGGTGTAATACTAGAATAGTAGAATCTAGAGACAGTCTGTGCATTAGCTGAGATTTTGAAGGCTTCGATATCACCATGGAAGGACATATGCACGCTAGTTTCTTCCATTCTGTGTCTTACAAAAAGGATTTTCAAAAGTTTATTTTACCCTCACATAACCGCTACTTATAGACGCACACACTCTAAGGTATGCATTGCAGCATTACATAACCAACGACAACGAATAAAGCAATCAATCATCGGCAAAAGTGATTCACGGCCTAATAAACCTATACCCTCCACGTCTTCTTTCTTAAACTCACAAGAATTAGCTACTAAGCTACTGAATTATCTACAACAAAACGCCATTCCTATTATAACAAGCTAGCGGAATTTCTACAACAAAGTGCCATTCCTATTAATTTTTCTAAACATTTCATCAAACACTTGGCATCGAATGATTAAACAGTGAATGATCCAGTAAACCTCATCAAATTTAAGTCAAAATAATCCGCTAAACCTAAACTTTTCGAACTCAAATCAGAAATGTAGTTCTAGATAGCCAAAAATCTGAAATGCAATAGGTAAAAGAAGAAGAGTGTTTCCATCCATTACTCAACTCTCTGTGATGTTAGTGTTGCTAGACATTTTATCAAACACGTTGTACGCACTAATTTAATACCGAATGATCGGCTAAACATCATCAAATATAATCTGCTAAACCCAAGCTTTATGAATTCAAATCAGCAAGAAAGTAACCATAATAAGAAAAAATTTGTTTAACCGAGTGACGAATTGTTTCATCATTAACTTTGTTCAAGTTTTGTGACGAAAATTTTATGACTAAAAGCATGACGTAGATTATTACGTTGTTTTCTCGAGTTTTTAAAAAAAGGAAAAGAAGAGAATGATATGTAAAGGAAAGAAATGAAAAGAAAGTACTCAAATTTAATTGTGTTTTTGAGATGAAAAGAAAAAAAATACATATTTTAAGTTTTTGAGTTAGAGAAGAAAAGAAAAGAATGTTTTTATATTTATTTTCTTGGTATGATATTGATTTGTAAGTGTGATACAACCAAGGTTTTAAATAGGACGTCATGTGATAACATGGTTAAGCAGGTGGAGTCAAAAAGTTTGACTTAAGGGGTCAAAGTTTTGATATTATTTACTCTCTTCATTATATATATATATATATATATATATATATATATATATATATATATATATATATATAGGGTTGAGTTATATGCAAAACACATTTAAGGTGTAGAATTATGTAGAACTATTTTAAACCAATCAAAATTTAGTATTGTCATTGTTATTTGTTTAATTCATAAGGGCATAATAGTCATTACAGATTATAATTCTAATTTTGAATTTCTTTATTTTAAAACATTTTTTAATCTCCTTAAATTTTTAATTTTTTTATTTTTTTTATTTTTTAAGTATTCATGTTGTTAGAAGAATACGATGTGTATATGTTTTTTTAATATTGTATTTTTACATAAATGGTATAAATATGACTTATAGATTTACAAAAACATAAATGTTCTAATATATAATAAGACGAATAACATTAATGTTATATACTTTTACATAAATTTTCTTGGTTTGTAATAAAACAAAAAGATAGATGTTATTATACATATAACTTATAGTTTACAATAAATAAATAACAAAAATATCTATACGCAACGCAACAAGAACATCTACTCATAACAAATACATCTATGCATAGAACATTGATGTACCACTTTTAAACATTTATGTACTGTTTCAGAAACATTTATGTAAAAACTCTATAACATGTATGCACGGCTTCAAGAACATGTATGTACGGCTTCAAGAATATTTGTACACGAATGCATGCCATCGAAAAGCACCATCGATCATCTTCATTACACTCCATCATTTATATAAACGAATAATTATCCTGAAACAAATATATACAAACAAATAGAAGCTAGTCGTCAAATTATACCATCTTAGATTATTTATAATTGTAAACATAAAAAAACTAATAGCATCAGATTATGCCACATTTAATTATTTATAAAATTATTTTGATAAAATAAACTTAAACAAAACATATATGTACCAAAATATAATTTCTCACTCATGACAACCAAAAAAACTCTATGATTGTAACAAATAAAGCATAACACGCATGCATGGTTTTTTATTTGCATCATATTTTAAAGTCTTATCATACTTTGAAAAAAAGGTACGAAATTGATAAAGTTAGGATTTTTCACAAAATAATAGCTAAATTAACAGGTCAACGGAAGAACTTTTTTTTTCTTGTCAATTGATTCAAGAAAATATCATGGTATATATGGAAGAGACAAGTTTTGCAAAAAGATAGAACTAAGCGAAAAAAACAGCAACAATAAGTCACAAAAGAACTATAGATATAAGAATCTAAATAAAATAAAAAGACTATCGAAACAAATATCGAAACATACTTTTTTTTATGGTTTTGATGTTATCGATCAAAATTAATAATCTTGCTAACATAGATAAGATAACTGATACTACGTTTTTCTAGAAATAAAGATAAAGAGTTGCCTTTTCTTGTTTGAATGTAATCAAATTTAAGAAACAAGATCTTTGAATAAAAATTACAAAAGTCGACTAGTGATTCTTTTATAGTTGAACGATGATGGATCTATAGAGAGATAGGCTTTCATTTTCAATGTAGACAAACCTTAAATCGATCTGCCATCTCTGTTGTCCACAACGAGCACCTCATTACCATTAGTTCTTATTTAATTTTGGTGATTAATATTTTGGATATGAATATGTATTTGAGGCGGCTAGGGTTTTTTTAAAGAGATGAACAATAAAAGTGGGTTGGAGGTAACTAGGTTAAGATGAAAGAGAAACCGAAATTTGTAGGGCAGTTACGAGTTAAAAAGAAAAAGACGTGGTATAAAAAAGATTTTTAGGCAAAGACTATAGTACCCTTTTTTATTTATCAGATTTATTTTTGTTTTTTTTTTATTTATAACTATCCCACATTTATTTTTAACCATTGATTAAACCCATCCAATGGTCTAGATTTATTTAAATAGTTCTGCAGAGTTTTACACTTAAAATGAGTTCTGCATATAACTCTTACATATATATATATATATATATATATATATATATATATATATATATATATATATATATATATATATATATATATATATATATATATATATATATATATATATATATATATATAGGGATGGGTTCTAGAGAAAACCTCATGTTAGTAGAAAACTTAGAAAACAAATTATATGGAACGTTTTACAATATACAAAACTGCAGGGCAAAAAACGAAAATTAACAAAAGTAAGAGGGTTCGATCTGCCAAATACCCATTCTCACTTGATCAAATACAGTATAACCCACAGACATCTTCCACTACGTATCATATTCTCCGCCCCCAGATGTTGAAGTAGCCACCGGCCAAGTGTCCGTCACCACCAGATGTACGCTATCCACCACCACACCTTTATTCCGATGACCACCAGATGTACGCCGTCACATCGGTCAATCCACCAGTACCGACACCATCCTTCCTCCAATCGGCATCTTCAAACAATCTGAGGGTTTTAAAATTTGGGGTTTGTGTTCTGTAGGATAGTGATGGGAGGATCGTGTGAATCAGTTGAAATAGGATTCGATGTTGTTGTTGAGGGGGTTTGATTCAGTTTCTTGCTTTCAAATAATCAGTTGAAAGAGGATTCAATGTTGTTGCTCGTTGTGTCAGCTTTCAAATAAACTTGCACCTCCACTTCAGGTAGTATTAAATTCGAATAATCTTATTTTGTTTTTTAGTTAGCTTTTGGAGCTTTAGAATTTTGAAATCGGGAGTGTTAGGATTGAATTTGTGTTTTTATTAGCTCTAAGACATTAATATAAAGTAATGAAAGTCAGAATGATCATTATGATTTACAAAAGTTTTTATTGGTTTGTATTAAATCCCGATGTTTGCTCATTTTTTAGTGCGTGCACTCCTGTTTAGAGAATACCTATATTGGTGTGTTCATGGTTGCTTTCGCTGTTTTTATCTTTTTGCTCCTCAGATCTGTTAAGGGTTATAGTATCAACACTCATCAATGCATATACAATACTACCATACAATGCAAACATGTACTCTGCACTGCTGTTTTCCGCACCATATTATTAATTCTCAGTGCCATAACCTATGATATATTCAGTTTTCTTAGAATAAAAATTGTTACATACTCAAACGCCCGAACAAGTGGAAGGAACGCGTCCTGTTTGATCAAAACAGTTGCATGGACTTGATCAAAACGTGTTTATTGAAATTGCACACTATGTGTTTGATGAAATGTCTGAATGAAATTTATCGTTGTTTTTCGGATTTGTTATATATTTATGTCACAAGCTAAGAAGCCAAATCACCAATCTTTGGTGTCTACCTCCACTTTGCAAGTTAATTCAGGATTCCAACCAGTAAGTTGTAAGTTATTGCATCTGTTTGTTCAAGTTACGGCATCCGTTTGTTCAAGTTACGGCATCCGTTTGATTATGTAGTCGAGGCATCTTTTTGTTTTAGTTAGGACATCTGTTTGATTTATTTGTTAGGATGTCTGTTTGTTTAAGTTAAGGCATCTGTTTGATTATATAATCACGGAATTTGTTCGTTAAGTTAGGACATATGTTTGATTAATTATTTAGGGCGTCTGTTCGGTTAATCTAGGGCATCTGTTTGGATAATTAGTTAGGGAATCTACATATTTTTGTTGTCAATTGTTTCATATGGTTTTCAAATAGTAGATATTGTTAGGAAAAAATTGACTACTTGTGGGTTTCCTTTATATTATCGTAGTGAAAAATATGATTTGTTATATTATTATAGACTTTTGGTTTAAATTTATTTTGTCATGTGCTTGTCTCGGTGGTTTGTTGAAGATATAGATGGAAAAATAGGTTGGACACGTTTTCACCCATCTAAAAGATTACTTCCTTTTTTTTGCAATCTGCCGCCCTACACTTTCTGTAGGCATCTTATTTCATATTGTCAAAAGATGATAAGCCTTGGCAGAACTGTCATTTGTCTTTGGAAAATAAAGGTTATATACATTTGCTGTTTTTTCACAATTTATTATGCCCTTATAATTCCTTTTATGGTGCATCCTTATAATTCACAATTTGTTGTGGCATAACTTGGGTAATTTTCTTGATTATTAATGTACATGTTGTTAATATGATGCTAAACTTGTTGAAGCAATCCCCTTTATTATTTGCACCTGTTTGTAAATATAGTGCATCGATGAATATATGATTAGGGAATCGATGAACATATTATTAGGCATGAATGAGCATACAGTTTTGTTGTCTTATAAAATATATATTTGAAATATATATAACTTTTTGTCACACATTATTACTTATATAACTTGACAACACAACTGACACCAGACCTGAAACAACCCTTTCAGTTAGTCCCTCTACATCTGACACAACTCTCACAGGTTCTACAGGCCGGTGGATCTAAAAGAAGAAAGAAAGATGAGCAGACGGTTATACCCCAAAAGGAGACTATAAGTATGAAAAAATGGCCACTAAATAAAGCTCATCTATGGTAAGTAAGGACTAACTAAATAGCTATTGGATTTTACTACACATATGGAAAGGGAGATACATCGGTGATAACTCAGTTGATGTGAAGTCATTAGTTCAATTCAGGTCAGTTTCTAAACAATGTAAGTCGTTTACTCCTCTGACTTTATTGCTGGTTATGGTGCCCGTCACACACACCCACCTATTTATATTTTAACCTACAAATATCAAAAAATCCTTAAATACATTTGTTTGGTAGACGACGATAACAAAACTTTTAAGGTTCATCAAGAGTTAGTTCCATCTTTTCTCCGCTCCATTCCTTTTGCATCCATTCTGTTGTTGATACGTGTCATGGGTTAGCGTGTTTGTTTGGTTATTATGATAAGTTTAAGATTGTTATTTGGAACCCTTCGATTCGAAAATCATTTGGTATTCTTCTCCCTGATTACTTTCAGAAGCTTTTCCAAACCCCTTATTACAAACGTGCATTGACTAGGTACAATTATCATCGCTTTATAAAAACTTTGATAGCAGAGAACATGTATCTTACCGACCCTTTAAGAAACAAGAATATTTGGTTTCCTAATATTTGTTTTGAAAAAAACGTAGATTGTATCTAACAGTGGCTTTGTTATCATTCCAGATTGCACTATTGCAGATTTAGTGGGACAACAGCCCTATAAAAATGGCCAAAGCTTATCGAAGACGGTTACAGAAGCATATAGGCAAAAGCTAATCAAAACACACATGGATGTAGCAATGACACATAAAAGATTGTGGACGCAATTTTAACATTAAATGGATTTGGGGGTATGGTGGTGTTTGGTTAGTAGTTGAACGTTTATGGTTGGTTGAACAAGATGCTTACATTCTGTGCCTCGGGATTTCGGTAGACGGACTTGAATATATGATACAAAATGTTCAGTATAGTGTTGTGTATAAACTTTCAATATAGTTATTTGAGATGTCACGTATTTTACTTGAATTTCTAGATAGTTGTGTTTATATTATAAATTTATTTTTTATCCAGTTTTTATTCAAGTTCTCCATGGCAACGCCTCTCTTTAAAAAAAAAAAAAAAAAGAAGCGAGCTGCGTGAATCGTAATTAAAGAAAATGGCCATGTGATTCATAACTAAAAAAATGAACGCTTAGAAAAAAGAAAGAGAAAAATTGAAAAAGAAATAAACAATAAATATGATAAGTAAAAATGGGATGAAAATTACAAAAATGATCCTTGAAGTTAAAGATATGACAAACAGGCCCCAGATGGAAAAAAAGGAGGGATGGAAAAGGACACTTGGCATCATCTTAGAGAGTTTTCTAGGTTTTCTATAAAGATAAAGTTTTCTATCGATCCCATCTCTCTCTATATATATATATATATATATATATATATATATATATATATATATATATATATATATATATATATATATATATATATATATATATATATATATATATATATATATATATATATATATATATATATATATATATATATATATATATATATATATATATATATATATATATATATATTAGCTTCAAGGCTCGCTCGATGAGCGACTAGCTTTAAAAATTGATTCAAGAAAATATGTAGATGACAAAAATTAAGACGTGATATACATGTATATAGGTATACTATAAAACGACTAATTAAAAGAAAAATGATATTATAGGTTTTTGTGTGATATACACGATTGTAAGACGTATTTCCTGTCCTTTAATTAGCAGTAAAGAGGTTAAGAATAGCTAAATCATATTTTATCTCTAAAAGGGTTGCAATAGGATTTCGCAATTAAAAGTCCATTTTAAGATGGTGTGAAGAAAATTGGTATAATATGCTGAACTTCATGCACATCAGTTACATTGTAATTTCTCAATTCTTTCAGTTGAGAAGCTATCCAACAATTGATAAAAACATCCCAAGTGGCCCTTAGTATCTTACAAGGATTTGATGCTCACGCTTCGCTGCACGGCATCGTTTTATTGTTGTCGTTTGTGCGGCCTCTCAATTCCACTCTATCGTCTCTTAACTGTTATATGTAATTGTTATATGCCGAGATCAAATGTGGAAATGAATGCGTGAGTCATCTTATTTTCAAGACTACATATAATGGCATACAAACAATTTCATGAGAATTATTATATGCCGAATAGTGAAAAATGGGTACATTGATAACTTGAAGGAGCCATAGAATGGCCTCTGACTGAACCTTACTTTTTGGCACCTGCAATATCACAACAACCCTGTCCAGTTTTTTTGTTTAACAGCTTAGGGTATCAAGTTATTAGATTATTACATTTTCATTGTGCAATGATAAATGATTCTAGCCTTTCTTAGTTTATCAAGTAGAACATCAAAACTAATATGCCATGCCGACATAAAATTAGGCGTACCTGTTCACCGCTGACTTTCGACTTAACCGTGATCTGAAATTACAATCTTGGATCCTGCATCACCAAGAGGTTGAAGATCTAACGAAACATGTTGCATATGCCTAAAAACTTAAACCGAGAACAAAACCCATTGAATGAAATATATCCACAGTTTGAAGTCAAACGAAAGTAAGGAGTTGATTGGTTAAAGCTTATCATTATCTGATTCATGAAAAACGGGTTGTTTATGTGCTTATGTTATAACACCTAAACACCCATTTTGTAGCATAAAATGTACACAACAACTTCAAACGCTAAACGACGATATGAATTTCAAATTTTACCCTAGATACCTGAAACTATATAATGAAAAAGAATAGCGACTATTGATAGTTGACTGACACCCTTAGGAAGCCGATGGTTGTGCAAAATGTATGTCTACAAAAACAATGTATTACCTGCATGAGAAGAATCTGCAACCACTTATGTTTCTGACACCAACACCTTCACGCGTTTTAAAAATCGTGACGCTTGTCTTCTGAAAACACACATAAGAGAATCTACCTAAAGAAAAAAACTATTTTTAAAAACCGAAAGCAACCTGGAAAAAGGTAAGTGAAAATCAAATGTTTACCTATAGGTTCAGTAGGAAGAAAAAAACCAAACACGTATCTACTATTTGCCTTATTATAATCGTCAACTAACGTACTATGGTATTTCTATGGCTATAAAGTTATTCTGTTTTTCTGATGGTGAGGCTATAGCTTTGGACTGGTTGATAAACTTTGGTTCAAAACCCTCATTTTGTGCAGCATCAATTCCCTATCATAATGCCAGCAAGCATACCGTTGAATAAGTCATCTTAGTCAAACCCTATACCTATTGGTTGATAATTTAAACGCCAAGGCAAAGCATTATTAATTATTGGGTTTTTGATGTCTAGTGATTACCTCAACTATCGCTTCTTTGTAAAGGCTGCGTCAATAGTTGTAACTACTTAATGTAGCCACTGGAGTATTTTTGTGTATCCTTGTTTTTCATTGAGAGATGTTATCTGATATTACAACATGAATCCAAGCATGATGAATCTGACATTGCAAGTCTGTAGCGTCGCTTGTTACAGGGTAAATTAGCTGTATTTGAAGCATGCATTAGCAGCCTAATTAAAGTAACATTGCGAAGATAGGTGACGTTATTCACTTAAATCATTATCCAAAATCTAAACGAACATTGAACAAAGGAAGATGAAAAAATTTATGTGCTTATTTTATTTTGATGTTCATTGTGCTTATTTAGTGCATTGATGTGCTTATTTATTTTGATGTTCATTGCGAAGATAAGTGACGTGACGTTATTAAGGCATATAAACTACTACCATCCAAAAGGTAAACGATCGAAAAATTAGAGAGTATAAAGAAAGTATGTACCTTTGTTACACGGGAAACTGGATTGGACAATATCTACGGTAGGGGCGCCCAAACTGTTAAGTGTGCATCGTTCTCGCACATCTTGTTTTGTTGTGCAGTCTTGTATATTTGTTGTTAAGAAAGCTTCCTGAAATAATGTTATTTGACAGTGGCGTGTACTGTCAATGATAAGCACAGGCGGATAAAAATATTTAGAAGAAACAGTTTATTAATAGCCGAAAACTAAAACGGCAGTTTGGAATATGTTTTTTTTGTTGAAAATGGGTTATTGTTTCGGGAGTGTTTTAAGATGTTGGTGTCTATAGTTAATGCTTAACGGAGAGACTAAACAGGAACTGTTGATTATTATGTATTTTACAGGTGTCGTTTTTTCAGAATTTTGAGCAAAGATCAAATTTTTCAAAACCATCCTTTATATAGATAGTAGATTGTTTTTTGTTGAATTGGTTGAATATATTTTTTATGTGAAAATGGGTTATTGTTTCAGGTGTGTTTTAAGATGTTGGTGTCTACAGTTAATGCTTAACAGAGAGACTAAACAGGAACCGTTGATTATTATGTATTTTACAGGTGTCGTTTTTTTAGAATTTTGAGCAAAGATCAAATTTTTCAAAACCCTCCTTTATATAGATAGTAGATATATAGATAGTAGATTATATATAGGTATAAGTATGACTTGATACCACACCCCTAATCCATGTCATATGTGACATGGCACCTCTAAACCAATAGTATTTGTTTCTTAGCTAAAAAACCTCAAAAACCTTCCAAAAATACTTTACGAAAACACAATTTTAAAAAGCGGGCCGCAATTTTCCTAAAGCTGCGTTTTGAAACGCATCTATATAATAGGTAAAACTCATTTTTCTGTACTTTTTTATTTTCCTAACAACCCCACCGACGGGGAAAACACACACACCACCGCCTGCACATCCATAAACCCTAATTAAAAAAACAGTCGTCACCATCCTTTTTTTATGATTAAACCACTCCTTGATTTTATTCTCTTCGTCACATTCATCGTTACACACCAAATCACAATCCATGGAAATAACACTTTTTCGAACCCACATCAATGATAACCCTTTCAATCTTTGAATAAAATAAAAGAAACCATAACTGTAATTCATTTTTTAATCTAATCATAGGTTAGGTTTGGAATACTAGAGGCTGGAGCTTTTGGTGTATCTCAATCACGTAAACGTGCGTTCATTTGAGCAGCCTCACCCGAGGAAATGCTACCAGAGTGACCTGAAACAACTATTAAGGGCAATTGAATTGCCACGTGACATGCTTTGATATTCAGCGTGACTTGCAGAAGAACGGGATGAAGCCTGCAACAAACACTGCCAAAAGAAGGGTAATGGAATGGTAATATTTATAATTAACCAAATCAAAAGACGAAAAAGAAGTGTGAGATCAGTAAAAGGACAAGGTACTACCTTTTCCCTCTTTGGTTTTCGGTTTCATGAGTCATAAGCTGCCATTTTTTAACTAAATGTACGCGTCTAAACACCAGAATTCAAAAATGACCTAAAGGGGGTGGAGAGGCGTTTTGTTTGGTCTCTCATATTACATTAAGCTATACTCATATATTAAAAGCTGTTTTTATGCGACTTAAAATCCAAATAATGTATTCTAAAACACAAATCCAAACACCCCTAAACTACAACAGTTTAAGGTGCAGGAAGTGATGGCTGGTTCACGTTCCTTTTTTAACACATTTCATAAATATTGTTTTGAAGAATGACTTATCCTTGGTGTAATGATTACATAGATATGTGGCTTACAACTATTTAACGACGTTAAATCGAGGGCAATGGACTATAATGGATCCAATTTTTTTCATTTTATCTGGAAGGTTTTAATCAGCAAATTAACATTATTCATTTTGACCCATTACTCACCTGCACCTCCCCTCTGATTTCCACTTATACTGTTTGTCTTAGTGACATGTATGCACTTTCCGAGCAAAGGAGATGAACAAAAGAAATGACAGGCCTCACAACTTTAATAGGTCAAATACAGGGAAAACATGCACACAAACGGTTCTCCACCTGGTGGAGGACCTCCAAGCAGAATGGGTGGAACACCCGAAGCAGATGGTACCACTATCACCATCTGGAAACATGGGTTGAATGCAACAAGATGGTCTTCAGAAGCTATGAAGTTTTAGTTGAAGCTGCATCCGTGTAAAACCCACAAAAATGAGGTCATTATTTAATTCTATCTTTCTAATATTTTTGAAGTATTTTTTAACGTTAAATACTATTATGCTTAACGGTTTGAGTTGAAACCGATATTGAACATTTTATTTTATATTTAGACGAATAACGAGGACTAATAGTGATTGCTGTACCGACGGATGACTAAAACTTTATATTTTATTATCGATCGTTTCGATACTTAATACTTTCGAGGATATCATTTTAATTACGTAATAAGTCGTTATATTATTATTTTTCGTGTGCGTTTAAACTTTTAAAAAGTATTTTTATGAAACCGGAGCCCCGTGAATATTTTCAAAATTGACTAATAGCCATTTCCTGCTTTTTAGCTAACTTCAGTTTGAACCAAAACTATCACAAATTGACAAAACAAACCCTTGGACCACCATATAAAAGCTAAATCTTCACCTAATTTCACATAGAAAACAACTTTACATAGAAATTAACTCCTCCTCCCTCTTTCTTCTCCAAACCGTCACCCCCTAGCACCCTTAATCCATTTTTCTTTCAACTTTTGGTTTGATCCATTCAAAAACAAACAAAGACCCTATCCTAGAATTTGAAGAGGATTCTTTTGGTACTAATTTCATTAACATGCATGAAGTTTGATTTTTTTGATAAGAATTAAGGTTGGTAGGTTAAGTTTATGATCATACATGTGTAGTAGGTGATGCTCAAGGGATGATCTTGCTAGTTTTTACTAAAAAATTATTTTTGATTTTGGGTTTTTGATTTAGAGAATGATACAAGTGTTAGGTATTATATATGTTGTTATTAGGGTAATAGGATGATGATACAAATGGTTGATTTTGCTTAAAAACATGATTTCATGTAAGATTTTGGAAGGTAATTTTGATCAGTAGGTAAAAGGGTGTTTTGGGGTACCTTATGTTTGGATAATGGCTAAACTAATAGCATAGGGTTGTAGAGAATTTGATTACCTTCGTTTTGGCGTAAAGTAGAGCATCTAGCTCCAAACGAGCGAAAAGTTAAGATAGTTTGATTATTCGTGTACCGGGAGACGAGTATCGGCACAACATGTAGTTGATATCGATTTTTATATCGAATCTCGGGGACTATAGAATGAGTTTTGAAATGAGTCAAGGACTGATGTAAATGTGTAAACCCTAGGTTGTGAGTCTATTTTCAAACCAAGGTGTCGATTTTGTAAATGGAGTCGTTTATAGAAGTTAAAACGGTTGTATGAGTCGATGACGTAAAACTGTCCGGTTTTTGTAGTTCAAAGATGTGTCGGGCAGGGAACTTTAAAAGTAAAATCTTTTGACCAACTTTTGGGAGGACTTTCTATATATATTAATTGAGTTCTCTGAGTAGTATCATAAACTTTTGAAGTATTTAAGTGGGGTAAATGGGCTAGTACATTTGACACGTGCCGACAGATTTTTACTAAAAGTATAGAATAATAAAGTGAATGTATAGGAGAGTATAATAGTATCACTTGTATCATTTTCTCTCGAGTTTGTCGTGAATTTATGAGTTTGAGTTTGATATTCTTACGTATGGTTTATTTCTCGAGTCTATTATTAATGAACGTGCCTTATTTGATAGGTTACGGTTCTCGTGTTTGAAAGGCATCATCAATCGTCGGCGATCGTCTTCAACTACTTCTACTACTTAAGGTGAGTCTATAGCCTCGTTTGCGCAATTATATGATTTTAAAAACCCGCGAGGGGGAATACATGTTTTATAAACTTAGAACACAAGATTTTTATGGTATGCTTGTCCCTATCTGAATGGACCCGTGGTTGCCTTACATTGCATTGAGTACTATATTGCCAATTATAAAAGCCTCAATTATGGTCCGTTAGTTAACCTATGATGGGTTAACCACTTGTACAAATAATAGATCTATGGGTGAAGCCACCCGATTCAGTTTGTGGATATGTATTCATAGAAGCTTATGCCTGAACACCCACTGTTTGAATATTTTGTTATGAGATGTCTAAGCATACGGAAATGTGCTTAATACCGGGGGTAATGACAATTAATAAATCTCTCGTCTTATTAGACTGATATGGGAGTGACTAAGGGTTCGGTTCTATGAGCTTAATGCAATTTATTGCTATATACAATTATATTGTTGATGCAAATTATTCGATGCTAGTTGCCTTCAAGTATGCCACCAAATTGTAACTTCTGCTTGTGTTCAAAATGATTACATAAACCTATAGATTTCACTTAGCCTTTTTGTTGATGATCTTTCTCACATGTATTTCAGGTAATCAGGAAGTGTGAAGCTTGGAGGTCACGGGAATAAAGTTGTGCACTGCTTTTGTTGTATACACTCTTTGAATGTTATCGTTCCTTAGTTTAAAACAATTTAAATCTTTTGTTTTAGTTGTACTTAGGTTACCATGTCTTGGGACTACGCTACTTTGACAAATGTTTTAGAAACGTTAAAATTTGAAACGTCTCTTTTCGAGTCGTTCTTTATAAATTATGTGTTATTATACCATTGTTTAGCACCCAAAGATATGTTCCGCCGCGTGTAAATTTGGGGGTGTTAAAGATTGGTGTCCGAGCCATGAGTTATAGAGAACTAGGTCGTTTTTTTGAAAACCTAAACTATAACTGTCAATTTTTATTTTCTAAAGAGTCGGTGCACATGATTTCGCGTGACTTCAGGTTCAAGCTACTTCAGGGATTACAAATTTAGTATACATTATTATGTATCCCTTATTGCTGAGAATTTATAAATAAATACTATAAACCCTGATCGATATATATTGATATCGTTGAACTTTTCGATAAAAGTTTATCATTTATTAATGATTTATTTAAATAAATTTATGAAATTTTCCTGTATTTATTTTGAAAGATTTTCTATATTTATTTAAATTTTTGAAAATTTTTCTATTTAATTTTATTATGACCTTATATCTATCTTGTGAATTTACCACCGCTTAATTACATCTTTGATGAGTAGGAAGCAGGTTCCACTGCTGCAAGCGAGTCACAGTCAACTAAGCCATATGGATCCGCACGTGATTAGTGTCTATTATTTTGTGTCATTGTACTCTATTTAACTTTAAGATCATTCCTTGTTGTACTATGATAATAGTTTCTTTTGATCCTTATAATGATTGTGATTTCTTGTATCGATAATGTGTATGCATTTGATGACTGAATTTTGTACATGATATGACTATACCATGATTACAATTAACTCATTCATTTTATCTTCTCTCTTTGTGATGTGACAGAATCATGCCACCTAGGAGAATGACAAATGATGCCATTGCAAGGCTAGTTGCTGAAGAGGTAGCGAAAACATTAGCTATGGATAGAGCTGCTCGTGTTATCGTGTTAACACTGAAGGAGCAGATGGCTCTGGAGGTGTGGGTGTTGAAGGTGCAGGTGAACCTATTGAACCGGAAATTATTGGAGGAGCAGGTGTAGCTGAGAATCCTGCAGGTGACGTGATAGGTGTGTAAACACCCATCTTTTCTACCACTTAATTACAAAAATAACTGGACCAAAACATGTATTTTATGTCTTTTATGTCGGAATTATGCGTGGTTTGTGTTTTTGTTGTATTTTAGGATGAAATTATGAAAATTGGAGAAAACACGAGAATTCACGGGCATTCACGGCTTTTATTGAAGAAAAAGATGAAAGGCGGAGTCGAGAAGTCAAGAGTGGAAAAAGAACGGAAGTCCAAGACCAATTCTGAAGATTTATCGAAGAAAAAGTCAAAAGACGGAAGTTTTATCAAAAGCCGAGAAACTCAAGTCTATTTTATTGAAGAAATTAAAGACGAGTTCAAAAGATATCCCGAGCCACAAGTCCTTAAAGTCCAAACTTAAAAGAAAGATGAGAAGAAAAGGACTAATGACGCAATTAATGAAGATTAAATGAAGGGAGGACTTAATCTTGCAATTAACAAGAAATGAAGGAGGGGAGGAAGCTTCCTAATCCTCCCCTATAAATAGATTAGGATTGTTATCATTTGTTTTGTTGGCTAAGTGTGACAATTAGCTCTTCCACCATTTAAATACTTGTCATTTACATTAATTGTCAATTTAATTACCTTGTCTTGCACCTTAAATTCATTTAATTTCAAGTAAGTTTCCTTTTAATTATTGTTAATCTTTACTTTATCTTGTCAATCTCTTATCTACCTTTCTTATTCTTTGATTTGTGGTGTTTATGTTCATGTTCATGCTTTTATTTTGATCCAAAGTGTTTTTGGTTATTATGGTTAAAGTTGTTTAATTTCATGTTTTTGATTGGTTGTTTATGCTTATTTGTTTGATCGTTACTGTTTTTATTGATCCGTGTGTTTGATTTAGCTTACTTTTTGTTTATAACTGCTGGTACTCATCTTCCTTGTTCTTCGGAAGAGTTTTGCTTGTTTCTGTGTTTCCAGAAAAAGTTCTGAACCAAGGGAAGGATTGAGGTTTCATTCGGAAGACAAAACTTCCGGACCAAGGCTTCATTCGGAAGTCTGAAACTTCCGAACCAAGGTTGTTCATTCGGAACTCAAAAAGTTCCGGATCAAGGAAACTCATTCGGAACTTCAAAAGTTCCGAATAAAGGAGCCTCATTCGGAACTTCAAAAGTTCCGAATCAAACTTGTTCATTCGGAAGTCAAAACTTCCGAACCAGGATTCTTCATTCGGAACATTCCGAATCAGTAACTTCCGAACCAATTCCAACAGTTCCGAACCAAGAGCCTTGATTCGGAACTTCAAAAGTTCCGAATAAAGGTGCTTCATCCGGAAAGTTCCGAATCAAGGGGTGACCAAAACTTCCGAATCAAGGGTGATTTTACAAGATTCCGAATCAGCAAGTTCCGAACGAAAGATTGTTTTGGATAAGTGACATATTCAGGCAAGTTTGTTCCGGATCAAGGACTTTGGTAATATTCCAAGTGAAGAAGAATCATTTCAACCAAAGGTGACATTTAAGTTGAGTGATTATTCCAAACGAAGGTTTATTCTAAATGAGCTGTATTCAGGTTCTTATTAGCTTTTGTCTTTGATTTTTATTTTCAAGCTTTATTTTTCTTTCCTTTTTATCTAATTGCACTTTTAGATTATTTGCCTTAGTCTTAGTCGCACTTTAAGTTTGCCTTAGATAGATTTAAGTTTACGTCAATTCACTTTAGTGCCCTTTAATTTTAGTCACGCTTTTAATACTTGCACTTTACTTTAATTAGACTTAGATTTATTTTAAGTACCTATTTACTTTTAAGTCTTTGCATTTAAATTTAAAATCACCCAAAAATATTCTTTTTCACCAAAGATCATCTAAGTCACACATAGAGAGCTAAGATCAATTCGTTAAGATACCGAGAACAAAAATCGAACCTAGTAAAACCTAGTTATCAAATGGCGCCGCTGCCGGCTCTTTACGTTAAGATCAACAGTTTTCTGTGCTAGACACATTGCTTTTTGGGATCCGTTCACTTGTGAACGTTAATTTTCTTGCCTAAAAAATTCAAAAATCATAAAAATTAAAAATTGCTAAAAAACCATAAAAATTAAAAATTTCACAAAAATCCAAAAAGATTTTATCTTTATTGTGTATATATATTGCCTTTGTGTTTGGTTTCTTTTTCTTTTGCATTTTCAGGTGTATGCGTACTAGATCTTCTAACTACCAAGAGCCCGAGCCTCAAGAAGATTTAGATATGGCAGGTGTTAACAACAATAATCAACTACCGCACCTCAACAATAATAACAATAACAACAATGCTCCTCCACAGCCCGATCTTCGGACCATGGAGGAACTTTGTCAACCAACCATGTTTGGACGAGGAGGACCGATTGCGCCAATGCAAATCCACGCTCCTGAGTTTTCGTTGAAGCACCACATGATTCAGCAAGTGCAAACAAACCCATTTAGAGGATTGCCTGATGATGATGCCAACAAACACCTCGACAAGTTCATTACAATCACCCAAAGCATGAAGTTGCCTGGGGCCACAATGGATGTACTCCGCCTACAACTCTTCCCACATACTTTATCGCATCATGCCGAAAAATGGTTTGATCGTCTCCCGAAAAATTCTATTCACACTTGGGATGACATGACTCAACGTTTTCTTTCGCGCTACTTTCCACCATCCATGGTCACAAGCCTTCGCAATCAGATCAGCGGTTTCATGCAAGATCCCGATGAATCTCTTTTTGACGCATGGGAGAGATATAATGTCTTGATCGACCGTTGTCCAAACCACAACATGCTTCCGGTCACCTTGATCGATACTTTCTACAACGGATTGACTTTTCGAGATCGTGATACGATTAATGCAGCCGCCGGTGGCACATTCATGAAAAGGAGACCCGAGGAGTGTAGAGAGCTAATAGAGAACATGACTACTCATCATAAGAACTGGGATTCTTCTGCTTCTTCTAGAAACAACACGAGAGTCAATGTTTCCTCTACCTCAGCAAACCCTGAGATGACCGAACTCACCCGCATGATGGCTGAAATGAGCAAAAGTATTACGCTTCTCGCTTCAAACCAACAACAACAAGTTAAAGCGGTCGCTAATCCTTGTGAAACATGTGGCGGTCCTCACTCATACACCGATTGTCCTTCGACACAAGGAAATCCGGAAAATGTGTATGCAGCTTACGGTAATTATTCACCGGAAAATTACCAAGCTAGACAACAAGGGGATAGAAATCTACTGAGCTACCGTTCAAACAATTACCTTTCACCCGGTTTTTCTCCTCAAAACCAAAACCCCGCCAACAACTACAATAGAAGCAACCAAATCCCACCTCGTGCTTCTAACCCTTATCAACCACCCACCCAACAACACCCACCCATTAACCCCGATGTTGACACAATCATGAGAACTCAAGGTGAGCAAATCAAGAATCTACAGAGCCAAATTATCAATCTAAAAGGAGATATCTTAAAGCAAGGTAATGACATCAGAAATGAGGTTCGTGAAAACCTTCAATCCTCCTTCATCACTCAAACAACTGAATTGAAGAATCTGTTGGCTAGTTTCTTGCCCGAAGCTCAACCTTCTTCTTCTTCGGGTTCTCTACCTTCAAATACCGTCACCAATCCGCGAGCTAATGTGAGTGCTATAACTACGCGTAGTGGAACTACCATTGTCACTCCACCACCATCATCTACGCCTCCTCCACCACCATGTATCCCTACTCCTCCTACACCTAGTAATAGTGCACCATTCCCGTCTCCGCCTCATCATAACAATGTATCTCGGAAAAACCCGTCAACATCACAACCGTCACCACCTACACCTTCACCTAACCCTTATCAACCTAGAATCCCATACCCTTCTCGTATAGGCAAGACCAATGATCTAACAAAGGAGGACTCGCAAATAACAAAATATATCGGTATGATTTCTCAAATGGGATTCAGCATTAGTTTTCTTGAAGCACTTGTCCACATGCCCAAATTTGCCAAAGCATTTAAGGACTTGCTTAACAAAAAGGAGAAGCTGATTGAACTCACCAACACACGCTTAAATGAAAACTGCTCTGCAGTTATTCTTAAAGAACTTCCGGAAAAACTAGGGGATCCCGGTCGTTTTGTGTTGCCTTGCGTGTTCAACAAAACTGAAGAATTTACTGCCCTTGCTGATCTCGGGGCTAGTATAAATCTTATGCCTTTGAGTGTTTGGAAAACACTATCATTACCCGATCTTATTCCAACAAAGATGACTCTCGAACTTGCTAATCGCACTCTCGCTTACCCCGTTGGTATAGCTGAAGACGTATTCATTCAAGTTGGCGCATTTACTTTCCCGGTCGATTTTGTCGTAGTTGATTATGAAATGGACCCTCGTATTCCTTTAATACTTGGTCGGCCATTTTTGAGATCCGGACGTGCTTTAGTAGATGTAGCAGAAGGAGAGTTAATCTTAAGAGTCGGGAATGCCTCACAAAATTTCAAAATGGGGACGCATACAAACAAATCCTTTGGAGGCCGAGAATCAGTGAATATGATCAATGTGCTCGATGACTTTACCGTCTATGACAATCCTCTATTCGAGTCTTCCACTGATAATCCACTCTTTGAAGATAATGTGGATGATTCTCACCCTACTTTGGACGCTTCTCCCAATTTTGATTCTCCACCGGTCTTCGATGCTTATGATGATGATGATTCTAGCTCAGATTCGGATGATTTTGATTGTACTTCTGAGTATCCCGAGCTGCCCACATATGATGATTTTGATGAGGCCGATACTCTCTCGAGCGATTCTTCCCATGATGAAGATCCCCCGCCATCACTCGATCCTACTTTGGACGATTACTCATTCGAGGAAGATTTCTCTGAATTTCTTAACACATACTTCCCTCATGAGAGTGATGCACCTCCTTTGGACTTTGAAGATTATCGTCTTGATCCTACTTTGGATTTGAAGAGCATTTTGTCCAAGGAGAAGAAACCGGTTGACACCGAAATCCGTTGCACTTATGATTTGACACCTCTTTATCCCATTTCTGAGGACGAGGTTGTGCTTCTTTGCGGATCTTCTTCACACTCAGCTGAGCCGGAGTGCTATTTTCCCCTGAAGGAAAAGGTGTTCGATCCCGGAATTGAAGTCTTTAAGCCATCTCAGTATCCACCTGATGCAATAAAAGGAAATATCTTTGGAAATTTTGAAGACATGCTTGCTCCACTTCAACTTTGCTTCCACCGAGCTCCATCGCTGCTTAAGGGAACCTTGCCATTTCTCTTTTGGCTTGCCTTGTTCGCCTTAAGTTCTTGCTTATTGATGGACGAAAACTATGTCTTTGATCCTGGTGGATATTTTTCATGCTACTTCCGTTGATGATCAAGGTCGAGTCAGGCTCACGACTCGGTTAACAAAAATCAAGCGCTTCTTGGGAGGCAACCCATGCACCTATCTTTTCGCTTTCTTTACCATAAGTGTAGGGGGGACCCTTTGGATTGCTATTTCCTCTCCTCACTTCTTAATCAGGGATTCGAGCTTCAATGATCCACTCTTGATGATTCTTGACGACCCGTGATTCCGTGTTCTACTTCTTCCCGGTTCTATCCTAAACTCTTTTCGATTCACTATTTTATATTTCCTCAATATTAAAATAGGAATCTCTTTAGTTGTCTTTTCCTTAGCAAGATTTAAACAACGTGCACAAATGTCCTAAGTGTAGGGGAGCTTACTCCCACATGCTTAAACATTGAGGACAATGTTTATCTTAAGTGTAGGGGGGACTTCTATCGAAGTTAAGTGGTCTTTTCCTTGTTTGTGTCCTCATTTTAACCGGAAAATCAATTTTTCGACATTTTTCAAAATTTTTGATCTATTTTGGCCTATTAGTTGTTATCTTTGTATAGTTGATTTCTTTCTTTGCTAGAATAAATGTTTAATAAGTGGTTTAAATTTTCAAACGTTGTGAATCTTTTGACTCAATCCGAGTTTACTCTAGCTAGTATCCTTAACGTGTTTAAGTCAAGCTTTGCTAGGCTTTTATGTAGGGAGCTATAAAACGCGAAAGTCTTAACTTTCACGAGTTAAGAACAAGAACTTTTCGCAAGTTCCTATAATTGATCCTAGAGAGTCGTTTATCAAGGGAACTTTAAGATGCGATTTCTAAACTTGAAAGAGTCTAAGAATTTGCAAGATCCTATAGGCGACTCGAAAACCCAAAACTTTGATTTAATAGGCTAAGTATCCACGAGTCTCATTACTTGAGATTTTAAATTGTGGAGAACGAGAGATGATAGAGCCAATTATAAGTTCGGTATTCTTTCGTGAATTTATGTGAGTTAATTATAAGCCTATTCTCCCATCGCTTGCTAATAATTTATTTGCTAATAAATAAGGTTGTACGATTTGAAAAGTTACTTAGCTTCTAGCCCCAGATCGTTTAAAAGTTGCTCGGTAATGACGAGAGTTCATAGCCAAGGCATAACTTATGAAGCGGGGCGCGAAGATTGGCGAGTCCGAAAAGGCCCTAACAAGGCATGAGGGCTATGTTTTGTTGCTAAAGATCCAAAAGTGATGTGAAGAATCATTTATCGAAAATCAATATGAAGGATCGAGACACACGACGAAAAGCAAAAACTCCCCAAAAGTCATGGAGAAGTGTATCCGAAAAGACCCTAACAAGGTATGAGGATAAATAGATCCAAGTCAATAAAGGAGGCGGATCGTTGTATATCAAAATCCAAAATAAAGATTGGAGAAAAATGAAGAAGTCGTGGTCCATATATGAAGAATCTCTCAAAATTCCAAAGTGAAGAAATTCCAATTATGAAGAGAAGACCATTATTTCATGAACGTCTCTCAAGATTTGAAGTATGAAGTCGCTGCCAAATATCGGCCCGAGAAAGGTCTCAAATCGCGAACCAAGTTATGCCAAGATATGAACTTTCTGATATCCCGAGAAGCAGTTTTAAAAGATTTGGTCCTTTAGCTAACTATTGATTAAATCGTGCACTTTATTTTCAGACTAAATAACTATCGAAATAAGTCAAACAATGCATCTTCATGATCATTCAAGACAAATAATAAAATATAAGAGATACACCTAGGAATAAGGGAGTCTAAGTGAATAATTGGCCCACATGAGTTCGTGTTAGTTTATTAACTTATAATAACAATGATCTCGTTTTTAAGCTTGGTTTGGAGAAAGTGAAAAGTTGAGGATGATGATTATTCATGACATTTTCAAAACCCAAGGTATGCTTTTAATTTCTTTACTTTGCATTTTTATAATTTTCTATCTCTTTAATAAAGGCCAACATGGATTAATTATGATGAAAAGTGTAATCACGCTTTGTAACTAATGCATTGCATGAGGACATTGCAATGGTCAAGTGTAGGGGATTTGATAGGTGTGTAAACACCCATCTTTTCTACCACTTAATTACAAAAATAACTGGACCAAAACATGTATTTTATGTCTTTTATGTCGGAATTATGCGTGGTTTGTGTTTTTGTTGTATTTTAGGATGAAATTATGAAAATTGGAGAAAACACGAGAATTCACGGGCATTCACGGCTTTTATTGAAGAAAAAGATGAAAGGCGGAGTCGAGAAGTCAAGAGTGGAAAAAGAACGGAAGTCCAAGACCAATTCTGAAGATTTATCGAAGAAAAAGTCAAAAGACGGAAGTTTTATCAAAAGCCGAGAAACTCAAGTCTATTTTATTGAAGAAATTAAAGACGAGTTCAAAAGATATCCCGAGCCACAAGTCCTTAAAGTCCAAACTTAAAAGAAAGATGAGAAGAAAAGGACTAATGACGCAATTAATGAAGATTAAATGAAGGGAGGACTTAATCTTGCAATTAACAAGAAATGAAGGAGGGGAGGAAGCTTCCTAATCCTCCCCTATAAATAGATTAGGATTGTTATCATTTGTTTTGTTGGCTAAGTGTGACAATTAGCTCTTCCACCATTTAAATACTTGTCATTTACATTAATTGTCAATTTAATTACCTTGTCTTGCACCTTAAATTCATTTAATTTCAAGTAAGTTTCCTTTTAATTATTGTTAATCTTTACTTTATCTTGTCAATCTCTTATCTACCTTTCTTATTCTTTGATTTGTGGTGTTTATGTTCATGTTCATGCTTTTATTTTGATCCAAAGTGTTTTTGGTTATTATGGTTAAAGTTGTTTAATTTCATGTTTTTGATTGGTTGTTTATGCTTATTTGTTTGATCGTTACTGTTTTTATTGATCCGTGTGTTTGATTTAGCTTACTTTTTGTTTATAACTGCTGGTACTCATCTTCCTTGTTCTTCGGAAGAGTTTTGCTTGTTTCTGTGTTTCCAGAAAAAGTTCTGAACCAAGGGAAGGATTGAGGTTTCATTCGGAAGACAAAACTTCCGGACCAAGGCTTCATTCGGAAGTCTGAAACTTCCGAACCAAGGTTGTTCATTCGGAACTCAAAAAGTTCCGGATCAAGGAAACTCATTCGGAACTTCAAAAGTTCCGAATAAAGGAGCCTCATTCGGAACTTCAAAAGTTCCGAATCAAACTTGTTCATTCGGAAGTCAAAACTTCCGAACCAGGATTCTTCATTCGGAACATTCCGAATCAGTAACTTCCGAACCAATTCCAACAGTTCCGAACCAAGAGCCTTGATTCGGAACTTCAAAAGTTCCGAATAAAGGTGCTTCATCCGGAAAGTTCCGAATCAAGGGGTGACCAAAACTTCCGAATCAAGGGTGATTTTACAAGATTCCGAATCAGCAAGTTCCGAACGAAAGATTGTTTTGGATAAGTGACATATTCAGGCAAGTTTGTTCCGGATCAAGGACTTTGGTAATATTCCAAGTGAAGAAGAATCATTTCAACCAAAGGTGACATTTAAGTTGAGTGATTATTCCAAACGAAGGTTTATTCTAAATGAGCTGTATTCAGGTTCTTATTAGCTTTTGTCTTTGATTTTTATTTTCAAGCTTTATTTTTCTTTCCTTTTTATCTAATTGCACTTTTAGATTATTTGCCTTAGTCTTAGTCGCACTTTAAGTTTGCCTTAGATAGATTTAAGTTTACGTCAATTCACTTTAGTGCCCTTTAATTTTAGTCACGCTTTTAATACTTGCACTTTACTTTAATTAGACTTAGATTTATTTTAAGTACCTATTTACTTTTAAGTCTTTGCATTTAAATTTAAAATCACCCAAAAATATTCTTTTTCACCAAAGATCATCTAAGTCACACATAGAGAGCTAAGATCAATTCGTTAAGATACCGAGAACAAAAATCGAACCTAGTAAAACCTAGTTATCATGACGTTACTCAGGTTGTTGCTACAGTAAAAGAGTGTAATTTTGCTGGATATATGATATGTGGACCCACTACATTCCAAGGAACTTGTGGAGCATTGGAATTATTTAGGTGGATTGAGAAAATAGAAACAAAATTTGAGATTAGTGATTGCTCAAAAAGGAACAAGGTTAAGTTCGTAGTTGCTACTTTCAAGGATCGAGCTTTAAGCTGGTGGAAGACTCAAGTTGCTACAGTTGGGTTAGAAGCTGTCAACAGGAAACCATGGGATGAAATTAAAAGGTTGTTGAAAGAAGAGTTCTGTCCAGAAGAAGAGTTATCTGCTTTGGAGGATGAGTTGAGGCACCTGAAGCTGAAAGATAACAACATTGCTGCCTATACTAGCCGATTCAATGAGTTGGTTTTGTTGTGTCCAAATGCTTTTGTTAGTAAGAAGAAAAAGATGGACCAATACATTAAAGGGCTGCCTGGGTACATTAAAGGTGAGACAACTTCATCTCGACCCAAGAACTTCGTTGAAACTATGAGAATGGCTCATACACTCATGGGGCAGAAAGTTCAGGATAGGGCTGAGAAAGCTGCTGAGGGTAGTAAAAGGAAATGGGAGAATCACAGAGGGGTAATCAGGGTAATAACCGCCATAAGCAGTACAATCAGAGGAGAAATGATGGGGCTTGAGCTGCAAGTAACAAGAATAATAATGCTGACCATGGGGGACCAGCCCAAAAATGTAAGAGCTGCGATATTTGTCACTTTGGTAATTGTCCACCAAAGTGCACTAAATGTGGAACGGTTGGGCATGTTTTGGAGAAATGCAAGACAAGGATCCCTGCCACTAGAGCAAATTCTATTCCGATCAAGACTTGCTTTGAATGTAGAGAACGTGATCATGTTCGCCCCAAATGCCCGAAGCTGAGGAACAAGAAGGCACCTGAAGCTGCTGGGGCAGTTTATGCTGCTAAGGATGCTGATCAGGCACAAGGTCCAAATGTGTTGATGGGTACATTCTTACTCAGCCATCGTTATGCTAGTGTGTTGTTTGACTCAGGATCTCATAAGAGCTTTATAAGCACTTCC
Source organism: Glebionis coronaria (assembly GCA_025667525.1). Taxonomy (NCBI): domain Eukaryota; kingdom Viridiplantae; phylum Streptophyta; class Magnoliopsida; order Asterales; family Asteraceae; genus Glebionis; species Glebionis coronaria. The sequence goes on from CM046878.1 coordinate 221,387,063, forward strand.
TTTAGTCATTTAATATATATTGAGCTAACAAACCTAAATACTAGTTATGAGGTCGAGTTAGCTGATGGACAATTAGTTAGTACTACCACTATATTTAAAAAGTATCCATTGAAGTTAGGAAATCATTTGTTTGAAATTGATTTAAAGCCGATAGAGTTAGGTTCGTTTGATGTGATTGTTGGTATGGATTGGTTGGTTGCACATGATGTGGTAATTGTATGTGGGGAGAAAGTTGTTCACATACCAATTAAGGATAAGGTGTTAGTAGTTGAAGGTGATGTCAGTAGATCTCGTCTGACGGTGATATCTTGTATAAAGGCGAGGAAATATGTGGAAAGAGGTTGTCACCTGTTCTTGGCTCAAGTAGTGGAGAAAGAACTATCGGTAAGGCGTGTGGAAGATGTTTCGGTTATTCGTGATTTTCCTGAAGTATTTCCCGGTGACTTGCCAGGGCTTCCGCCTCAGCGAGAAATCGAGTTCAAGATTGATCTAGTGCCGGGAGCTGCATCGGTGGCGCGTGCACCATATCGTTTGGCATCGTCAGAAATGAAGGAGTTGGCAGATCAGTTGAAGGAGTTAATGGATAAGGGGTTCATTAGACCAAGTTCGTCACCTTGGGGAGCTCCAGTATTGTTCGTGAAGAAGAAAGACGGATCGTTCAGAATGTGCATAGACTACTGAGAGTTGAACAAATTAGCTATTAAGAATCGTTATCCACTTCCTAGGATCGATGATTTGTTTGATCAACTTCAAGGTTCGTGTGTGTACTCGAAGATTGACTTATGATCAGGTTATCATCGACTTCATGTTAGAGAGGAGGACATACCTATTACAACTTTTCGGACGCGTTATGGACACTTTGAATTCCAAGTGATGCCGTTTGGGTTAACTAATGCACCTACAGTATTCATGGACTTAATGAATCGTGTGTGTAAACCATACCTCAACAAGTTCGTGATTGTATTTATCGATGATATTCTCATTTATTCTAAAAGTTGGGAAGAGCATGAAGGCCATCTGAAGATTATTTTAGAATTTTTTAAGAAGGAGAAGCTGTATGCAAAATTCTCCAAGTGTGATTTTTGGTTGGATTCTATCCAATTCCTTGGGCACGTGATCAATAGTAGTGGTGTTCATGTTGATCCTTCCAAAATTGAAGCTATTAGAGATTAGGCTACGCCTACAACCCCGACTGAAGTTAGACAATTCTTGGGATTAGCTGGGTACTACCTGCGATTCATAGAAGGCTTATCTTTAATTTCTAAACCTCTTACTAAACTCACACAGAAAAATAAGAAGTATGAGTGGGGTTGAGAAGAAGAAGAGTGATGAGATGGCATTTATACATGATCTCATCGTTCTTTTCGGGCTTTAAATGCATAAAATGTCATCAAAATACCATATATATGCTTGTGTTTGTTTACTTGTGTATTTTAGGTATGTATATCGTAAAAAAGACAAAAGATCACAAGAAACAAGGAAAAAGAAACATGAGAAACGAAGCCGCACAATGAACGGGGCCCTAGTTATGGATTTTCCAAGATAAAACCCTTGAAGACTTGAAGATGTACAAGAATGATCCCTCATTTATGAAGAAATGACACTTAATACCCTTGTATATTCATTGTTACAAGTTTGGTCCCTTAAGTTTGTCAAAATTACAAAATGGTCCTTCAACTTTGAAGATTTGGCAAGTTTAGTCCCTCAACAATTCTAAATTGTCAACAAAGGTCACTCATGAAGTCAAATATCCTATGAAGACCTTCAAAGATGAGAAATGTCCAAGATCAGTCTTTGAATTATGCAAAAATGGCAAAACAAACCCTTAAAACCCTTGACACAAAGTTTTGTGGCCAAACTATGAAATCAGAAACTTTAATTACAAAGGAAAACGGATTTGAAAGGCTAAAAGACTTTGTTTACAAGTTTTCCCAAAGTCTGAGGACTAAAAGTGACACACCAAACTTTCAAACCCACAAACACGCGCCAAACAATAAACTCCCAACTTTTTCGGATCAAACCATTTACTATTCACCCTTATGAACCCAGATTTTACTTCCACTAAACAAAGGGTACATCCAAATTACCTTGACACACACTTGATTAACCATCACACGTTTGCATCCCACACCTCACATCACTCACCACTCCACCCAATGGACCCCACCATTCAAGTCGTCCACCTATCATATCACACCTTAACCTCCAAGGAATGCCACATGGCCAAATCAACAGCCCACACTCATTACTTGGTCCCAAAACATAAATGAACGATTTGGATGAATTTGCACATCTCACAACACCTCAAGCATCTAGAAGACTCAAGGGCATTTTAGAGAACTTGTAGCTAGGGTTTCTCATTGTAAACTCAGCCCTTGTGGCCTATATAAGGACTCCTCAACATGTGAGAGAGCCTTGTTCCGGTTTTACTCTTTAAACATTGTAATCCCTTTATAAAGTTATAAAAGTTTGGTATTTTTAAGAAAATCGTAATTCCTTTTTATGTTTTTAAAAGTTAGTATTGTTTAAGAGTGATTCTGAGTTCCATTTGATGTTATAAAGGTGTTTTGATCTTTTGGTTGAATCACGTTTAGGTTTGGTAAGATTTTCAAGTTTGAAATAAGCTTGAATTCAGTAATCTGTTTGCTTATTTTTCTTGTACTAACCCTTAACCATAAGACCTAAGCTCTTACAAGCTTGTTTACATCAAGCTTGTGAAGTGATTTGAGCCTTTGGTTAGGCTGTTTGTTGCCTTGTGTTGAAGATCATACATATCAAGGTCTGGTTCTACTTTGAACCATCAACAGACCTTGATCCTTCTTATTTCAAAGACCTTGGTCACTCTCTAGCTGTTGAGAGTGGTCCAAGGAGCATAGCTGATCTCCCTAGGAAGTTGTGGGGGATAGGTATTGGCTCTATTTTAGTTTCCTCTAAAAAATTTCATGTTTATGTCTGTTATGATATTTGTCATGTGATTTGGTGTTCTTGTGTTTGTGCTTTGTGTTTTATTGTTTGAATCTGTTAGTTGTCACCTAGGTAAGATATTTGAATCATAAAATCAGTAGGTTGTGTGTTGAAATAAAAAGTTTGTTTGAAAAGGGGCTAAAACAAGGTTGCTTAGTTTTTGGGATCATATGGCCTTGTGGCCTTGTGCCCTTGGTTTTTGGGGTTTGGATAGTCTAAACAAGTCATTTGTCACTAGTTTTAGTCCTTGGTTAAGTCTCAAAAGGTTTGGAAAAGGATTTCAAAGTTTTGGAAAAATATGAAAATACTGGTTTGAAATTGGTCAAACACATCAGATCCAATAAAATCTTTGTTTGTTGGATCTAGGGTCTGAAATTTGGTTTGGGAAGAGTTTAGGTGATAATAAATCTGTGCAATATCTGTTTGTCGATTTTGGTGGCTTATTGTGGGTTCTAGAGCTTATCAAAGTTGGCTGAAGTGGTCATTTGCATCAGCAAAGTGACCACCTCATTTTGCGTTTGCATTTGCTATTCTATTGTATGCCTTGTTGTTTAACTGCTTGAACCTTGTTATTGTGCTTCTTGTGAGTGCTTCTTGCTATTTGGTTTGCTTATTTGCTGGCTTATAAGCCCACTGGCTTATTGGCTTAAATTTGCCAAAGTATGTCAAGTTTTGGTTAACTGACCACTTGATTTACAAGAGCTCAGCCTTGAGTTCTTCACAAAAGTTGCTTCAAACAAGCCTATAATCAATTCGTGATCATTTGGTAACATTTTGTGGACTTTGACTTTTGGTCAAGTAAGCACAATTTGGCTTATTTTTCAAAACTGCTTATTGGTACATGCAACAACTTGGTTTTTATGATAGATGTCATTTTTCTCAACTTAATATCATATTTGAGAAGTTACAAGTCTTTTGGTTAAGCTTTTGCTAGGAAACTAGCTTATTTGGCTTTTTCAGCCAGCTTATTGGCTTCTACAACTTATTCTACTTGGCTTTTTGTGATTTTTATTGTTGATTATTCTTAGTTAAGCTATTTGTGAGCTTTTACAAAAAGAATCAGCTTTTGAAACCCTCTAGAACTCAAACCCGACTATTTTGTCGTTTAGTGAAAAAGCTCTTTTCAAAGTTCTGGCTTATTACTTGAGCTTTTTCAAAATTTCTTTTCGCATATTGGTTTTGTAACACCCCATTTTGATAAATGGAATGTCCCGCATGATTATGACGTGTCATCAAAGCATACAAGGATAAATGTCTTAAACATTACATGACCATAAAGGAAATACCGGAAAGAAACATCGGTACCCCAAAGTAAAGCTCATCGCACACAAACATAAGTACTGTAAATGGAAAGAACAAAACAATGTCCATGGAAATAAGTAGCAAAAGTATGATGATAAGCATAAAGTAATGAAGGCTAGAAAGCTTCCAATCCATATGCACGTACGCTTAAAGTCTACGAGCGTCCTTGAGTACCTGCCGTTTTGGGAACATGAAAGGAAAATGGCTGAGCATAACGCTCAGTGCACGGATATACAAGCATAGAATGAATAACATAAACATATACAACATATAGCAGCGGAATTGATTAAGTCTTGGAAAACCTGACGTAACTTAGTAAAACTGGTTTTATAGTTTGAAAAGCCTTATGTTTATCTTATAAAAACTGTTTAACATGTTTACCATTAGCCAATATAGGTCATGAAATATCAACGTGCATGAATACTTGGAGGGGTGACCTCGTCATGCAATTAGAGGGGCTGCCTCTAATTAATATAAGTTTTGGGTAGGAGGGATCAACTCCTTGTGAAGGATGCAAGGTGAAATGTGTATAGTTGAAGTTCGTTTTTCTCAGTTCTTAACAAATTGAAAGTCCTAACAAGATCGAGTTTTTAATTGTTTTTGGTTGGTAAAGTATTTGGATATTCTATAGCTAATTCAAACAAAGCCTTGCCAAAATAAAAAATAAAGTCTACTTATACGTAAAACAAAGTGCACAAACCAATTTTTTATTCAAGTAAAATGCTAAAATGTAAATTCTACAAACTATAAGGACTGAAAATGTAAATTCAATGAAAATTAAATGCTAAAAATACAAATTCAACAAGTCTAGGGACTAACTATTCAAAATTACTAAACTAAATGGACTCAAAATGAAAATTTAACAAACAAAGTAACTAATTTTTAACTAATTGAAAACTGACTAACCAAATTTGAACAACTTTTGAAAATACAAGGACTGAACTGTTGCAAACCCTAATTAGTGGAAAGATTAGCTAGATTTAGAAACTGTTTAACACTCTAGGGACTCAAAGGCAATTTTCAAAAGTTTTTAACCAAAAACGGGTTCAAGTACAAAATAAGCTCGTTTGAGCTCGTTTCTTAACCAAATAAGCTCAAACCAATTTCAAACGACTTAAAATCAAAATTAAGCTAGACCTGTCCAAGGAATTTAGCTAAAACTGGCTAAAACTCTGATAAGCAAATCTAAATAAGCTCAAAATAAGCTAACTGATAAGCTAAGCATGCACTACTTGATTTTATTAAAGAAATTTGTTTAACAACTCAAAAGAAGAATGGGAAATCTAGTTTCAAGGAAAATGATCAAGTAATAAGCTCTAAAATTGAAAATAAGTTAAAATGAGCTTATGTTGACTTTTGTTGACCAGATTTTTCAAAAAGCTTAAATTCTCAAAACCTACTTAGGAACACTTTCTAAATGGAAATGTAAAAGAAAATCAGCAAGTTTATGAAGTGGAAAGTGAGATATGAGAAATCAGTCCATGTTTTATCACAGGGAATTGAAAATGCTCTTATGCTTATTCAAATGCTTATTTCTCACTCAAACCTAGATACTGTACAATTTCCTTCTACACACTAAAAGTTCATATGTTGAGTGATGATTAAAAGCTGGTTTCAAAGGATTTCATCCAAAATTTAAGAAATGCCAAGCAAATGAAATCAATACTTTCTAAAAAATTTCTCAACAAGAACTGACCCAAACCTTTTTGTGTACCAATTGCCTGTTTGACTAATTTCTTGACTAGAAAATGACTAAAATGTTTATGCTATGACTAGATGAATTCAAATGAACTAAAATAAGCCAAATTCTAACACTTGAAAATCCATTGTAAGCTAATCCCAAACACCACTTTTCTGAACAATAACAAACTTTTATGAAGAGTTTTTAGACAATTGGCTAAGTTGAGTGAAAGACAATATCAGACTAAGTTCATTAGCTAGAATGAAGTGCAAAATACCCAAAAACAAGCAGTTTAAAAGGCTAGAACTCAATATGACTTGTTAAGCTAAAATGACTGATAAATGTTGAAAACAGGACAAGTGAAAGACTAATAAGCAAGTTTTAAGCTACAAATAAGCTACTCAAACACTAAGATCAAATCAATTACCAACTAAACACCTTTTATCATGCAGTCAAATAGGATTAAGCTAGGTATTAAGCATGCAATCAACAATTCAGTGGAACAAAAATATGAACATGTACACCTTCTAGCGTAGGCCTCCATTGGGGAGTAGAGAAGCGCTGAGCTTTCTAAGCTAGTGCTAACCACCACCTTAGCACTAGAATTCACCAAACATCTACTAATCATCAGCTATCATCACCATAATCTCCATTGTTGAACTAGAATTTTGCAAAATCAACTAAGACTAGAATTGGATGAACAGAACACTTCAACAGCTACAATATCTCCAAAACTTAGCTAATCATGATAAGATATTGATCATAACTAACTAGAACAGCAACAGAGTAACAAGATTCAGTGAATGAACAGTAGATGAAGAAGATAAAGTGAATTTTTATTGATTGGATTGGAAAGGTAGTTACAAGGTTGGAAAATTTGTTACAACTAATAACAGACTCAAGAGTTTGTCAGACTCTTGAGTTGTTAAGCTAAGAACTAACTGAGATGAGAGAAAACTAAAAGTGTGTGTGTTTTCACACTTTTCTACATTACAAGAAATGAAGGCTAATCTAGGGTATTTATAGACTAGAAATGTAAAGTGGTTGGGGTTGGTGACATGTTAGAACCAATCAAAAGCTTCCACGTGGTCAATTCTGCATAACTGAATTTTGCAGGTGAAGAACGATTTTGGTGTTTTTTTGATTGAGATGGTTTCATGTTAATTGATTGTGTCCATTGTATTCGTCTCTAAAAAACGATCACTTTTGATGTTTATATCATCCTCTGAAACGCATCCTAGCTCAAACCCGCTCCTGGCAAATTTGTTGAAGAAGATGACACGTAGCACATTGTTATTGGTTAAGGGAGAAGCACACATATCATTATCCAAAGTGGATAAAAGGAATTATTGAGTGGCGTTGTTTGATTGGTGGAGAACTGGTGAGTGCGCAACACTGTTAAGATTTAGTTATTTATTGCTGGCGGCGCTAGTGGCCAGGTGGCACTTGAGTTGGCAATCCTTGCCTCTTGAATCATTGCTTCCCATTGGTTGATTAGCTAGTCACACGGATCAAGCACAATATCTTCCAACAAATGGTAGAATTAACCCCTTAACTTTGGCAGTTTGAACTTTTGAGCTATATTCTTCATTTCTTTGACAATTTCAGTCCTTCAACTTGCATTTTTAAACATTTAAGCCCTTTGACTTGATTGACTTGAGAGTTGACCAGATTTGACTTTGATCTTGACTTTGACAAATTAACACTTTTGGTCCTTCATCTTTGGCAGATTGTCAAGATAGGTCCTTTGTCTTCAAAGTCTTGTCACTTTTGATCCTTCTTTGTCTTTTTCATCAAATTAAGCTTGATTTTCCTTTGTTTGCTTGAAATTGCATCCTTCTTACCTATTTGCACACAAACACAAAACATACCACATAATTTCGCTTTATAGCACAAAGTTTAGGTATTTTTCTTGTGTTTTAGGGTGATTTGTTGATAAACTGATATGAGTTTTTGCTCATATCAAATCCCCTACACTTGAACATTGTCATGTCCTCATGCAATGCTATATTTTAAAGCACAAGTTTACATTCTCCTCATAATTAATCCACCTTGGCCATTATGGAATGCATCTACACTACTCTACACTATATGATGCATGAATTTGATTTTAATGCAATGAACAAAATACAATTCTATTTATATGTTTTTGGATTTTCTTGAAATGGTTTTGATGGAAATAACTCATAAAGAAATCAATGACTTGGATTAGGGATTGGGTACCATGGACATTTATCACCCTCAAGTTTCACTTTCCCCATACCAAGCTTAAAAATGGGATCATTGTATTCACAAGTAAAAAGTGCATCAACTTATTCATGATAATTAAATGTGGAACCGGTTATTATTTGAGCAAATTGCCTGTGGCAAATTTGTCATTTATTTCAAGTGTGAAGTATAAGAAATGCAAAATCCAAAAATAAGGAAGCACGGTTTTAATCCTAAGTAATCCTCTCATCCATTACTTGAAAAACCGCTCACAATTAATATAAGTCCGTTTCAAGAGTAATAAGTCATTCGCCTTATGTGTAAAATCCTCATGTCATGCTTTCATAAGTAGCTACACACTCGCTAAGGAAAGAAAAATAAAACTCACGCAATAATTTACATCCGCCATCTTTTTGAGACTTTGAATCTTCAACCCCGCAACCCGTCAAGGTAATATTGGATTGGAGCAATCTATTGAATCCCCGCAACCCGTCAAGGTAATATTGGAACTCAATAGTCACTATAATTAACACCACACTGCCCCTCTTGGGAGTCTTGTATATATATTTTTTTTCTTTTTCTTTTTTTTCTAGCCACTCATTTTTTTTCATAAGCCGCTCTTATTTTTCTTTATTCCTCACAAAGAAATTTGAAAAGAATAAAAGGAAAAACACCCGCTAAGTATTAAGCATGACATAAGTCTAGTACACATAAAACGTTCTAACTTAGAATCTTAAGACGTACTTATATCAACCATGAATGATTAGACAAAAATGCATAAGAGACTACAAACCAATTAAAATCGTTCTTGATTATTTATTAACATATATACATGCGAAGAAAATAGAGGTAAAGAAGAGAAGGGTTTAGCCACAAGTAATTATCATGAAGTTTATCTAGCCCTTTTATACTTGCTTCAACTCTATCATTTCCCATTCTCCATAAATTTAAAATCTCAAAGAATGAAATTGGTGGATGCTTAGCCTAATAGACCAATGAAGGACTACATGGTTAAGGATACTAGCTAGAGAATGCTAAGATAAGCAAACTCGGGTTGAGTCAAAATATCCATGGCGGGCCTAATATGTCAAAGAGGTCTAAACTTGTTAAACCATGTCCTTATTATAATAATTTTTTTTCCTTTTTATTTATTTTTTATGAAAAATAAAAGAAGCAAAATATATACAATGCAAATGTGTTATGCAAATGAAAAATGATTGATGCAAAAATTATGAATGCATATTTTTGGTGGCCAAAGTAGATCAAAAATTTGAAAAATGTTTGAAAAATTAATTTTCCAAGTTATCATGAAGGACAATGACAAGTTCTAGGTAAGGTCACTTCGATAGAAGACCCCCCTACACTTAAGCTAAACATTTTCCTCAATGTTTAAGAGCATGGAAGTATAAAAACTTCCCTTACACTTATGACAATGAATAGACTTTGCTTAACCCAAATTAAGGAAAAGTCAACTATTGGTGAATTCATGTTTAAGCACAAGGTGTCAATGAAAGATCACAATAGTAACGAAGTGAGTTGGATACAAGGGCCTCCTCCATAAGCTCCAAAGCATGAAATGAGTGAGCAACCCTACAAACAACATGAAGACAAAAGAAGGTCTCCCCTACACTTATCTCCAATTCTATACCCTTATTGCTAACCTACAACACTCTAAACCTAGTTATACGATGCTTGAGTTAAAGAGTCTCTAGCTCGACTCGTCCCTCAATGAATTAATTCATGGGGAAAATGGGGATCTCTTGGACCATTTCAACGGAAATGTCCTCCCCAAAATAATGTTTCATACGGTGACCATTCACTTTAAAATTTGGACCATCGGGTTGTGACAACTCAATAGTTCCATATGGAAACACTTGAGCAATAGTGAATGGACCGGACCATCTTGACTTAAGCTTGCCCGCAAAAAGTTTCAACCTTGAGTTAAAAAGGAGAACCGGCTCTCCAACTTTAAACTCACGGTTCTTGATCTTAGCATCATGCAATTTCTTAGTCTTTTCCTTGTAAAGCAAAGAATTTCATAGGCATTGGCTCTTAATTCATCCATCTCATTAAGTTGATCTTTCCTATGTGAACCGGCTTGGTTTAAATCAAAGTTAGCCTACTTGAGAGCCCAAGATGCCTTATGTTCTAACTCGAATGGGAGGTGGCACGCTTTACCATAGACAAGCCTATAAGGAGTACAACCAATTGGTGTCTTAAAAGCCGTCCTAAAAGCCCACAAAGCATCATCAAGCTTATCCGACCAAGAAGCTCGATGCTCTCCCACCGTTCTCTCTAAAATTCTCTTTAAACCATGATTTGTGACCTCGGTTTGACCATTGGTTTAAGGGTGATACGCGGTAGAAAGTCTATGATTAACTCCATATTTCTTCATAACTCTCGTGAATTGATCATTACAAACGTGCGTACCACGATCACTTATGATGGCCCGAGGTACACCAAATCTCGCGAACAATTGCTTTAAGAACTTCACAACAACTCTAGCATCATTGGTAGGTAAGTCTTTAGCCTCCACCCATTTAGACACATAATCCACCGCCACAAGTATATACTTGTTTCCCTTAGAAGATAGAAAAGGTCCCATGAAATCTATGCCCCATACATCAAAAATCTCACACTCTTGAATAAAATTTTGTAGCATCTCATCACGTTGAGTAATTTTCCTTGTCTTTGACACTCATCACAAAATTTTACCATTTCTTGGGCATCTTTGTAAATGGAAGGCCAATAATAACCCGAATCAAAGACTTTCTTGGTGGTATAGTTGGGCCCAAAATGTCCACCCGTAGGTACTTTATGACATGCTTCTAAGATCTTAAATGCCTTGGTCCCATCTACACACCGTCTAATGATTTGGTCCGCACAATGCCTAAAAAGATAAGGATCATCCCAAAAGTAGTACTTAACTTCCTTAAGAAATTTCTTCTTTTGTTGGTAAGTAAGACCCTCAATAAGCACATTCCCCACAAGATAGTTTGCTATATCCGCAAACCAAGGAGTGGCATCCTCTTGGGAAGAGATAGACATGAGCTCCTCTAATGGAAAGGATTCATTGATTTCTTGATTTGGAAAATCTCCTTGAAAAGGATGCTCAAGTCTACTCAAGTGATCCGCCGCTAAATTCTCGGCCCCTTTCTTATCTCGAATTTCTATCTTAAACTCTTGAAGCAACAAAACCCATCTCAAAAGCCTAGGCTTAGCATCTTGTTTTGTCATGAGATACTTGGGAGCGGAATGATCCGTATACACTATGGTTTTGGATAGCACAAGGTATGGTCTAAATTTCTCAAAATAAACTATAGCAAGCAACTCTTTTTCCGTGGTAGTATAATGAAGTTGAGCACCGGTCATGGTTTTACTCGCATAGTGTATAGGTTGAAAATGATTATTCACTCTTTGACCTAAGACGGCCCCCACCGCATAATCACTAGCGTCACACATAAGCTCAAAAGGTAATTCCCAATTTGGAGAAACCAAAACGAGAGCCTTTGTCAATTTCTCCTTAAGAGTCTCAAAAGATTCCAAACAATCTTGGTTAAAAATGAAAGGAGCCTCTTTTTCTAAGAGGTGAGTCATCGGTCTAGCTATCTTAGAAAAATCTTGTATAAAGCGCCTATAAAACCCCGCATGACCTAAGAAACTCCTTACACCTTTAACCGAAGTGGGTGGGGGAAGCTTAGCAATAACATCAATTTTAGCTCGATCCACTTCTAATCTCTTATTGGATATTTTGTGTCCTAAAACAATTCCCTCTTTCACCATAAAGTGACATTTCTCCCAATTAAGCACTAAACGTGTTTCCTCACAACGCTTAAGCATTCTCTCTAGATTGGTGAGACATGAGGTAAATGAATTTCCAAAGACGGAAAAGTCATCCATAAAAACCTCCATAGTTTGCTCTATCATGTCATGAAAAATCGCCATCATGCACCTTTGAAACGTCCCCGGTGCATTACATAAGCCAAAAGGCATCCTCTTGTAAGCAAATGTACCGTAGGGACAAGTGAATGAGGTCTTTTCTTGATCCTTAGGGTCAATAGGTATTTGGAAATAACCCGAAAAGCCATCAAGAAAGCAATAGTACTCATTTCCCGCTAAGCGTTCAAGCATTTGATCCATAAAAGGTAATGGGAAATGGTCTTTCCTGGTAGCCTCATTGAGCTTTCTATAGTCAATACAAACTCTCCAACCGGTAACAAGTCTCGTAGGAATAAGCTCATTGTTCTCATTAGGCACTACGGTGATTCCACCCTTCTTTGGAACACAATGTACCGGGCTAACCCATGGAGAGTCAGAAATGGGGTAAATCATGCCCGCATCAAGGAGTTTAATCACTTCCTTCTTAATGACCTCATGGATTTTTGGGTTAACTCTTCGTTGACTTTGAATGGCGGGTTTGTAATCATCCTCCATAAGGATTTTGTGTGTACAAAAATGTGGATCAATTCCCCTTATGTCGGATATTTTCCATGCTAAAGCTTTTTTATGTTTCTTAAGGACTTCAATGAGTTGCTCCTTCTCATCCTCTTTCAACTCTTTAGCAATAATCACGGGTAATTGGTCTTTGCCCTCTAAGAAAGCATACTCTAAGTGGGATGGAAGGTCCTTAAGTTCAAGTGGAGGTGGACTCTCTATGGAAGGTTTTACTATGGAAGGATTCTCATTGGTAACTTCTTGTGGAGTAGGAGAAGGAATAGGGTCCTCATTGAGCAACTTTTAGATAGTAAGAATATCTTCTTCCCAATTAATGGGAGAATCATCATCACCAAGAAAGTTAGACTCAAATTACTCCAAGAGGAAACCACTCTCTCCAAAAGGTGTTAAAGAGGGAGCAATTGAGGCCACGGTTTCAACATGGGGCATTTCATCACTAGTACTTTTGCAAGCATCATGAAAGTGTTCATCACACACCTCATCTAACACATCAACTATGTTAATAGTCTCACATGGTCTAGACTCCTTAACCTCTTTCCTATCACAAAATTTCCCTAACTTAAACACCACTTTCTCATCCTCAACTCTCATAATTAGTTCTCCTTCCGCCACATCTATCAAAGTACGACCAGTTCTCAAAAACGGTCTACCAACAATCAAAGGAACTCTAGGATCCATGTCATAATCAACCACTACAAAGTCGGCCGGAAAGGTAAACTTATCCACACCTACAAACACATCCTCCGTGATACCTACGGGGTAAGCTATGGTTCGGTTGGCTAACTCAAGGGTCATCCTAGTGGGAGTGAGCTCGGGAAGAGAGAGTTTTTTCCAAACCGATAAAGGCATGAGGTTTATGCTTGTCCCTAGATCCGCCAAAGCCATGCAATTTTCTACACCGGGAAAATTACAAGGTATCAAGAAACACCCCGGATCTCCAAGTTTTGTTGGTAAGGTTTTAAGTAGCACGGCGGAACAATTTTCCTTAAGGGACGTGTTGGGCAAATCAGCCAATTTTTCCTTGTTTGAGAGTAAATCCTTGAACATCTTAGCAAACTTTGGCATATAAGCAAGAGCTTCCGCAAAGGATATGTTGATGTTGAGTTGCTTGAACATCCTTAAGAAATTTGAGACTTGGATGTCATCCTTGTTCTTTAATTTGTCCTTTTTCAACCTTGAAGGGTAAGGAAGGTTTGGTTTTGGTGTAGGTAGAGTAGGTGTTGTAGTGGAAGATTTTTCTTTGATAGCTTCTTCATTGGGAGTTGTGGAAGGTAGAGGTGAAGTAGGAATAGGTTGAGAAGGTGTGTTTGATTGAATGGGAGCATTTTGAGGTGGTGAAGTAGAGGTAGAAGGCTTGTCACATGTAGGAACAAAAGTGGGTGGAACAATAGGAGGCTTAAGAGGTGAAGGATCCTTTGTTGTCTTTCCACTTCTTGTTGTAATAGCATTAACATTTGCCCTTGGATTTGTTTGTGTGTTAGAAGGTAAAGCCCCTTGTGGTCTTTGATTATAAAGCATCATAAACTTCTTATTTGTGTCTTCATGCATTTCTCTCATTCTTTTCTCATTAGCTTCATGCATTTCTATCATTCTTTTCTCATTAGCTTGGAACCTCCTTTCATTCTCTTGATTCATTTTATGAAGAAGCTCAATTGTGTTATAATCTTGTGGCACATTTCCTTGAAAACCTTGGGGTTGGAAAGGTAGAGGTTGATTGTAAAACCCTTGATTGTTATCTTGAAAGGTATTCCCTTGATTGTTAAAGGTATTTGGTGGTCTATAGTTATTCCCTTGGTAAGGTGGTCTTTGACCTTGATTCCTTTGTAACACTTGAGGAGGATTTTGTTGAAGTTGGGTGGGTGGTTGGGTTGGGAATCCCGGTGGAGTAAGGTAACTTTGGGACTTGTAAGAAAGGTTATTGGGATTGATATTTGGCTTGAAGTGTTCACGATGTTCCTCTTGGTAAGCATAACATTCCCCTTGATAACCTTGCACCTTATCACATTGTTCATAGGAATGGGGACCTCCACAAGTTACACAAGAAAGAGTAATGGCATGCACATCATTTAAGGAATTGTTCAATGAAAGGCTCTTAATAGCTTGGATCATTTCTTGATGTGCCTTAAAACTCATCTCATGATCCCTATCTATCTTTTGAATGATCTCTTGGTGATACTTGAGGAATTGGTTATCACAAGGTGTTTGCGAATCGTTTTGGATAACATGAACCCTTTCTTCAAATTGAGTGTTTGTTTGTACCATTGCTTTGGTCTCAATAATATCCCAAGCCTCTTGAATGGATTTAAGAATAATATTTCCTCCCGCGGAAGCATTGAGTGAGTCTTGGTGATGAGGTTTAAGGCCATTGTAGAAAGTATTGATTTGGTGAACTTCATCCAATCCATGGTTAGGGCATCTCCTCAATAACTCTCTAAACTCCTCCCAAGCATCACTAAAGGTTTGACTAGGTTTTTGTTGAAAGCCTATAATTAATTTCCTCAAAGTCGTGGTCTTAGATGGGGGAAAGAACTTGTTCAAAAACTTAGTGGTGAAACCATCCCACGTGGTGATACTATCGGGTGGTTGTGTGTCTAACCAATGCTTAGCGGGTCCCTCTAGTGAAAATTGCACCAATATCAACTTAATGGCATCATGGGGAACTCCATTGTACTTAATGGTATTGCAAAGAGCAAGGAATCTCTTAAGGTGATCATGAGGATTATCATTCTTGTTTCCATAAAAAGGTGTGTTTGAAACCAATTTAATCATAGCCGTTTTTAGCTCAAATGAATTTGCGAGAATATCGGGAATCTTGATAGCATCGGCATATCCGTGAACATTGGATTGCAAACGTTCCATCAAAGAACGAGTATCAACTCTAGCCATGGCTTCTTGTTGTTGATGAATCAAAGCACGATTCTCGTGATCGGCTTGATGGACGGTGGTGTTCCTACTCTTTCTCTTTTTCTTCCTTTTCGGAGGAAGGGGTTGTACACCAATCGATATTTGTGTACGCCCGCGAGTGAGCATGCAACTCAATACGAGGAATGAGAGAGAAGCTCTCGTGTGACTTTGAAGAGAAAAGGATTATCCCCTTCGAGTTTCAATATGAAATATCCACAAGAAAATAATAATATACGTATGTACTACTTGGGTGCAAGACCCCCAATGAAGCCTTCCTTCTTAGAATACTCACAAGTGAACGGGGGGTTAGGTGGCGTGAAGCACTTAAGTACCTATTGACCCTTAGATGGCATTTTATAGCATATCTCTTTTCTATTCACTTAATTGTTTGTATTCTTCGAATTGTTGCTTATTGGAAGTATTTATCTATTCTTACTTTATTTTGTTTGATCGATACACGTGTCAAGGACCGGAACGCCCCTCAACACGGTGTATTGCCTTGGCAATACTTATGGAGAATATGTGAATTGGTTGTTCTTATACGTATACGTATTTACATATAATAATATATGGAAAATATTTTTGTATTTATGAGTTTTTAAGAGAAAATACTATATGTACATAAAAACCGAGAGAATCCAATAATATATATTTTTGGGTGCAATCTCTTAGGAAAAAGATTGCTTTTTGGATTTTTTAATTTGTTTGGTCAGTTCTTTAGGAAAAGAATTGTTTTGTTAATTTTTTAGTTTTTATATATTTTTATATTTTTGATTTTTTTATTATTTGTTTTTGATTTATGATACGTAAAAATAACGTTCACTAGGTGAACGGATCCCAAAAGCCAATGAAAACCGTCAATTGATAGTCTCTCGTAAAGTCAAAGAACCGGCAGCGGCGCCATTTGAAATGTGTATAGTTGAAGTTCGTTTTTCTCAGTTCTTAACAAATTGAAAGTCCTAACAAGATCGAGTTTTTAATTGTTTTTGGTTGGTAAAGTATTTGGATATTCTATAGCTAATTCAAATAAAGCCTTGCCAAAATGAAAAATAAAGTCTACTTATACGTAAAACAAAGTGCATAAACCAAGTTTTTATTCAAGTAAAATGCTAAAATGTAAATTCTACAAACTATGAGGACTGAAAATGTAAATTCAATGAAAATTAAATGCTAAAAATACAAATTCAACAACTCTAGGGACTAACTATGCAAAATCGGTAAACTAAATGGACTCAAAATGAAAATTTAACAAACAAAGTAACTAATTTTTAACTAATTGAAAACTGACTAACCAATTTTGAACAACTTTTGAAAATACAAGGACTAAACTGTTGCAAACCCTAATTAGTAGAAAGATTAGCTAGATTTAGAAACTGTTTAACACTCTAGGGACTCAAAGGCAATTTTCAAAAGTTTTTAACCAAAAACGGGTTTAAGTACAAAATAAGCTCGTTTGAGCTCGTTTCTTAACCAAATAAGCTCAAACCAATTTCAAACGACTTAAAATCAAAATTAAGCTAGACCTGTCCAAGGAATTTAGCTAAAACTGGCTAAAACTCTGATAAGCAAATCCAAATAAGCTCAAAATAAGCCAACTGATAAGCTAAGCATGCACTACTTGATTTTATTAAAGAAATTTTCAGCTCAAAAGAAGAATGGGAAATCTAGTTTCAAGGAAAATGATCAAGTAATAAGCTCTAAAATTGAAAATAAGCTAAAATGAGCTTATGTTGACTTTTGTTGACCAGATTTTTCAAAAAGCTCAAATTCTCAAAACCTACTTAGGAACACTTTCTAAATGGAAATGTAAAAGAAAATCAGCAAGTTTATGAAGTGGAAAGTGAGATATGAGAAATCAGTCCATGTTTTATCACAGGGAATTGAAAATGCTCTTATGCTTATTCAAATGCTTATTTCTCACTCAAACCTAGATACTGTACAATTTCCTTCTACACACTAAAAGTTCATATGTTGAGTGATGATTAAAAGCTGGTTTCAAAGGATTTCATCCAAAATTTAAGAAATGCCAAGCAAATGAAAATCAATACTTTCTGAAAAATTTCTCAACAAGAACTGACCCAAACCTTTTTGTGTACCAATTGCCTGTTTGACTAATTTCTTGACTAGAAAATGACTAAAATGTTTATGCTATGACTAGATGACTTCAAATGAACTAAAATAAGCCAAATTCTAACACTTGAAAATCAATTGTAAGCTAATCCCAAACACCACTTTTCTGAACAATAACAAACTTTTATGAAGAGTTTCTAGACAATTGGCTAAGCTGAGTGAAAAGCAATATCAGACTAAGTTCATTAGCTAGAATGAAGTGCAAAATACCCAAAAAACAAGCAGTTTAAAAGGCTAGAACTCAATATGACTTGTTAAGCTAAAATGACTGATAAATGTTGAAAACAGGACAAGTGAAAGACTAATAAGCAAGTTTTAAGCCACAAATAAGCTACTCAAACACAAAGATCAAATCAACTACCGGCTAAACACCTTTTATCATGCAGTCAAATAGGATTAAGCTAGGTATTAAGCATGCAATCAACAATTCAGTGGAACAAAAATATGAACATGTACACCTTCTAGCTTAGGCCTCCATTAGGGAGTACTGAGCTTTTAAGCTAGTGCTAACCACCACCTTAGCACTAGAATTCACCAAACATCTACTAATCATCAGCTATCATCACCATAATCTCCATTGTTGAACTAGAATTCTGTAAAATCAACTAAGACTAGAATTAGATGAACAGAACACTTCAGATATTGATCATAACTAACTAGAACAACAACAGAGTAACAAGATTCAGTAAATGAACAGTAGATGAAGAAGATAAAGTGAATTTTTATTGATTGGATTGGAAAGGTAGTTACAAGGTTGGTAAATTTCTTACAACTAATAACAGACTCAAGAGTTTGTCAGACTCTTGAGTTGTTAAGCTAAGAACTAACTGAGATGAGAGAAAACTAAAAGTGTGTATGTTTTCACACTTTTCTACATTACAAGAAATAAAGGCTAATCTAGGGTATTTATAGACTAGAAATGTAAAGTGGTTGGGGTTGGTGACGTGTTAGAACCAATCAAAAGCTTCCACGTGGTCAATTCTGCATAACTGAATTTTGCAGGTGAAGAAGAATTTTGGGGTTTTTTTGATTGAGATGGTTTCATGTTAATTGATTGTGTCCATTGTATTCGTCTCTAAAAAACGATCACTTTTGATGTTTATATCATCCTCTGAAATGCATCCTAGCTCAAACCCGCTCCTGGAAAATTTGTTGAAGAAGATGACACGTGGCACATTGTTATTGGTTAAGGGAGAAGCACACAGATCATTATCCAAAGTGGATAAAAGGAATTATTGAGTGGCGTTGTTTGATTGGTGGAGAAATGGTGAGTGCGCCGCACTGTTAAGATTTAGTTATTTATTGCTGGCGGCGCTAGTGGCCAGGTGGCACTTGAGTTGGCAATCCTTGCCTCTTGAATCATTGCTTCCCATTGGTTGATTAGCTAGTCACACGGATCAAGCACAATATCTTCCAACAAATGGTAGAATTAACCCCTTAACTTTGGCAGTTTGAACTTCTGAGCTATATTCTTCATTTCTTTGAGAATTTTAGTCCTTCAACTTGCAGTTTTAAACATTTAAGACCTTTGAATTGATTGACTTGAGAGTTGACCAGATTTGACTTTGATCTTGACTTTGACAAATTAACACTTTTGGTCCTTCATCTTTGGCAGATTGTCAAGATAGGTCCTTTGTCTTCAAAGTCTTGTCACTTTTGATCCTTCTTTGTCTTTTTCATCAAATTAAGCTTGATTTTCCCTTGTTTGCTTGAAATTGCATCCTTATTACCTATTTGCACACAAACGCATAACATACCACATAATTCCGCTTTATAGCACAAAGTTTAGGTATTTTTCTTGTGTTTTAGGGTGATTTGTTGATAAATTGATATGAGTTTTTGCTCATATCACAAGGCACACACCACATTCACCTGAATAATCTGTAAAAACATGTAACCTAGGATGCACCCATACGCCCCACATGATAACATAATAATATGGCCAAAAGCTGAAGGGACGCCACGAGCTACCACTCTGCCGTGGTGAAGTCATAACACTGGTGCCTCCAATGTTATGGTTATGGTACCTCCATAACTAGGTGAAACTAGTCATGCATGTATATGGCTTAGGCATTTAATTAAACATAAGCCAATCAAAACATATAAAACATATACTGGGAAAACAGTTGGCTGCATACGGGGAATCCTAATAAGGAAAGAATATCCATACTGAAAGGACGAAGAATCTGTACCTTATGTCCAGTGAACGAAGAAGACGAACAGAAGAGAGTCCTACTTCGATCTCACTAATGCTACATAGATAATATACGTGTATAAGTATTCTGATTACTGAGTACGTAACTGGTTCTATATCATGTTTTAGCTCGTTTTATATGTTCATGTCTTGTTTTACTGATTTTATCATTATGCCGTGTTTATCATGTATTATGGATATTATGATTAAGTATTACTTGTATTTCTTGTATTATTATACTTGTTGTGTAATAATAAGTAACTTTCTAAAAATAGCAGGTTTCCTAAAATATAAAGTTTCCAAAAATAGAAAGTTTCCAAAAATAGATTTACTGCTTAATATAGATAAGTTTCTAAAAATAGAAAGTTTCCATAATTAGATTAGTTGCTGGATTATTAAGCTAATATGATAAGTTTAAGTTTTACTAGTTAATATTCTAAGTCATGTGATAAATAGTATAGTTTATTAATTAATACATGTAAATTAAATAAACTATATGTTATAAGATTTAATTAAATATATCAAGATTTATTAAATTAAAGTGCATATAATACTTAGGTTAAAACATGTATTAATATTTATTATTAATATAACCTAGGTCATGGAAATTAATTAATTATATGTCATGTTTTAATAATTAATTAATTACTTTAGTCTAAATTAAATCATAAAATACTTAGGTTAAAATGATGTATTATTACTAATAATAATTAACCTAAGTCATGTCTAAATAATTAATTATATAGCATGTTAAATTAATTTAATTAATCTTGTAATTATTTAACTTGTAAAAATAATTAACTTGTTTAAAAAAATAAGTCATGAACCGAACCCGTGTTTTAGATCTAAACATGTCGTGAACCGGACCGTGTTTACCCTTGAACCGGACCAAAGAAAACACCCTACCGAAAACAGTGGCAAACCGGCCTAAGCCGGTTGCCCCTGCCTTCGGTTCGTTGCCACCGGCTTAAGCCGGTGGTCCCTTGGTCTCTCGGCTAGCCGCTGGCTAAGCAAAGTTGCCACCGGCGGTTAGCCGGTGGTTCCCCCTGCTGCCTCGGCTTGTTTCCCCCTGCTTGGTCATATTAGCCACCGGCTTATGCCGGTGGTGCTTGTTGGTTTTCAGTCGAGACCCCCAACAACACCACAAGGCCACCCCGACATGCGTCGGGGTCCCTTGATCCTTGCTGCCGAGACACACAGCCACACCGAGACCATGGGGTGTCGGTTGGTGGTGATCAAACAACCACCGAGAGCTCCGGCTCTCGGTTTCCTCGCGTCGGCCGAACCACAACACCCAAAAACCACCATGTGTTTATTACCCCGTGATTTAATTAACATGTTTTATTAATAGTTTTTAATAAACCCATGATTCATGTGTTCTTGATCTAATAAATAGTTAAAAGAAAAAGGTTTAAGGATTACTGAATGCGTGTAACAATTAGATGACAATAACACGAACACCACACTTGAATTAAATCAACCAAGATCAACAAACACCCCTTCCTTGTGTGTTTAAAATCGGCGGCCAAAAGAGGGAGAAAAAGAGGCAAGGGTTTTATGTTTTTCTAACTTTTCTGTATTATGAAAAATATGTTTTCCTTCTCTTTCTATTTTAGCAAAATTAAAGTGGGCTTGGCCCCTTCCTTGTTTCTTGCCGCGGGTATGTGGGGCCCACAAGGGGAAACATATTGTTTTCTATGTTCTAATTATTTACGTGTTCTCGTGGTCGTGTTTACGTGATTTATTTATTTCTCGTTCGTGTTATAATATATATTTATACGTAATCGTAATAAATATTACGTAAATACATAATAATAGGTTCGTGATTATTTACGTTCATGATTTCATGTCCGTGATTATAATTATTGTTGATAATAATTATCGTGTTTTAATACACTTAAATACTTATCATGTAATAACACGTACGTAATACTTGTAATTAACATTCGTGAAACGTAAACATGTTATATTAGGAAGGTTTTAATCATGTACGTACGATTATATATGTACTATTAATGGTAAAAGCAGGCGAGTTTTACAACTCTTCCCCCCTAAAAGAATAATTCGTCCCCGAATTATAGATAACGTAAACTAGAAAAGAAGAACACACCCAAATTCAGAATATGAAATGAGGGTAAGAAGCCCGGATAGACTCCTTTGTTTCTCAAGTGGCTTCCCGCTCGGTATGATCCCTCCAAAGGATTTTGACGAATGGAATCGTCTTCCTCCTTGTGACTCGTTCTTGTCTGTCAAGAACTCGTTCGGGTTCTTCTATGAAGGTAAGATCTTCACGAATCTGTCCGTTCCAGTGGATACTGAACCATGTGAAGGGGATGATACTTGTACCCTCTGAGTAAGGACACATGGAAAACATCGTGAACATGAGAAAGCTGCGGAGGTAACGCTAAACGATAAGATACTTCACCGACTCGCTCAATGACATCAAACGGTCCGATGAATCGAGGACTGAGCTTCCCTTTGATTTTTTTTTTTTTTTTTTTGGGTAAAGGGGACTATCCCCGGAGCTTCCCTTTGATTCCAAAACGTCTAACACCACGTGCCGGCGATACCTTAAGGAAGATGTGATCTCCTACGTTAAAGTGTAAGTCACTACGATGCTTGTCGGCATAACTCTTCTGACGTGACCATGCTTCTTGCAATTTCTTCTTAGCTACTGCGACCTTCTCATTTGTCAACTCTATCATTTCTGGTCCTTCAAGTGTTCGCTCACCAACCTGATCTCAGCAAATTGGGGCGCGACACATCCTGCCATACAACATCTCGAATGGAGCACACTTGATACTTGCGTGCCAACTGTTGTTGTATGCAAACTCTACTAAACAGATGTAATCGTCCCAATCTCCCGTCCATTCCAACACACATGACCTCAACATGTCTTATAATGTCTGAATCGTTCGCTCCGATTGCCCGTCTGTTTGAGGATGAAAAGCCGTGCTAAGCTTAAGTTTTGTACCCCAAGCTTTCTTCAGACTTCTCCAAAATCGCGAAGTGAAACGAGGATCTCTGTCTGAGACGATGCTGGATGGAGCACCATGAAGTCTCATGATCTCCTTCTTGTAAGTATCGTGCTTCCTCTTTGTCTGCGGAAGATCGGTAACAAAATCCATGGTGATCTTGTCCCACTTCCACTATGGAATATCTAACGGTTGTAGAAGACCGCCAGATCGCTGATGCTCGATCTTAACCTACTGGCAGGTAAGACATATGGAGACGTAAGTCACAACATCCTGTTTCATACCACTCCACCAAAAGTATTGCTTGATGTCATGGTACATCTTGGTCGAACCAGGATAAATGGAAAATGGGGAGCTATGAGCCTCAGCTAACAATGCTTCCGGGAGTTCTTGGTCATCAGGAACACAAAGTCTCGTGCCCTACCATAAGATACCGTCTACGTCTACTCGAAATTCTGTCTGCTTCTCCAAATTCTGAATTATCGCCCAGATCTCACCATCATCCTTCTGCGCGTCCTTAATCCTATAGAGTAACCACTCTAAGATTAGCCTAGTAACCGTGCTGTCCACGTACCATGATCTCAATGCCTAGTCGCTCCAAGTCTCTTATAATTTCATCCACAATTTTAATGCCGTTTATCATTCCGAACTTCCTGCTAAGTGCATTGATAGTTGTAAAATTACCCCTTTAGGAAAAGGATGGCAATTAGGGTAAGTAAGCACGACGATTTAGGAGAACCGTGTGTAAATGACACTAAAATGAGTTCGTTCTCAAGGAGGCTAGTGTGTTATGTGTGTGATGAATTGGATAAGATTTGTGATTATATTTTTTGAGAAAGAAAAATAGAAAGAGGATTAGAAGAGAATGACGGTTACGAAGACGAATTAAACTAAGTCTAAAAAGGTATACACGTAAAACCGTAAAAAGTACCAAAATTAAAATTTTACCCTAAAAATTACCAAAAATCCACAATAATATTCTAAGAGTTTAAAAAAAATCCAAACTTGCTAAAACCTTTTAATTAATTAGATAATGACTTTTTAATGCTAATTAAAGCCCTAAAAATCAAAATTAATTATTAAAAAGCCCTAAACAAGATTTTAAAGTTTGTAAACCTCAAAAATACTCTAACTATGCTAAAAAGTATTTTTCAAAATTTTAAAACCACTAAAAACTATTTTTAAACAATTAAAAACTCCTAAAATTAATTAAAACTTAAATTAATTCTAGAAAATAATTAAAAGACCTAAAAAATATTTGGAAAGTTGCAAAAATCCTAATCAAGTGTTTAGAACCTAGGAAAAATATAAAAACCTAGAAAATCAGACTTTAAATTTTTTAATAATAAAATAATATTAAAATAATATTAAAAATCCAAAAATTATAAAAAATTCTAAAAACTTGCAAACTAGCTTAATTTAACCTAAATAACTCAGAAATGAAAGTGAAATTACCTAAATACCCCTATTGGGCCTAGAAAATGGGCTAAACCCAAAACAGACCCTTATTGGGCTAAATTAAGGCCCAATAAGAAAAAGTATTCAAAATAAGCCCAAAAAGCACAGGTTGACTCAAAATTTGATTTTAAACAACTTTTTACAAAGGCCCAAAAGCTGAAAATGTGAAATAAGCTAGCTTATAACAAGCAGCTTATTCTTAATGGGCTTTTTGGCCCATTAAGCTATAAGCCAATGTCATAAGCTAAAATTTGACACACAAGCTTCTTTTGACCTAACAAAGACTTCTACAAAAAGAAATTTGAAATAAGCCCAAGGAATAAGCCTGAAAATGCAATAAGCAATCTACACAAAACGACAAAATAGTCGTTTTTGAGTTCTAGGCCACCCCAAGTGCGGATTCAAGTTCCAAAAGCTTTTAAATGACTTAATTAAGCAAAATCTACAAAGAGTTTTCAGATAAGCTGTAAAACCCGCATGCTTTTACCATGCATAGTACCCTTAGAATCGTACGTACTAGATTAAAACTTTCCTAATATAGCATGATTACGATTACGTGTTAGGAGTTTACGTATTACGTACATGTTAGAACACGATAAGTATTTTATATGCACGATCACGTATTAATTATTTAACAATAATTAATCATGAACATGTGATCATGAAATCATGAACGTAATTAAAACACGAACTATTATTAATTATGTATATATATTTATTACGAGCGTAATTAAATATATTAGATCACGATATTTACGTAACGAGAGCACTTAAAACGCGAACACAAATAATCACGAACGTGTAATTTATTAATTAGACACGGAAAACATTTGGGTTACCCCTTGTGGGCCCCATTCCCACGAAATTTAGGAGGGAGGATGGGCTTAGCCCATCAATTTTTACTAAAAGGGGTTAAATATTTTTACACTACTCATTTTTAGTTTTACAGAAGATTTAGAAAAAAACCCTAAAACTCTCCTCCTTCTCCTCTTTGTGCCGCCACCTTAAGAACACCACAAGGAGGTGGTTTGTGATCTTGGATCTTGGAATTTAAGTTGGTGATCGTGTTGGTTCTTCATCCTTTTGATCCACGAATTCGGTAAAACCTTTTTAAACCTTTTCTTTTAATTTAATCTTTTTATTAATTATGAACATGTGATGTTTTTATAAAAACATAATAATTAATCATAGACCTAACATGTTTTGGTGATTAATTAAATCAAAGGGTTGTTTGAAGGGGTGTTTTGTTTTGGCCGCAGGCTGCAACCGACCCCGAAGGGGTTTCGGTTTGCCAAGCCGACCACCACCAAGACCATATGGTCTTGGTTGGTGCGTGTGGGTCCCACGGCAGCAAGGGGAAACACGGGGTACCCCGAGTTGGTTCGGGGTACGGTGTCGATTCATGTCCGGTTCATGTTTTCTAGCCTAGATCCGGTTCATGGTTTATGTTAGTTTTTTTTATGTTATGAACTTATGTTAAAATTAAATTAATAAAAGATGTGATTAATTTAATAACATGACTTAGGTTATTAAATTATTAATGAACATGAAATTATTTTAACCTAAGTATTTATATATTTAAGACTTATGATTAATTAATTATTTTAAAACCATGGATATAATAAATTAATTAACATGACTTAGGTTATATTATTAATATATAATAATACATATTTTAACCTAAGTATTTAACTTATTTAATTAAAAACATGTTATACTTTAATTAAATATTATAACCTATAGTTTAATTAAATTACATGAAATAATTATTAAACTATACAATATACCATATGACTTAGAAAATAATCATGAAAAACACTTAGGCTTATATACTTAGCTTATTTAACCAGCTTATTTCTAATTATGGAAACTTTCTATTTTTAGAAACTTAATTAAATAAGACAGCTAATTTATTTATGGAAACCAGCTATTTTTAGAAACTTATTTGTTTCAGGCAGCTAATCTATTTATGGAAACTTATTTAATTAAGGCAGCTAATCTATTTATGGAAACTTTCTATTTTTAGGAACTTATCTATTTTAAGCAGTAAATCTATTTTTGGAAACTTTCTATTTTTGGAAACTTTCTATTTTTGGAAACTTTCTATTTTTGGAAACTTTCTATTTTTGGTAACTTTCTATTTTTGGAAACTTTCTATTTTTGGAAACTTTCTATTTTTGGAAACTTTCTATTTTTGGAAACTTTCTGTTATTGGAAACTTTCTATTTTAGGAAACCTGCTATTTTTTGGAAAGTTACTTATTATTACACAGTAAGTATAATAATACATGAAATACCAGAAATACTTAATCAGATTAAACATAATATAAGATAAAACACAGTTTAAGGCTTTAAAACAGTAAAACATGGTAAGAACACATAAAATAAGCTAAGACATGACGTAAAACCAGCTACGTATTTAGTAAGCAGATACTTATTCATGTATGTATTTATGTAGCACTAGTGATTTGGAAGTAGGATTCCTCTCAGTTCGTCTTCTTCGTTCACTGGACATAAGGTACGAATTCCCGTCCTTTTAGTATGGACATTCTTTCCTTATTAGGATTCCCCGTATGCAGCCAACTGTTTTCCCGTAGTATAAGTTACGTGTTTGATTGCTTATGTTTTAAATATGATTACCTATAGCCATATACATGCATGACTGGTTTCACCTAGTTATGGAGGTACCATAACCATAACATTAGAGGCACTGATGTTATGACTTCACCACGGCGGAGTGATTGCTCGTGGCGTCCCTTCAGCTTTTGGCCATTTACTTATATTTATCATGTGGGGCGTATGGGTGCATCCTAGTTACATGTTTTATTCAGGATTACTTGGTGAATGTGGTGTGTGCCTTGCATCCTTCACAAGGAGCTGATCCCTCCTACCCAAAAACCAGTATAATAAATTAGAGGCAACCCCTCTAATTTGCATGATGAGGTCACCCCTCCAAGTATTCATGCACGGTGGATTTTCATGACCTATATTGGCTAATGGTAAAATATGTTAAACAGTTTTCATAAGATAAACATAAGGCTTTTCAAACTATAAAACCAGTTTATGAACATGTTCTAGGTTTTCCAGGACTCATACTTTTCCGCTGCTATTAAGTCTCTATTATGTTTTAGTCACTTATACTATGTCTATATCCGTGCACTGAGCGTTTTGCTCAGCCGTTACTTTCCTTTCCATGTCCCAAAACGGCAGGTACCCTAGGAAAGACTCGAGCATTTGGAGGACGTGCATAGGATAGAAGCTGCTAGAGACTTCTTTTCCTTTTGCCTTCATATATTTATGCTTGTGTAGTCTTTCATTCATTTCTTTTGCTTTATTATGTTTTGGGCTTATGTTTGGGAACCGATGTTTGATTCCGGTTATCCCTATGGTCATGTAATGTTTTATACGTTTATCCTTGTATGCTTTGATGACACGCCATAATTACGCGTGACATTCCATTATCAAAATGGGGTGTTACAATTATGGTACTAGAGCCAAGGCTTCGACCTATAGGCTCTAAAACTCGACCTGTGACTAGTGGGTAGTCACCAGGAGCTTCCTAAGCCAACGTCTGTTATTCTTCGTATTGATGTTTTCAGCGCATTGTTGTTTTAACCATGATGTTTTCAGCACCTTGAGGTTTTAACCTTGATGTTTTCATCGATATTGTTTTGCTAATATGGATGGACAACCGTCATTCATATTTAGTTATGTGTCATTGTTTCATGCATAATGTTCCTCGTGAACAGTGGCTATGTGGACTGAACCCCAATAGTTCATAATAAGTCACATAAATTTTTTCTGATAAGTTTTGACATATGAGTTTCATTTATTTATGTTTCATGTATCATTGCTGCAGGGATTATGACTAAGTAATGGTTGGTACAGGACCGGCCCTATTTAGTCGCATGTGCTTTTATCGAAACTTTTAACTTTGGGACCGACCCATAGGCGTCCCCTCGCCATGTCTTTTGTTTTGGAACCGACCCATAGGCGTTCCCTCGCACATATAAAGGTTTTATAAACTACATTACGCATTCATGCACTGTTTTTCATGCATAAAATTTTTCTCATGATTTAAATTGGCATAAATTTTTTTTCATGTCCCCTCATAAGTTATTATGTTTTTATGTCAAGTATGTTTTCATACTGTCATGGTTAACTTCAGTTTCATGCTGATTATGTTATACACTTCTTCGTGATAGATGGTTTCATGTTTCTTCATGATAATTCCGTCTTCATTTTGATTATGTTTTACGCCTCTTTTGTTATTTACGTTGTCCTACAAGACATTGTTGGATTTCATTGGATTCTGCTTTCATGATAGGCATGGTTGGTTTTCATTGATCATGCTGTCAGGCAAATCATCGTTGAATTTTGTGTAACCACACTTTAACGTTTCCATTACAACCAAAATGATGTCTATGCTAATACTGCCAGGTTATCATGATGGTTTTCCTAACCGTTTAACTGTTATAATTTCCTTAAATCATGATAAATGATCGACCCCATACCGATCATTTCATGTGCATTCCACGTGTACTCCACGTACCGTATTTCATGTGTATTACATGTACCTTAATCCATGTGTATTCCACTTGCAATACTTCATGAGTATTCGCTTGTCGATTCTGGATCATCTCAGGCGTATGTTCACTTGCTGATATTCTACAAGATTGCCGATGCCGCTCATAGCTTGGAGATGTTACTGAAGGTTAAAGCTGCTGACGTTCGGAGACGCTACAAGATGCGGATGCTGTTCACAACCTGGAGATCCTACAAGACGAAGACAAAGGCGTCGGAGCAAAGCAATTGGACGAGAAGATGCTTCACCATCAGATGATTCCCATCAACCATTGCCCGTAATTCTTAGTTACATGTCACACGTCATTCGGCTGTCATTTCAGCCATATGAGTGCAAACCGGTACCAGCCGGCCACTCAGCTGAATAGTACATGAATCACGGTCATGAAAATGACCATCATGGAACTGACAGACAGGACGATAGTAACCACTACTATGACAGCAACTATCCTAGAAATCGTAACCGAAACTTTGGCCACGGACGTGATCAGAAATACAAGGATTAGTAGTCCAATCGATCCGCCAATTCTGGCATAATAACCTTATATTGTGGTTATATTTGTTTCACATCTCGAGACACATGTCAAGACATCAGTCAAGACACGTGTCTCACGTATACTTTCTGAAGACACATGTCAAGACATCAGTCAAGACACATGTCTCATGTATACTTTCTGAAGACACGTGTCAAGACACCAGTCAAGACATATGTCATGCTTATAGTTCCAAGACACGAGTCAAGACACATGACTCACGTCCAACTATGGAACATTTCTAAGAAATTCAGGGTACCCTCCAAGGGTATATCCATTTTGTTGTGCCATGTATTAATCAGGCCACAAGAATTTCAATACCATTATCGGCGTATCAGTGAGAACTGTCACGTTGCCGATGTCACTTTCATTCTTTCACCATACTTCATATATTCATGACCATGAAGGACGCCTTTCGTATTCCCACGTATACGAAGGTTTTCCGTCAGCTTAATGATGAGATCCAAGCTGCTAACGCATTTCCTCGGACAGACACGAGATGAATTTTTATCCTAATTTTGTACTATGAACAACACACCATGCTACGACTCATAATTATGTACAGTAATGTTTAGGCTCCTGAATACATTCAGCTTGATTTTCCATCGGGAAAATCTGTACAAATTATCTTTGCTTACAAGCATGTGCGTTGTTAGCCATGGTCGCTAAAATTTTCTAGCTTTCAGTAAGGCACGACCACTTAATTCTTTTATGCATAGCCAGTTGATTATTCCAAAGTCTTCCTATACATTCCAGAAGAATCTACAAGGAGAAGGATGGTACCATGAGATTATGTGTCGACTACCGTTGACTTAAACAAATCACCATTCATGACCGTTATTCTCCTCCACGTATTGACGACATGTTCAATCAACCGTATAGTGTTAATCACTTTTCCAAGATCAAACTCATGATCATGCTGCAAACAGTGACGAATGAAACAGCAGGACATGTCCATGACTGCTATTCGTTCACGACTCGGTCATGCTAGATTTATGATTTCGGAATTTGTCTCATCAATGCTCCAACGGCATTATAAGAATGAATTTCCATGAACTCATAGCAAATTCATCAGTGTTTTCGTTGAGGATAACCTGATTTCCTTTAAGCCTAGAGAAGAACAGGAAGACCATATCTGCACTATGTTGCAAATTCTATGACAAGAGAAATTTCACCCTGGAAATTTTTCCAATATCAATTCTGTTTGATTACAGTGACACGCTGGATCACATGGATTTGCATGGTTAATCTTACCATGACTCTGCTTATGGCGTAAAAGAGAGAACCCTACACTACATTATGTGTTCTAGAAAATCCCACGCTAGGAGAAGTCTAGATTCAGAGATTCAGAATTTCGCGACCTTCTGAGTATCAAGTTTCTATGAAGCAGGATACAGCTACGTCCATATCTATGTACCTGACATACCAACAGGTTAAGATAGGATACCAACAAACTGGGATGTTTTATCATCTGAACTTGTGAACTAAAATGGGACAAGATCTCCATGGATTTTGGTTACCAGATTAATGCAAACTCAGAAGAAGCATGATGCTATCTGAGTTATTACAAACAGTTTGATCAAGTCTGCAGAATTCTTACATCCGCAAGGATTTCAGAATCAACAGATTGATCGGACACACTCCAGCCAAGGCTCATCCGACCACTTGGTAATCCCTCAGTTATCGGGTCAGACAAAGATTCGCAATTGTGCTCCTTATTTACTTCACGTCTTCATTCCACGACTTGCTTTCGCGCTCGCGTTCATGACACTATGGTATCTCGGCTTACGATGTTAAGTTCTTTTTCTCATTCTGGGAAGTTTTGCAAGAACTTGGGAGACCAGGCCCAAGTTTAGTATAACTCCCTATCCTCAGATAGACGTTTCTCGTCATAATCTATGTCTCACCTTCTAGCATTTGTCGTTACCGCCATTATATTCTATGATCACGATATGTTTCACATGTCATGTTCATTCCACGTTCCTCATATCATGATCAGGATATGTTACACGTATCAGGGATCACGATATGTTTACTCGTACTACAATCGCCATATCTCCACGTAGCACGTTCAAAAATTTTCACGTATCACGTTCAAAATTTTTCACGTACTACGTTTCTATATGTCTCGCGCATCGTTGCTAGTTATCGGTTAAGTTGGATTGTTTTGCACCATAATGTTTCTGTTACTCTTACACGTTAATTCTTATTCCTCGATCGAATTTAGGGGATCTACCTTACGTTAATAACCAAGAACTTCTTCGTATTCCAAGTCAAGGTCAGGAGGACCAAGAATTATCATTCGTGTCAAGATCTTATAAAGGAACCGTTCCAAGAGGGAAGCCACTTGGAAACGGACAAGTTCATCCGGACTTCTTATCCGTTTTCTCTTATCCATTAGATATCTCCTTTCAGCCACGTCACGTTCCATGTCCTTTTAAGACATGTCACGTTCCGCGTTCTTTCTGCCAGGTCACCTGCACGTAAACTTATCTTACATACCCTCTCAGTTTGATTCGGGTATGTTTCTCTTTCAGTTACGTTATCTATAATTCGGGGACGAATTATTATTTTTAGGGGGGAAGAGTTGTAAAACCCGCATGCTTTTACCATGCATAGTACCCTTAGGATCGTACGTACTAGATTAATACTTTCCTAATATAGCATGATTACGATTACATGTTAGGAGTTTACGTATTACGTACGTGTTAGAACACGATAAGTATTTTATATGCACGATCACGTAATAATTATTTAACAATAATTAATCACGAACATGCGATCATGAAATCATGAACGTAATTAAAACACGAACTATTATTAATTATGTATATATATTTATTACGAGCGTAATTAAATATATTAGATCACGATATTTACGTAACGAGAACACTTAAAACGCGAACACAAATAATCACGAACGTGTAATTTATTAATTAGACACGGAAAACATTCGGGTTACCCCTTGTGGGCCCCATTCCCACGAAATTTAGGAGGGAGGATGGGCTTAGCCCATCAATTTTTACTAAAAGGGGTTAAAATATTTTTACACTACTCATTTTTAGTTTTACAGAAGATTTAGAAAAAAACCCTAAAACTCTCCTCCTTCTCCTCTTTGTGCCGCCACCTTAAGAACACCACAAGGAGGTGGTTTGTGATCTTGGATCTTGGAATTTAAGTTGGTGATCGTGTTTGTTCTTCATCCTTTTGATCCACGAATTCGGTAAACCCTTTTTAAACCTTTTCTTTTAATTTAATCTTTTTATTAATTATGAACATGTGATGTTTTTATAAAAACATAATAATTAATCATAGATCTAACATGTTTTGGTGATTAATTAAATCAAAGGGTTGTTTTAAGGGGTGTTTTGTTTTGGCCGCAGGCTGCAACCGACCCCGAGGGGGTTTCGGTTTGCCAAGCCGACCACCACCAAGACCATATGGTCTTGGTTGGTGCGTGTGGGTCCCACGGCAGCAAGGGGAAACACGGGGTACCCCGAGTTGGTTCGGGGTACGGTGTCGATTCATGTCCGGTTCATGTTTTCTAGCCTAGATCCGGTTCATGGTTTATGTTAGTTTTTTTTTATGTTATGAACTTATGTTAAAATTAAATTAATAAAAGATGTGATTAATTTAATAACATGACTTAGGTTATTTAATTATTAATGAACATGAAATTATTTTAACCTAAGTATTTATATATTTAAGACTTATGATTAATTAATTATTTTAAAACCATGGATATAATAAATTAATTAACATGACTTAGGTTATATTATTAATATATAATAATACATATTTTAACCTAAGTATTTAACTTATTTAATTAAAAACATGTTATACTTTAATTAAATATTATAACCTATAGTTTAATTAAATTACATGAAATAATTATTAAACTATACAATATACCATATGACTTAGAAAATAATCATGAAAAACTCTTAGGCTTATATACTTAGCTTATTTAACCAGCTTATTTCTAATTATGGAAACTTTCTATTTTTAGAAACTTAATTAAATAAGGCAGCTAATTTATTTATGGAAACCAGCTATTTTTAGAAACTTATTTGTTTCAGGCAGCTAATCTATTTATGGAAACTTATTTAATTAAGGCAGCTAATCTATTTATGGAAACTTTCTATTTTTAGGAACTTATCTATTTTAAGCAGTAAATCTATTTTTGGAAACTTTCTATTTTTGGAAACTTTCTATTTTTGGAAACTTTCTATTTTTGGTAACTTTCTATTTTTGGAAACTTTCTATTTTTGGAAAGTTTCTCATTTTGGAAACTTTCTATTTTTGGAAACTTTCTATTTTTGGAAACTTTCTATTTTAGGAAACCTGCTATTTTTTGGTAAGTTACTTATTATTACACAGTAAGTATAATAACACATGAAATACCAGAAATACTTAATCAGATTAAACAGAATATAAGATGAAACACAGTTTAAGGCTTTAAAACAGTAAAACATGGTAAGAACACATAAAATAAGCTAAGACATGACATAAAACCAGCTACGTATTTAGTAAGCAGATACTTATTCATGTATGTATTTATGTAGCACTAGTGATTCAAAAGTAGGATTCCTCTCAGTTCGTCTTCTTCGTTCACTGGACATAAGGTACGGATTCCCGTCCTTTCAGTATGGACATTCTTTCCTTATTAGGATTCAACGTATGCAGCCAACTATTTTCCCGTAGTATAAGTTACGTGTTTGATTGCTTATGTTTTAAATATGATTACCTATAGCCATATACATGCATGACCAGTTTCACCTAGTTATGGAGGTACCATAACCATAACATTAGAGGCACTGATGTTATGACTTCACCACGGCGGAGTGATTGCTCGTGGCGTCCCTTCAGCTTTTGGCCATTTACTTATATTTATCATGTGGGGCGTATGGGTGCATCCTAGTTACATGTTTTATTCAGGATTACATGGTGAATGTGGTGTGTGCCTTGCATCCTTCACAAGGAGCTGATCCCTCCTACCCAAAAACCAGTATATTAAATTAGAGGCAACCCCTCTAATTTGCATGATGAGGTCACCCCTCCAAGTATTCATGCACGGTGGATTTTCATGACCTATATTGGCTAATGGTAAAATATGTTAAACAGTTTTCATAAGATAAACATAAGGCTTTTCAAACTATAAAACCAGTTTATGAACATGTTCCAGGTTTTCCAGGACTCATACTTTTCCGCTGCTATTAAGTCTCTATTATGTTTTAGTCACTTATACTATGTATATATCCGTGCACTGAGCGTTTTGCTCAGCCGTTACTTTCCTTTCCATGTCCCAAAACGGCAGGTACCCTAGGAAAGACTCGAGCATTTGGAGGACGTGCATAGGATGGAAGCTGCTAGAGACTTCTTTTCCTTTTGCCTTCATATATTTATGCTTGTGTAGTCTTTCATTCATTTCTTTTGCTTTATTATGTTTTGGGCTTATGTTTAGGAACCGATGTTTGATTCCGGTTATCCCTATGGTCATGTAATGTTTTATACGTTTATCCTTGTATGCTTTGATGACACGCCATAATTACGCGTGACATTCCATTATCAAAATGGGGTGTTACATAAGCACACTCAATAAGCTGGAAAATCTAATAAGCACTTATGTAAAAAGTCAAATAAGTTGGTTTTCTAGTAAAAAGTCAAAGTCAAAGCCCAGTAAGCTCCAGTATACTTAAATGGGTCAAATAAGGAAGACCTATCACAAAAAAATAAGTTGTTGCAAGTCTGGATAAGCTAGAATAGCTTATTGATAAGCTGATGACAAAATTACACTAGCAGGGGCTAGTTTTGGATGTTGAGCAGTGGAAACTTTTTCCACTGCTTGACTTGTTTGACTTTTTGTCTTTAGTGACTTTTTTGGAGATTCAGATTACACAAAGGCACCCAAATGATCTTTGGATCAAAAGGAGTCAATCACAATCAAAATAACACAATCACTAACACCCAATTGATACAGTTTAATCAATTAATCATCAGACATTGCACAGACATGAATAATAAGCAGTTAAGCACTTATGAGCAGTTTTAGCACAAATCATCCAGCCAAATTCAACCAAATGCATACACAAGCTATTATAAACTCCAATAAGCAAGTCTAAACAAGTTTCATGCAATGGTTCAAAGAATTAAGCAAGATTCAAGCAAATGAAGTTACTGATGAACACTAACCAAAACTGATTTTTACTTTTGCTGATGTATTTGACACACAAGCCAAATTCAACACTTCAAATCTATCAAATAGGTTATATTGATGATGTTTTAACAGCTTTTATCCCTAAACATGCATAAACTCTAGGTTTTCCCAAAATTCTAGGTCAAAAAACAGTCAACTCAACAAGATATAGCAATTTGTTTGTTTAAGGTTTCAAACTCAGAAACTTGCAGCAAAACACTCTCAAACAAAGGTATAACAGATACCAAGCATAAACACAAACTTCCCTTAACACAATAACAATTTATAAGCACAAACAAGTAGACCCAAACACCCCTTAATCTTTTCAAAGTCAAATTTTTCAAAAGCAAAGTGAGATTTAGGCTACCCAAGCATCAATTAACACTAAAACAGGTAAGATAAACAGATTCAAGCAAGAACAAGTCACAAAATTCACAAGATAACAAGTTTCATACAAATATCACCAAAAATCATGAATTTAAGCAGATTTTGAGATTGAGTATGCAAACCTCATGGATGTACATCCACACCCACAAATTTTGAGCTTATGTGCTAGCAAGAACAAGCACAAGCTTCCACAATAAGCCTGCTAAGATTGAACAAGGTTAAAGCACAAGAACATAAAAATCAGAAACTTAGAAAATCTTGATTGATGCAACCTTGTTACCCCACACTTGATTATCCCCAAGTTATAAGCTTCACAACACCTTAACTAACTCAGTTAGGATGCTATGATCAGCCCTATAACCCAAGAATTCCAAGATTGGAACAAGAACTTAGCCAAAATATCAAGAATGAGTAAAATTGCAAACTTTTGCAACCTCCAAGTGAAAACAGGTTTTAACTTCTAAAACTAACAACCATATAACAATATCAAGCAGTAAATAAGATTGGCCAATGACTTTTCTTCAATGCTTCAAACACAATTTCATTAAAACAGAAATGGGATTTACAGAAGTTGAACAAGGGAAAAATCAAAAGCAAACGTCTCAATGAGACCTAATGGGTTTATATATAGCCTTACATGTGACCCTAGAACAGCTGAAAACTAAAAACCCTAATGCTTGAAGTCCCAAAAATGCCCTTGTAGCTTTTTGAAAATCTTGGAATCTTGTGAAGAGTTCTTGGCTGTTTGTGGTGATAGTTGGCATGAAAATGTGATCAAATGGCTCATATGATGCTTAGAAAGTAAGCACAAATGTGGGACGTTGGATTGTGGCCCTACTATTTCTCTTCTTCCTCACTTTGTAGCAGGGGAGGCATGTGTGGGACAATGGGGTGATGAGGTGTCCAAGTTTAAGGTTGGGTTATGTTAACATGATCATTAATCATTAATCTGGAAAATTTAGGGGTTTAATTTTTGCTAAATCAAAAATCCCTAATTGTGTTCTTGAGTCTGATGAACAAGGTTTTGATCCGTTTAAAGGGTGATTAAGTTTTAAATAAGTGTTTAGGCGCCAAGATTAATTAATATTAATCTGGTGAGTGGAGTGTGATGTGGAGAAATGGTGGGTTGTGATTGGAGGAAGTGGTGAGTGGGGTGAGGTGACAGGTTTTGATTGGTTAAGGTAAGTTTGGTGTCTGGCCAATATTAGTCCCTTGTTTCCTTTCTTCTTGTCTTTTCATTTATAAAAGCTATTAACGCCAAAACTAGCCTTATCAACTTTTGCACTTTTGCATTTTTGGCCCAAAAACTTTTACAAAATGAATTCAGGGGTATTTCTTGCCATATTTGAATTCTTCAAGGGCTGATTTGGCATTTTGATGATGGATAATGGTCTTGACTTGTATAATGAGCATTTTGGAGGACTGAAATTGCCAAGTCATGTCTGATGAGGGACCATTTTTGCCAAATGTTGAAAGTTGAGGGTCCTTTTTGTAATTTTGAAATTTTCAAAGGACCAATCTTGTAATTTCTTGTACTTTGAAGGACTTCATGATATATTTGACTTTGTGGATGATATTGGTTGACAATTTAGCTTTGTTGAGGGCTAAACTTACCAAATCTTCAAAGTGGAGGGTCCTTTTTGTAATTTTGACAAACTTTAGGGACCAAACTTGTAATTATGAGTATACAAGGGTATAAAGTGTCAATTCTTCCATATTGGAGGACCCTTCTTCATAATTCTTCAAATCTTCAAGGGTTGATCTTGGGAAAGTCTTCATTAGGGCTTGGTTCATTGTGCGGCTTCGTTTCCCGTGTTCGTTTTTGCATGATTCTTGTGATCTTTTGTCATTTTCTCAATATCCGTACCTAAAATACACAAGCAACAAACACAAGCATATATATGGGTATTTTGATGATATTTAATGCATTTTAAGCCCTATTTGGAAGATGAGACTATGTATAAAAGCAGTCTCATCACTCCCCTATACTAAACCATTGCCGTGCCCTCACGCAATGCTAGAATAAAGTATCGTAACATCTCCAAAATTCATTTTATTGAACGATAAACTAGCTACACTACTACTATTGCCACTACTACTTGCGTTTTAGACATAATGTATGATTTTCATCGCAAAATGGGACGTTTAGGTTCATAGAATAAGAACACGTGAATGCTTCGTTAGAAATAATTTCATCGTCCTTGATTTTCACCCCAATTCCATGCCAAGCGTGCAACGAGATCATTGTCATTATAAGTTAGTAATGCTAACACTACTCATATGCCCTAATCACGTACTTATCCTCCCATTATTCCTAAGTTGTATCTCTTATATTTTGAGTTGTCTTGAATGTTTCACGAGGATACATTGTTTGACTTATGCGATAATAGAGATTTAGGTCTAAAAATAGAGTCCTAACGGTGTAGCTAAGACCATCAAATCAACAACCCCCCCTAATAGACAACGATGTCAAAAAATTAAGTTGACAAGAAGAATCGATAAACACGGTTTTATAACGGTTTTGAACATGAGACTTATTACCAAGACTTTTATACTTCCCCTAACGGAAGGGCCTTATTATCTTTGGTTTACCTCCATCT
This sequence comes from Glebionis coronaria, assembly GCA_025667525.1. Lineage (NCBI taxonomy): Eukaryota > Viridiplantae > Streptophyta > Magnoliopsida > Asterales > Asteraceae > Glebionis > Glebionis coronaria. Next base: position 221,425,633 of record CM046878.1, read on the forward strand.
TTTATTCAACTTCGCCATGAAGCTTTTATTATGACTTCGGTCTTGCCTTGCCTTTTATTATCCACCTCATCGGTAGTTTTATTAGCCAATGACGTATATCCTCACACTAAGGCGAATTTTGGATCTTTAAAGCTTTGAAGATTAAGGCTTGATTCACTTTCAATTTTGCATAGATTTTTCGGCCTTGTGGGGCTTCAAATTGTTTGCTTGATTTAGGTGAGCACTTGAAATCTAATTATTGGGTGAAGCTTTTGATTATTCGGGTGCCCAATACTTCGAAACCGTGACGCTGGCGATACCTTAATGTCTTCCCAATTTAATTACACGGAAGCTACTAGAAAAGACTAGAAACCCAACAATCCTAACTAAACCGCTAATCAATATTTATTAAGCAAAAAATATTTACATGCGAAGGGAGAATAAGCAAACAACGAGAACACATGAGTTTTTGAAAGAATACGAGTACTCTACGTTTAGCATAGTAACTTATAATTAACCCTATCATTTCTCATCCTCATTTAAGAGACTTAGCCTAATGTGAAGTTAAGGAATCAAAGCTAAATGCTCAACACGCACGGTCCAGTCAAAAATTACTCTTATTCTCGTCATCGGAAAACCTACATTCGTGTCTTCAAACACTTATAAAACATGAGAAAATTTTTAAAATTTGGCCATTTTTAGCCTTATTTTGCCACAAAAACGATAACAAAAATATAAACTTTGGAAAGTGTGAAGGTTTAGCAAGGCAAGTATCTATTCACCCCCATACTAAAGTTAAACATTGTCCTCAATGTTTTGAGTCTAGGGGTGCAAACACCCCCATACTAGAGACGTAGTCGAATGCCTAATCTAGCATGAAAAGGGTGTAACCAATAAATTAATAGCCGTTTATGAAGTGTGCTAAAAACCTAAGGTTAGAACATCAAAGGATATATCATGGATATTGAGAAAGTCTTCAAAGCAAACGATCGAGTGTTCCCATAAAATGAACACGAGAGGCTCCAATCGTGAAGATCATGATCATCTAAAGTCCACAATTCACAAACAACCACAGAACAAAGGTTGGAAGGGCACAAATCCCCACACGTTAACTACATTAGAAAGCGATAATATGTACATAGGATAAGCATGGGACTCCCCCACGAGGCACCTCGTTTTTGATTACCGAGTCATGAGCTCGACTCGATCCCCTCAATACTAATTATCATTGGGGAAGGTGACTTAGTCGAGGTAATTCAAGGATGGAACTTCCCCGCCAAAGTAGTGCTTCAACCTATGTCCATTCACCTTGAAGTTAGGACCATCATCTTGAGCTAGCTCGATGGTCCCATACGGAAACACTTGAGTCACGGTGAATGGACTGGACCAACGAGATTTCAACTTACCGGAAATTTTTTTTAATCTTGAATTAAAAAGCAAAACTTGATCCCCAATGTTAAAAACCCGGTTTTTAATTTTAGAATCATGCAACTTTTTAGTTTTTTCTTTGTAAATCAGTGAATTTTTATAAGCAATATCCCTCAATTCATCTAATTCATTCAATTGCATTTTCTGGTGTTTTCCCGCAATCTCCATATCATCATTACAATGCTTTAGGGCCCAATAAGCCTTGTGTTCTAACTCGATAGGCAAATGAGAATTCTTTCCATACACAAGCTTATAGGGAGTGCACCCAATGGGCGTCTTATAAGCGGTCCTAAAGGCCCATAAAGCATCGTCTAACTTATCCGACCACAATTGTCGGTTTTCCCCAATGGATCTCTCCAAGATCCTCTTCAACGCTCGGTTTGAAACCTCGACTTGCCCACTCGTTTGTGGGTGATAAGCCGTAGAAAGCCAATGTGTAACCCCATATTTCCTTAGGACCCTTTCGAATTAGTCGTTACAAAAATGGGTTCCACGATCGCTTATGATAGCATGAGGGGTTCCAAACCGAGAAAACAAGCTTTTCAAAAACTTGACTACCACACGAGCATCATTGGTGGGCAAGGCCTTGGCCTCCACCCACTTAGATAGGTAGTCAACCGCAACGAGAATGTACTTATTACCACGAGATGATGGGAAAGGCCCCATAAAGTCTATACCCCAAACGTCAAAGATCTCACACACTTGGATGATATTTTGTGGCATTTCATCTCTTTGTGAGGCCTTTCCTTGTCGTTGGCATGCATCACAAGACTTCACAAGATCTTGTGCATCTCGGTAAATAGTAGGCCAAAAGAAGCCGGCATCAAACACCTTCTTAGCCGTGAGATTAACACCGTGGTGACCACCCGTGGGTCCCTCATGGCAAGCTCTAAGGATGTTAGAAGCTTCGGTGCCAAATACACAACGTCGGATGATTTGATCCGCACAAGTTCGAAACAATTAAGGGTCGTTCCAAAATTAGAACTTGACGTCACGAAAGAATTTTCGTTTTTCTTGAGTCGTCATACCCTTAATGATGAAGTTACCCGCATGGTAATTTGCAAAGTCCGCAAGCCATGGGGTGGAAGGATCAAGCTTAGAATTCACTACACCAAGTGTCTCGAGCGGAAATGTTTCGGTGATTTACTTGGGCTCGTAAACACTTTGGTGAGGATCTTCCAAACGAGAAAGATGATCGACCGCTAGATTCTCGGCTCCCTTTTTGTCAATGATGGTGTGATCAAATTCTTGAAGGAGGAGAATCCAACGAAGTAATCTAGGCTTAGCGTCTTGATTTCCCATGAGATACTTGATAGCCGAATGGTCCGTATACACTATGCATTTAGCTAAGACGAGACAAGGTCGGAACTTCTCAAATGCATACACCACGGCAAGGAACTCCTTTTCCGTTGTAGTGTATTTTAGTTGAGCCCCGGTCATCATTTTGCTAGCATAGTGAATAGGCAAGAAGTGCTTATCATGACGTTGCCCCAAAACGGCCCTAATGGCGTAATCACTAGCATTACACATGAGCTCAAAGGGGAGGTTCCAATTGGGAGCAACAAGAATGGGAGCTTCGGTAAGTTTCCTCTTAAGGATTTCAAAGGCTCGTACACAATCTTCGTCAAAGACAAAACGTGGCTCTTTTTCAAGAAGATGTGTAATGGGTCGAGAGATCTTTGAAAAATCCTTGATGAATCGACGATAAAAGCCCGCGTGGCCTAGGAAAATCCTAACTCCCTTGACGGTTTTGGGATGAGGTAGTTTGGCGATGACGTCTACCTTAGCTTGATCTACCTCAATCTCCGCTTTCGAGACCTTGTGCCCTAAGACGATTCCACTCTTAACCATAAAATGACATTTTTCCCAATTGAGCACAAGGTTGGTTTCCTCACAACGTTTTAACATTCTCTCAAGGTTCGACAAACACGAAGTGAACGAATTACCAAACACGGAAAAGTCATCCATGAAGACTTCCATCATCTTCTCGATCATATCATGAAAAATAGCCATCTTGCACCTTTGGAAAGTTCCCGGTGCATTGCAAAGTCCGAATGGCATTCTACGATAGGCAAACGTTCCATATGGACACGTAAACGTAGTTTTTTCTTGATCACGAGGGTCGATGGGAATTTGGAAGTAACCGGAAAAACCATCTAGAAAGCAATAGAAATCGTTTCCCGCAAGACGCTCCAACATTTGGTCCATGAAGGGCAAGGGAAAATGGTCTTTTCGAGTGGCTTCATTCAACTTACGATAGTCAATGCACACTCTCCATCCGGTCACGAGTCTAGTGGGAATCAACTCGTTGGCATCATTTGGCACAACGGTCATCCCTCCCTTTTTAGGGACACAATGAATAGGACTCACACAAGGGCTATCGGAAATAGGGTAAATCATTCCCGCGTCAAGGAGTTTAAGGACCTCCTTTTTGATGATGTTGTGAATTTTGGGGTTCACCCTCCTTTGACTTTGGATTGTGGGCTTGAAATCCTCCTCCATTAAGATTTTGTGGGTACAAAACTTGGTATCGATTCCCTTAATGTCGGATAACTTCCAAGCAATTGCCCTCTTGTGGTCCTTTAGAACATCGACAAGTGCGGTTTTTTCATCATTCGAAAGTTCCTTCGCAATAATAATCGGCAACTTGTCGTCCTCCTCCAAATAGACATATTCGAGATGAGGAGGTAAATCTTTCAACTCAAGGATAGGTGGTTCCTCAAGTGAAGATTTGGGCTCGATACTCATAACCTCCTCGGGTGGAGGTAATGGGAAATCGTTAAAAAAATCCTTGATAATCGAGAAGTCCTCATTGTTGTCGAGGTCTTCGTCACAAGTACGTGGAACATCGAATTCTTCCAACGTAAAACCACCACCTTCAAATGGAGTGAAGGTTGGTGTCAAATTATCAAGAATTGGATCTAACATAGTGGGATTGCCACTAGTTTCTTCATCACCAAAACCTAGAACTTCTTGTGAAAATTCCTCGCAAACCACGTCAATCATATCAACGAGGTTTATGGTTGCAACAGAAAAACATGAGAAATTTGAGAGTTTTGAGTTGCGTTTATAAAAAGTTCCTCGTCGTTGAAACGTAAGGTGATCTTTCTAGCATGAACATCGATCAAAGCCATAGACGTATCTAAAAACGAACAACCTAAAATGAGAGGAACTTGAGGATCCGTGGGGATATCAACAACGATAAAGTCTACGGGATAGTAGAACTTCCCCACTTTCACAAAAACGTCTTCCGCCAAACCACATGCGGGAATTGTGGAATGGTCGGCCAACTCTATAGACATTAGTGAAGGAGTAAGATTAGGAAGATTGAGAGACTTGAAGATTGCAAGTGGCATCAAGTTAATGCTAGCACCAAGATCGGCCAAGGCGAAGCATTCCTCTATATCTTGGATTGCACAAGGGATCAAAAATTTACCAGGATCACCGACTTTTTGAGGTATGCGATTAAGATAAACCGATGAACAACTAGACAATTGGTGCAATTTCTCCTTGTTGTTCAACATACTCTTAAAGTTAGCGGCAAATCGAGGCATCATGACCAAAGCATCGGCGAAACTCACATTAAAGTGCAAATCACGAAACATTTTCATAAAAAGCACAAATTGGTAATTGTCGCGCTCTTGGCGTTTCGCCTTCCTAAGTCTCGATGGATAGGGCAAAGGTGGTGTGGGTTGAGGCATAGTGGGCATAGCCTTTGGAATCTCGGGTTCCAATGATGGTAATGTGTCTACCATAGGTGTGGCATGATCGGTTCTTCGTGGGATTGGGACATGCTCCTTTTGGACCACCACCTCGGGTTCTTCCTCAATTGCTTCCTCCGTAGGAGAAATTGGTTGAGGAGTCGGTTCCTTAAGTGTCTTACCACTACGTTTGGTAATCACTTTCATCTAACCCTTAGGGTTGGATATGGTGTTGCTAGGAAGACCACTCGAAGATGGTTTACACATTATTGCCACAAACATAGATGAGATTTTATCTTCAAAATTGGATTGCCTCAATACGGCCTCGGTTTGCCTTTTCTTGGCGTTAATCATCTCTTGTTTAATCTCATGTTGCCCTTGTTCCATTTTTTGTTGGTTTTATTGCAACCTAGTGACATTTCCTTCCATCTTGTTGGTATGGATTTTAAGTTCATTAGCTAACTCATTTTTCAACTCTTTCTTCAAGTCGTTCTTAAACTCGGATCTTAGGCTAATGATTTCTCTTTGAATATTGTCAAACCTAGCATCATTCCCACTAGCATATTCAACAAACTCACTTGGAAGATCTTTCAATGTTTGCAAACTTTTGTTGTTGTTTTGAAAATCATTTTGATTCTTGTTTGAAACTTGATTATTAGCCCCTTGATTCCCATAGTTTCCCTTGTTGTAATTGTTTTTGAAACCAACTTTATTGTTGCGATAGTTGTTGTTAGCATTTTGATTTGAACCAAAACCCGGTGGAGTCATTTGATTAGAGCGGGAAACTTGACCGTTTTGGTTGTAATTTCCCGTGGCCGCGAAGGCACTCGAAGTGTTACCACCGTTGGTAATGCACTCGGAGAAACCATGACCTCCACCACAATACATGCAAGAAACCTCAACCGCTTTAGCCGTAGCGGGAGCACTTTGTTCACCAACTTTAAACTCAATCAAAAGTCCTTTCAACTTATCAAAAATCTTGTTTTCCAAGTTCGCCTCAATTTGGCAAGCATCGATGGTAGTAGACAAAGAAGGTGAAGCCGAAGACGAAGCCTTACGAACACTAGACGTGCTACGAGGACTATACACCTTAGATCTATTTTCAATTATCACCAAAGCTTCCTCAACCGTTTTACACAAAAAATTACCACCCGCGGCGGCATTCAAATAATCCCTTTCATGATCATTAAGTCCATTGTAAAACGTGTCAATTTGATGCAAGTCGGAAAAACCGTGATGAGGACATTCATGTAACATTTCCTTAAACCTATTGCAAGCCGTTGAAAAACTTTCATTAAATTCTTGTGAAAACTTTGAAATCTCGTTTTTCAAATGCGTAGTCTTAGAGGGCGGAAAAAATTGGTTCACAAATTTAGACACGAGATCCTTCCACGTCAATATAGAATTGGGTGGCTCTTTCTCTAACCAAATTTTAGCGGGCCCCGCTAAGGAATACGGAAAAAGCATCATCTTAATCGAGTCATTCGGGACATCCTTAAACTTGCAAGTAGCGGTAAGACGATTGAATTGGCGGATATGGTTGTGGGGATTGTCCTTCTCATCACCACGGAATTTGTTGTTTTGGATCATCGACAACAAACTCGTTTTCACCTCAAAATTCTCCGCAAGGATAGCGGGAATCACAATAGCCTCTCCATAACCCTCGGTGGGTGCTTGAAGTAACTCCATCATAGTTCGATTCGCCATGGTTGGTGCTTCTCTTACAATGGGTTCGTCAATAGGATACTCCTCACTAGAATTGTTTGGAGTGGGAGTTTTGTTCTTTCGTTTACGTGCACGTCTTGCTTGATTACGAGTTAGCATAAACGTCACGTACAACGAGGGGACGAGCAAAGAAGATTCTTTTTGGTGTTTTGTATTTTTTCAATTTTTTTGTGGTTTTTGATTGTATTAACCTTTTTGGGATTTGGTGAATGTATTAAGTAGACACAAATCTACAAATCTCCACTTAATCAAATCTCTTGATTAAAGAAGCCTCAAGGAATGAAAACGATCACGTGAAGTGAACGCCTTCGATGACTTTAGAACGTTGGTGGAACACCAAAACGTTCAAGAGGGTTTAATCAATGGAAACCAAGAAGATATATATGATACTTAATAATACTTTGGGCGGCAAAACCCTCTATTAGCTCTCACAATCAAATACTCACAAGCAAGCGGGGAAACGAGGCGGCGCGAAGCACTTAAGAGCCTTTTTCCTTAGGATATATTTTATAATATCCGCCTTATACCCACCTTATAGTTTGTATTATCAAGATTAAGCTTCACGAAAGTATTTATCTATTTTTGCCTTTTTCTTTGGTTTGAGATTCGAATACAATGATTGGGTAATGACCTCCCAAGTCAAGGTTGTGATTTCTCACGTATTTGGAGTACTTGTGAATTTATTGTTCTACGTATACAATATAGTAATAGTATTCACACAAAAACCGAAAACCGATAATACGTATTAGTAGAGTGCTACTAATACAAATACTAATTATGGTTAGTATTAAAAACAACAATCCCAATCAAAACACAACACGCCTCCCACGCAACGGCGCCAAAATGATAGTTGTAAAATTACCCCTTTAGGAAAAGGATGGCAATTAGGGTAAGTAAGCACGACGATTTAGGAGAACCGTGTGTAAATGACCCTAAAATGAGTTCGTTCTCAAGGAGGCTAGTGTGTTATGTGTGTGATGAATTGGATAAGATTTGTGATTATATTTTTTGAGAAAGAAAAATAGAAAGAGGATTAGAAGAGAATGACGGTTACGAAGACGAATTAAACTAAGTCTAAAAAGGTATACACGTAAAACCGTAAAAAGTACCAAAATTAAAATTTTACCCTAAAAAATCCTAAAAATTACCAAAAATCCACAATAATATTCTAAGAGTTTACAAAAAATCCAAACTTGCTAAAACCTTTTAATTAATTAGATAATGACTTTTTAACGCTAATTAAAGCCCTAAAAATCAAAATTAATTATTAAAAAGCCCTAAACAAGATTTTAAAGTTTGTAAACCTCAAAAATACTCTAACTATGCTAAAAAGTATTTTTCAAAATTTTAAAACCACTAAAAACTATTTTTAAACAATTAAAAACTCCTAAAATTAATTAAAACTTAAATTAATTCTAGAAAATAATTAAAAGACCTAAAAAATATATTGGAAAGTTGCAAAAATCCTAATCCAGTGTTTAGAACCTAGGAAAAATATAAAAACCTAGAAAATCAGACTTTTAATTTTTTAATAATAAAATAATATTAAAATAATATTAAAAATCCAAAAATTATAAAAAATTCTAAAAACTTGCAAACTAGCTTAATTTAACCTAAATAACTCAGAAATGAAAGTGAAATTACCTAAATACCCCTATTGGGCCTAGAAAATGGGCTAAACCCAAAACAGACCCTTATTGGGCTAAATTAAGGCCCAATAAGAAAAAGTGTTCAAAATAAGCCCAAAAAGCACAGGTTGACTCAAAATTTGATTTTAAACAACTTTTTCCAAAGGCCCAAAAGCTGAAAATGTGAAATAAGCTAGCTTATAACAAGCAACTTATTCTTAATGGGCTTTTTGGCCCATTAAGCTATAAGCCAATGCCATAAGCTAAAATTTGACACACAAGCTTCTTTTGACCCAACAAAGACTTCTGCAAAAAGAAATTTGAAATAAGCCCAAGGAATAAGCCTGAAAATGCAATAAGCAATCTACACAAAACGACAAAATAACCGTTTTTGAGTTCTAGGCCACCCCAAGTGCTGATTCAAGTTCCAAAAGCTTTTAAATGACTTAATTAAGCAAAATCAAAAAAGAGTTTTCATATAAGCACACTCAATAAGCTGGAAAATCAAATAAGCACTTATGTAAAAAGTCAAATAAGTTGGTTTTCTAGTAAAAAGTCAAAGTCAAAGCCCAGTAAGCTCCAGTCTACTTAAATGGGTCAAATAAGGAAGACCTATCACAAAAAATAAGTTGTTGCAAGTCTGGATAAGCTAGAATAGCTTATTGATAAGCTGATGACAAAATTGCACTAGCAGGGGCTAGTTTTGGATGTTGAGCAGTGGAAACTTTTTCCACTGCTTGACTTGTTTGACTTTTTGTCTTTAGTGACTTTTTTGGAGATTCAGATTACACAAAGGCACCCAAATGATCTTTGGATCAAAAGGAGTCAATCACAATCAAAATAACACAATCACTAACACCCAATTGATACAGTTTAATCAATTAATCATCAGACATTGCACAGACATGAACAATAAGCAGTTAAGCACTTATGAGCAGTTTTAGCACAAACCAGCCAGCCAAATTCAACCAAATCCATACACAAGCTATTATAAACTCCAATAAGCAAGTCTAAACAGGTTTCATGCAATGGTTTAAAGAATTAAGCAAGATTCAAGCAAATGAAGTTACTGATGAACACTAACCAAAACTGATTTTTACTTTTGCTGATGTATTTGACACACAAGCCAAATTCAACACTTCAAATCTATCAAATACGTTATATTGATGATGTTTTAACAGCTTTTATCCCTAAACATGCATAAACTCTAGGTTTTCTCAAAATTCTAGGTCAAAAAACAGTCAACTCCACAAGATATAGCAATTTGTTTGATTCAAGGTTTCAAACTCAGAAACTTGAAGCAAAACACTCTCAAACAAAGGTATAACAGATACCAAGCATAAACACAAACTTCCCTTAACACAATAAAAATTTATAAGCACAAACAAGTAGACCCAAACACCCCTTAATCTTTTCAAAATCAAATTTTTCAAAGGCAAAGTGAGATTTAGGCTACCCAAGCATCAATTAACACTAAAACAAGTAAGATAAATAGATTCAAGCAAGAACAAGTCACAAAATTCACAGGATAACAAGTTTCATACAAATATCACCAAAAATCATGAATTTAAGCAAATTTTGAGATTGAGTATGCAAACCTCATGGATGTACATCCACACCCACGAATTTTGAGCTTATGTGCTAGCAAGAACAAGCAAAAGCTTCCACAATAAGCCTGCTAAGATTGAACAAGGTTAAAGCACAAGAACATAAAAATCAGAAACTTAGAAAATCTTGATTGATGCAACCTTGTTACCCCACACTTGATTATCCCCAAGTTATAAGCTTCACAACACCTTAACTAACTCAGTTATGATGCTATGATCAGCCCTATAACCCAAGAATTCCAAGATTGGAACAAGAACTTAGCAAAATATCAAGAATGAGGAAAATTGCAAACTTTTGCAACCTCCAAGTGAAAACAGGTTTTAACTTCTAAAACTAACAAGCATATAACAATATCAAGCAGTAAATAAGATTGGCCAATGACTTTTCTTCAATGCTTCAAACACAATTTCATTAAAACTGAAATGGGATTTACAGAAGTTGAACAAGGGAAAAATCAAAAGCAAACGTCTCAATGAGACCTAATGGCTTTATATATAGCCTTACATGTGACCCTAGAACAGCTGAAAACTAAAAACCCTAATGCTTGAAGTCCCAAAAATGCCCTTGTAGCTTTTTGAAAATCTTGGAATCTTGTGAAGAGTTCTTGGATGTTTGTGGTGATAGCTGGCATGAAAATGTGATCAAATGGCTCATATGATGCTTAGAAAGTAAGCACAAATGTGGGACGTTGGATTGTGGCCCTACTGTTTGTCTTCTTCCTCACTTTGTAGCAGGGGAGGCATGTGTGGGACAATGGGGTGATGAGGTGTCCAAGTTTAAGGTTGGGTTATGTTAACATGATCATTAATTATTAATCTGGAAAATTTAGGGTTTAATTTTTGCTAAATCAAAAATCCCTAATTGTGTTCTTGAGTCTGATGAACAAGGTTTTGATCCGTTTAAGGGGTGATTAAGTTTTAAATAAGTGTTTAGGCACCAAGATTAATTAATATTAATCTGGTGAGTGGAGTGTGATGTGGAGAAATGGTGGGTTGTGATTGGAGGAAGTGGTGAGTGGGGTGAGGTGGCAGGTTTTGATTGGTTAAGGTAAGTTTGGTGTCTGGCCAATATTAGTCCCTTGTTTCCTTTCTTCTTGTCTTTTCAGTTATAAAAGCTATCAACGCCAAAACTAGCCTTATCAACTTTTGCACTTTTGCATTTTTGGCCCAAAAACTTTTACAAAATGAATTCAGGGGTATTTCTTGCCATATTTGAATTCTTCAAGGGATAATTTGGCATTTTGATGATGGATAATGGTCTTGACTTGTATAATGAGCATTTTGGAGGACTAAAATTGCCAAGTCATGTTTGATGAGGGACCATTTTTGCCAAATGTTGAAAGTTGAGGGTCTTTTTTGTAATTTTGAAATTTTCAAAGGACCAATCTTGTAATTTCTTGTACTTTGAAGGACTTCATGATATATTTGACTTTGTGGATGATATTGGTTGACAATTTAGCTTTGTTGAGGGCTAAACTTGCCAAATCTTCAAAGTGGAGGGTTCTTTTTGTAATTTTGACAAACTTTAGGGACCAAACTTGTAATTATGAGTATACAAGGGTATAAAGTGTCAATTCTTCCATATTGGAGGACCCTTCTTCATAATTCTTCAAATCTTCAAGGGTTGATCTTGGGAAAGTCTTCATTAGGGCTTGGTTCATTGTGCGGCTTCGTTTCCCGTGTTCATTTTTGCATGATTCTTGTGATCTTTTGTCATTTTCTCAATATCCGTACCTAAAATACACAAGCAACAAACACAAGCATATATATGGGTTTTTTGATGATATTTAATGCATTTTAAGCCCTATATGGAAGATGAGACTATGTATAAAAGCAGTCTCATCATGCATCTGCCACTACATTCGCCTTGCCAGGATGATACTGCAGATTAATGTCATAATCCTTCAACAGATCTAACCATCTCCTCTGTCTCATGTTCAATTCACGTTGAGTAAAGATATACTTCAAGCTCTTGTGGTCCGTGAAAATGTCACATGATTCTCCGTACAAGTAGTGCCTCTATATCTTCAATGTAAACACGACTGCTGCAAGTTCCAAGTCATGCGTAGGGTAATTTTTCTCATAAGGCTTAAGCTGCCATGAAGCGTACGCGATCACTTTCCCATGTTGCATGAGAACACCACCAAGTCCCTTCCCCGATGCATCACTTTAGATCTGAAATCCACCCGTACCAGATGGGAGAATAAGAATCGGTGCAAATACTAACTTCTACTTTAGGTCTTCAAAGCTGTTCTCTCGATCTTCAGTCCAGACGAATTTCTCTCCTTTCCGCATCAGTTTGGTCAATGGTAGTTCTCAACGGGAAAAGTTCTCCACGAACCTACGGCTGTAACCAGCTAAGCCTAGGAAACTGCGAACCTCAATTGCTGATGTCGGTCTTGGCCACTCCGTAATAGCCTCAACCTTTGCTGGATCCATAGTGATTCCTTTTGCTGATATAATGTGACCTAAGAACGCCACCTTGTCTAACCAGAACTCACACTTGGAGAATTTAGCATACAGCTGCTTCTGGCGAAGAATCTGTAACACTATACGAAGATGGTCTTCGTGTTCCTCCTTGGACTTAGAGAATATCAGGATGTCGTCAATGAAGACAATGACGAACTTGTCCAGAAATTCATGGAAGATTCTGTTCATCAAATCCATGAACACTGCTGGAGCATTGGTAAGGCCAAATGGCATGACTACAAATTCGTAGTGGCCATAACGTGTACGGAAAGCAGTCTTGGAGATGTCCTGCTCTTTTACCCGTAGCTAATGATAGCCCGACCTTGGATCAATTTTGGAGAAATGTTTGGCCCCCTGGAGTTGGTTAAACAGATCGTCAATGCGTGGTAGATGATATCGATTCCTGATGGTGATGTTGTTGAGCTCGCGATAATATATGCAAATACGCATATTGTCGTCTTTCTTCTTCACGTATAAGACCGGTGCACCCCATAGAGATGCGCTCGGTCGAATGAAGCCTCGTTCCAGAAGTTCTTGCAATTGATCCTTCAGCTCCTTCAACTCTATTGGAGCCATGCGATAAGGAGCCTTGGAAATCGCCTCAACTCCTGGGATGAGCTCGATATTAAACTTTACTTCACGTGGAGGTGGTTGCCCGAAAGTTCTTCTGGAAATACATCTGGAAATTCTGACACTATCGGCTGATTCTGAATTGATGCAGATTCAACATCCATGTCATGAACAGTAGCTAGATAGCCCTCGCAACCATGTGAAAGTAATGCACATGCTTGCAGGGTTGATATGATTTGTACAGACCTTCCGGGTACGAACCCGTTGTGAATGTACTCTGGTGTATTAACATCACCGAAGATGAATCGATATGAATGGCAGTCTATGGTAGCATGATTCTTGGATAGCCAGTCCATGCCCAATATCATGTCAAAATCATTCATGTCCAGCGAAAGTGCGTCAACAGGACGAATCTTGTCATCAAACTCTAGGGGAAGGCTCTTGTACACGTGGGTTATGCGTACAGAGTCTCTTAAAGGCATGGAAATGTTCAGTACATTCTCTAATGGCATATGGAATATCCTAACATTCTTAGCATAAGCAGTAGAAATGACCGAATGAGTAGCATCCGTGTCAAATAGAACACATGCAACTTGACCATACATATACAAGATTCCAGTGATGGTACCTGTAGACTTGTTGGCCTGATCGCGAGAAGTCATGTAAACGCGTCCACTAGTAGGAGGTGGCTTGGTATCAGCATGTCCAGATGTTCCCTCCATCTCGCCCTTGCGGTAGTCCTTCATGCGATGGTCGGAAGACCACACTTGTAGCATGCGTCGCTGTCACGACGACATGGATCTGGGTGCCTACGGTTGCAGGTAGTGCAAAGAGGATGAGTATATCCTCCAACAGGTGTCCTTGCTGGCTGAGAGCCTGATAAGAACAGTATATATGAGACATGATAATAGGTACAAAGGACAATGCGGAAAATTTGTAAGATGGAATACCAATGATAGATGGACGGTTAGGCTGTGAACCTCTTTGGTTCTGGTCCCTCCCGTTACCATGATTCCTGGTAGAAGATTCTCTAATGTGTCAGAATTATGAACTATTGCATGTAATCATAAGAAAATGAGTAAAATTAAGGACCTGCTACTGTTGGAGTTTCCAGCGTTGTTACGGTAATTATCATTACCGTCACGCCTATCCGTAGCAGAACGGTCGTGAGTCTGACCGTTTCCCTTGGGCAGAGTAGACTGTTGCTGAGTAGCCGGCTAAGACCGGTCCCAAGTCTTCTGCCTGGAAGATACACTTTAAAAGAGATGTAAATATTGACATATGCTAAAAGAATACAGTTTGGTCACCGCTGAATAACGAATGTTTACCTCTTCTCGGGTCTCTCTGCTTCCCCAAACTCTTCTCTTTCTTGCAGCATCTCCAGCTTACGTGCTGCATCGGCCACTTGTGCCACCGTGTTGAACGTAGCACACACCAAGTTTTTTGCGACCGATGTACGAAGAGGCCACCGGAAGTGGTATGCTTGCTCTTCGGGAGTACCTGCTGCTGCATCAAGAAAACCAGCCAAACGAAGACAACGCTGCATGAACTCGTTGGTGTTCTCTCTAGCTCTCTGTCTGATTCCATGGTATTTTCTCTTCAGCTTGTCTTGCTCAGCCTCGGGGAAGAACTGTCCCATCACCAAATCCCTGAACTGAGCGCAAGTCAAACCAGCCATCCAATTATCACCTCCCTAAGACTACTTTAGTTCCTTCTACCATGATAGGACATCACCTTTGAACCGGTAATAGGCCAACCTCGACTTGAAGACGGGGTCACAACCCATTGCATCGAAGATCTTCTCAATGTGAGCCAACCAGCTTTCAGCTTCGCTGGGGCTATCTGTTTTCTCGAAGCTTATTGAATCTCTCCAGCCATGTGAGCAATGTTACTGGAGGAGGAGGAGGAGGTACTGGGTGCTGTTGCTGATTGTTGGCAGCCTGCACCTCAGCCCTGATTTTGTTCCTCAGTTGAGGAAGCATAGCTTGCATTGCAGCTTGGACTGCTGCATTGAGTTGTTCCTGCTCGCATGTGAGAACCATCTGACAGTATATCATAAAAATACATGATTAAACTGATCAAAACATAAAATATATACATGAAAAAAATTTATACCAATAAATCATGAGAAAAATTTTATGCAGGAAAACTAGTACATGAATGCATGATGCAGTTTTATGAAAACTTTTATATGAGCGAGAGTGAACGCCTATGGTCAGTTCACTCAAAACAAAAGACATGGCGATGGGTCGCCAATGGGTCGGTCCCAAAGTTAAAAGTTTCGATAAAAGCACATGCAACTAAATAGGGCCAGTCCTGTACCAACCATTACTTAGTCATAAACCTGCTACAATGACATATATATGAATGCATGAAAAAATTGAATGCATGAAAACCGACTGTCAGTTCTAGGAAGACCATAGTGACTACCCACTAATCATAGGTCGTGTTTTGAGAGCCTACAGGTCAAAGCCTTGGCTCTGATACCATAATTGTAACACCCCATTTTGATAAATGGAATGTCACGCGTGATTATGGCGTGTCATCAAAACATACAAGGATAAATGTCCTAAACATTACATGACCATATAAGAAATACCAGAAACAGACATCGGTACCCCAAAGTAAAGCTCATCACACACAAACATAAGTACTGTAAATGGAAAGGACTAAACAATGTCCATGGAAATAAGTAGCAAAAGTATGATGATAAGCATAAAGTAATGAAGGCTAGAAAGCTTCCAATCCATATGCACGTACGCTTAAATTCTACGAGGGTCCCTGAGTACCTGCCGTTTCGGGAACATGAAAGGAAAACGGCTAAGCATAACGCGCAGTGCACGGATATACAAGCATAGAATTAATAACATAAACATATACAACATATAGCAGCGGAATTGATTAAGTCCTGGAAAACCTGATGTAACTTAGTAAAACTGGTTTTATAGTTTGAAAAGCCTTATGTTTATCTTATAAAAACTGTTTAACATGTTTACCATTAGCCAATATAGGTCATGAAATATCAACGTGCATGAATACTTGGAGGGGTGCCTCGTCATGCAATTAGAGGGGCTGCCTCTGATTAATATAAGTTTTGGGTAGGAGGGATCACCTCCTTGTGAAGGATGCAAGGCACACACCGCATTCACCTGAATAATATGTAAAAACATGTAACCTCGGATGCACCCATACGCCCCACATGATAACATAATAATATGGCCAAAAGCTGAAGGGACGCCACGAGCTATCACTCCGCCGTGGTGAAGTCATAACACTAGTGCCTCTAGTGTTATGGTTATGGTACCTCCATAACTAGGTGAAACTGGTCATGCATGTATATGGCTTAGGAATTTAATTAAACATAAGCAAATCAAAACATATAAAACATATACTGGGAAAACAGTTGGCTGCATACGGGGAATCCTAATAAGGAAAGAATGTCCATACTGAAAGGACGGAGAATCCGTACCTTATGTCCAGTGAACGAAAAAGACGAACGGAAGAGAGTCCTACTTTGATCTCACTAATGCTACATAGATAATATACGTATATAAGTATTCTGATTACTGAGTATGTAACTGGTTCTATATCACGTTTTAGCTCGTTTTATATGTTCATGTCTTGTTTTACTGATTTTATCGTTAGCTGTGTTTATCATGTATTTTGGATATTCTGATTAAGTATTACTTGTATTTCTTGTATTATTATACTTGTTGTATAATAATAAGTAACTTTCTAAAAATAGCAGGTTTCCTAAAATAGAAAGTTTCCAAAAATAGAAAGTTTCCATAAATAGAAAGTTTCCAAAAACAGATTTACCGCTTAAAATAGATAAGTTTCTAAAAATAGAAAGTTTCCATAATTAGATTAGCTGGTGGATTATTAAGCTAATACGATAAGCTTAAGTTTTACTGATTAATATTCTAAGTCATGTGATAAATAGTATAGTTTATTAATTAATACATGTAAATTAAATAAACTATATGTTATAAGATTTAATTAAATATAGCAAGATTTAATTAAATTAAAGTGCATATAATACTTAGGTTAAAACATATATTAATATTTATTATTAATATAACCTGTCATGGAAATTAATTAATTATATGCCATGTTTTAATAATTAATTAATTACTTTAGTCTAAATTAAATCATAAAATACTTAGGTTAAAATCATGTATTATTACTAATAATAATTAACCTAAGTCATGTCTGAATTAAATTAATTATATAGCATCTTAAATTAATTAAATTAATCTTGTAATTATTTAACTTGTAAAAATAATTAAATTGTTTAAAAAAATAAGTCATGAACCGAACCCGTGTTTTAAATCTAAACATGTCGTGAACCGGACCGTGTTTAACCTTGAACTGGACCAAACAAAACACCCCTACCGAAAACAGTGGCAAACCAGCCTAAGCCGGTTGCCCCTACCTTCGGTTCGCTGCCACCGGCTTAAGCCGGTGGTCCCTTGGTTTCTCGGCTAGCCGCTGGCTAAGCAAAGTTCCCACCGGCAGTTAGCCGGTGGTCCCCCTGCTGCCGCAGCTTGTTTCCCCCTGCTTGGTCATATTAGCCACCGACTTATGCCGGTGGTGCTTGTTTGTTTTCAGCCGACACCGCCAACAACACCACAAGGCCACCCCGACATGCGTCGGGGTCCCTTGGTCCTTGCGGCCGAGACACACAGCCACACCGAGACCATGGGGTCTCGGTTGGTGGTGATCAAACAACCACCGAGAGCTTCGGCTCTCGGTTTCCTCGCGTCGGCCGAACCACAACACCCAAAAACCACCATGTTTTATTACCCCGTGATTTAATTAACATGTTTTATTAATAGTTTTCAATAAACCCATGATTCATGTGTTCTTGATCTAACAAATAATTAAAAGTAAAAGGTTTAAGGATTACCGAATGCGTGAACCAATTAGATGACAATAACACGAACACTACACTTGAATTATATCAACCAAGATCAACAAACACCCCTTTCTTGTGTGTTTATAACCGGCGGCCAAAAGAGGGAGAAAAAGAGGCTAGGGTTTTATGTTTTTCTAACTTTTCTGTATTATGAAAAATATGTTTTCCTTCTTTTTCTATTTTAGCAAAATTAAAGTGGGCTTGGCCCCTTCCTTGTTTCTTGCCGCGGGTATGTGGGGCCCACACGGGGAAACCCATTGTTTTCCGTGTTCTAATTATTACTTGTTCTCGTGGTCGTGTTTACGTGTTTTATTTATTCCTCGTTCGTGTTATAATATATATTTATATGTAATCGTAATAAATATTACATAAATACATAATAATAGCTTCGTGATTATTTATGTTCATGATTTCATGTTCGTGATTATAATTATTGTTGATAATAATTATCGTGTTTTAATACGCTTAAATACTTATCGTGTAATAACACGTACGTAATACTTGTAATTAACATTAGTGAAATGTAAACATGTTATATTAGGAAGGTTTTAATCATGTACGTACGATTATATATGTACTGTTCATGGTAAAAGCATGCGGGTTTTACAAGTTTAGAATCTCAATAAGATGTTGTGTGTTCAATTAGAGCTTATTGCATTGGCTTATAGCTTAATAGGCCAAGCTGTTGTTCATTTAAGTTGTGATAAGCTCACTTTTAGCTTTTGGGCCTTTTAGACTTTTGTGCTTAAAATTGAATTTTGAGTCAGACTGGTGATTTTCAGCTTATTTGGTTGAGTTTGAACTTATTGGGCCAAAAAGCTCATTTATTTGGACTGTTTTTGTTTTTAGCCCATTTGGAGGCCCATTAGGGATATTTTGGTAATTTCAATTTCATTTTCTGTTTATTTAGGGTAAAATAAACTAGTTTGCAAGTTTTTAGAAATTTTTATAATTTTTGGATTTTTAATATTATTTTATTATTAAATTTTGTTTTTAATATTTTTGCAACTTTTACATTTTTCCTAGGTCAAATACAATAATTTAGGATTTTTAAAACTCTTAGAATATTTTTCTCATCATTCTGTTAATTTTTAGAATTATTTTAATATTTTAATAGTTTTTATTCATTTAAAAATACATTAAATTGGTTTTAAATTTCATAAAAATAGTTTTTAGCTTAATTAAGTCATTTTAGAGTTTTACGAAGTGAAAAATCTTTTTTAGGCTTTTTATTAATTATTTGGCTTTTTAGGGCTTTAGCATTTAAAAATTAATATTTAATTAATTATAAATTTTGAAAAAGTTTTGATCATTTGTAAACTCTTAGTATATTTTTGTCTATTTTTGGTAATTTTTTGGGAATTTTTAGAATTAATTTATTTTGTCTTTTTTTACGATTTTACGTTTTGTTGTCGTAGTAGAATTTTAACATATCTGTCCTTTCCATTTCCCTTCTTTTTCTTTCTTTTATATTAATTTCAAATATTTAACAAGTTATTCACACACATATACCTCCTTGGGAAATGAACTTTCACCTTTGGGTCATTAGTACACGGTTTTCCTAAACCGTTTTATTTAATATTTAACGCTTTTTTACGCTCTTTTGATTTTTCCTAAAGTCAAAGGCAGTGGTAAAATTCTACAATCATTTTGGCGCCGCTGCCGGGAGGTGTGTCGTGATTAATTTGTTCATTTTGTTTTTAATATCTAACCATAAATAGTATTTGTATTAGTAGAACTCTACTAATACGTATTATTGGTTTTTTCGTTTTTCTTGTGAAATATTATTATTATATTGTATAAGTATCACAACAAATACAAAATATCTCCAAAAGTGTGAAAACACAACCTTAATTGGGATTTGATCTCCTAATTATTGTATTCGAATCTCAAACAAAAAGAAAAAGGCAAAAATAGATAAATCCTTTCGTGAAGCTCGATTTTGAAAAATACGAACTATAAGGTGAATAGATAGGCAACGTGCTATAAAAGGCCGTTAAAGGGAAGCTAGGTACTTAAGTGCTTCGCGCCACCTCATTCCCCCCGTTCACTTGTGAATATTTGAAATTGAAGGCTAATCGAGGGTTTTGCCGCCCAAAGTATTATTACGTATCATATATATTTGCTTGGTTTCTTTGTGATTAAACCCTCTTGAACAATTTGGTTTTCACCAAAGTTCTAAAGTCAATCGAAGGCGATCACTCTACGTGATCGTTTTCATTCATTTGAGGCTTCTTTAATCAAGAGTTTGATTCGAGGAGAGATTTGGTAGATTGTTGTCTACAAATACACACAAAATCCAAAAAAAAATTTAAAACAATCAAAAACAAAAAAAATTGAAAATTCACAAAACACCCAAAAGAATCTTTTTTGCTCACCTTCACATTCTACGTCACGCTTATGCAAACTCGTAATCAAGCAAAACGAGCACGCAAACGTCGTCAAAACCAAGGCAATTTGATCGAAGAAGAAAATCCAATTGTCGAACCTGTTGTAGAACCAATAGTCACTGTAACACCCCATTTTGATAAAATGGAATGTCACGCATGATTATGGCGTGTCATCAGAGCATATGATGAGATGGAATTTATACATGATCTCATCGTTCTTTTCGGGCTTTAAATGCACTAAAATGTCATAAAATACCATATATATGCTTGTGTTTATTTACTTGTGTATTTTAGGTATGGATATCGTGAAAAAAAGACAAAAGATCACAAGAAACAAGGAAAAAACGGACACGAGAAACGAAGCCGTACAAAGAACCGGGCCCTAATTCATGAATTATCTAAGATTTACCCTTGAAGACTTGAAGAAATACAAGATTGATCCTCAAACAATGAAGAAATGACACTTAAAACCCTTGTGAATTCATAATTACAAGTTTGGTCCCTTAAGTTTGTCAAAATTACAAAATGGTCCTTCAACTTTGAAGATTTGGCAAGATTAGTCCCTCATCAATTCTAATTTGTCATTAATGGTCCCTCATGAAGTCAAAGATACATTGAAGACCTTTGAAGATCAAGAAAGTCCAAATTCAGTCCTTCAAATATGGAAAAATGGCAAAAACAACCCTTTAAACCTTTTTGGAAAAGTTTGGTGGCAGAAGTGTGAAAATTGGAAGTTTGTTTGTGAAGAGAATTCGTTTTTAAGGCTGAAAATCTTATTATACATATTTTCCCAAAGAACAAGGACTGCTTTTGCCCAATTCCAAACTTTCAAACGAATATTGCGCCAAACACTTACCTTTCCCCCATTTTCGGATCAAAAGTTACCACTGTTCACCATGATGAACCCAGTAACTCCCATCACTTAAACAAAGGGTAAATTTCAATTAACCATTCCCACACTTGATTCACACGCCCAGAAACATAACCCACACACAAAACCTTCAATCCCATTACCCAATGGACCCCACACTCAACCTCCTCCACCAATGAAAACACAACTTTCTCTCCAAAGTAATCTGACGTGTCAAGATAAACAGCTAAGAGTCATAGCTTAACTCCAAAGCTAAAATGAACGTCCTTGATCATTTTGGACAACTCATATCAAGGATTCGTCTATTTTGGGTCAAAAATTTAATGTGGCAGAAACTCAAAAACGAAGAAAACATGAAGTTATTTGTCTAAGCGTTGACAAGAGTATTCCAGGCGTTGTCAAGAACAAATTAGGCGTTGATGGAAGCAAGCATTGTCAAGAGCAATCCAAGCATTGTCACATGCAATTCAAGCATTGACATAAATGTAGACAAGAAGCTTTTAGAAGATTCTATTTGGATATATATGCAGGATATATTCTTTATATGTTTATCTAAATAGAAGATTTACTTGTTTATTTGTTTTATCTCTTGTAAAACCCTAATCCTTACACTATAAAAAGAACCAAGGGTTATTAGGTTTTTCATATCAATTCATTCACAATGTAAACCTAAAAGTGTGTGTGCACTAGACCTGGGATTCAATGTATACACGTCTACTAGATGTTTGTTATTAATATAATGAACATCCCATTTGTTTTAGTTCATGTTCAATGTGCCTAAACACCTTGTTAATGTATCATGTTCTAATTCCGCTTTGATTATCTAATCATATGAACATGGTGCATTCCTAGTAGCTTCAAAGATCCGGAAACCAAGGTTTCCAAAATTGGTATCAGAGCCTCGTGGCTCATAATGCTAGGACCAACAAGGTGTTCGTGTATGGTGAAAAGAAGAAAAATCCGTCTAGGGTTTTTATGGACGTTTTTGTGTGCGCAGCAGTATTCAGAAGGTCATAACTTTTGATTAAACCGTTGGATCGTCACGAAATTTTATATGTGTGTTCTACATACATATATCTAAACATCCACTGGAGGGATTGTCAAGTTTTATCCCCAGGAAAAAGTTATTAAGCGTCAAAGTCAGCAGTGAGTGAATGCAGTTATCTGTGGACAACCATGTTCAAAACACATTTTCTCCTTCGTTAACCGTTGGATCTTCGTGATTTTTGAACTGTATACTCTTGGCACTTGTGTCTAGAATCTCACCGAAGGGATCTTCGATTTAAGCTCTAATAAAGAAGTTATCATATGTCGAAGTTGGCTGCAAAGAAGGTATTCAACATTCTGTTTTCACATGAAATCATAAATTAGGGTTTCCTCCAAACCCTAGAACGTTTTTGAAAATTGAAAAGAATGTGTTGTGTTGCTGTGAAGAATGTCTAGTAGGGTTTCTTTATTTGTGAACCCTAAGCCTGATTAGAAGCTGCTATGAAGACTTGATCGTGTCTATGGTCCATGATTTCTGAAAACAAGACGTTGTATTCTTCATGGTTTCTTGATCGAGAAACAGTCCAAAAGAAAAGATGATATTGACGTAACAGAGGTTTAATAATGTTCAATGTATGTGCTGAATATATACAAGTTGCTCGCTGGATTTCAAGATACCATGGTATGAACGCATGGTTACAAGCAGAGTTAATTCCTGATTAATAGGAATTATTTTTAAGAATCGTGGGTTACACAACTGCTTATCACGTTTAAAGGTAGGCAATATTCTTTTCTGTTATCAGATTCGAATATATTAGTTGTTGATTTGGACATGGTAAATATCGGTGTATATAATTATGTGGGGTAAATAAATTCCTAAAGTTTAGGGATAGTATTTTACTTCATTATACTGTCTATATATATATATATATGGATATTAGGATTGTTTGAATATGCATGGGATAAGTATGCACGTGAATTGGACGTGGGCTTTTTCAACATTCAGACAAATTCAGTACTACCTACGTGGGGTGATGATTTTATGAGGGTTTATTTATATCCCTTATTCTATTGAGCAAAAATATGGTTAACTTGGGATACAAATAACGTTAGCTTTTTGGGACAGAAGTAGACGCTGACAAGGTATGGTTTGACGCTGACGTTCATATTTTGGACGCTGACGAGTGTAAGTCAGCCGCTGATGAAGTGGACACTGACAAGTAGTATTTTGACGCTGACAGAATAAGTCAACGCTGACAGGTTGACAGTGTTGTCCGATATATGAGTTCAAACGCTGACATGTATTGTCCGATATCGGACAATACAACTGATAAAGATCTTGGATAAAGAGGATATTGGACAACACAATGAAGGCTGCTGTTTGAGAAAATTTGACGTTTTTAGCACACAAAAAGGAGGAAATTACACACGAAGGTACATGGGATCTCCGTTCTTATTTAGAATATTAAGTTGATATTTATGGCTCGGATATTTTAAAAAGGATTAATGGTTTTAATGCGAGTTGACAACAATTAGTGAGGTAATTTATTGGATTTGATTATGTAATCGGGGTAGCCTTGTAAAAGAGTTATCCGTCTAAGAGCTTTTATATATGATATGAAGAATAAGTTTCATCATGAAGAGGTGTTGGATTAAGGGGAAGAATTCTTATGGTAAGTTTGATGCTTGAAGAAGATTTTCGCGAGTTTGTGTTCTATCATATCTTAAAGTCATGCACTCCCAGTCATTGACTTTTAAGGTAACTTGTTCGTGCTTTACATGGTTGGTGATGAAGGCTTGTCATAACACTTGAAGGAGTTACATTATCGTGCTCAGTGTCTCACAAAGGATGAGAATATTGACAAGGGATCGAGGTCTACTTATACTTTGTACCATGAGTATAAGTTCTTAGTCACGTGGATAGTACAAGACATGGAACACAAGGTTGGGTTATTCTACTTCTACATCAAGATTACTTTATCTATTTTTCTTCAAGATCATTACATAGAGCTACATTTGGAGAATCTTAAAAGATTGCATACATTGTTTTACTTCCCTGTTGATGTGACAAAAAGGGGAAGACATACATGCTACACTTGAGGGGAAGCAATCTGAAGATCATGTACAACTTACAAGAGATACACATAGAGTTTTGCCACAATCAACTAGGGGAAGATTGGTGGGTCAAAAAGTTGATGTGGCAGAAACTCAAAAATGAAGAAAACATGAAGTTATTTGTCTAAGCGTTGACAAGAGTATTCCAGGCGTTGTCAAGAACAAATTAGGCGTTGATGGAAGCAAGCATTGTCAAGAGCAATCCAAGCATTGTCACATGCAATTCAAGCATTGACAGAAATGTAGACAAGAAGCTTTTAGAAGATTCTATTTGGATATATATGCAGGATATATTCTGTATATGTTTATCTAAATAGAAGATTTACTTGTTTATTTGTTTTATCTCTTGTAAAACCCTAATCCTTACACTATAAAAGGAACCAAGGGTTATTAGGTTTTTCATATCAATTCATTCACAATGTAAACCTAAAAGTGTGTGTACACTAGAAGTGGGATTCAATGTATACACGTCTAGTGGATGTTTGTTATTAATATAATGAACATCCCATTTGTTTTAATTCATGTTCAATGTGCCTAAACACCTTTTAGGTTACACTCGAGGGGAAGCAATCTGAAGATCATGTACAACTCACAAGAGATACACATAGAGTTTTGCCACCATCAACTAGGGGAAGATTGTTGGGTCAAAAAGTTGATGTGGCAGAAAAACGAAGAAAACATGAAGTTATTTGTCTAAGCGTTGACAAGAGTATTCCAGGCATTGTCAAGAACAAATTAGGCGTTGATGGAAGCAAGCATTGTCAAGAGCAATCCAAGCATTGTCACATGCAATTCAAGAATTGACAGAAATGTAGACAAGAAGCTTTTAGAAGATTCTATTTGGATATATATGCAGGATATATTCTGTATATATTTATCTAAATAGAAGATTTACTTGTTTATTTGTTTTATCTCTTGTAAAACCCTAATCCTTACAATATAAAAGGAACCAAGGGTTATTAGGTTTTTCATATCAATTTATTCACAATGTAAACCTAAAAGTGTGTGTGCACTAGACGTGGGATTCAATGTATACACGTCTAGTGGATGTTTGTTATTAATATAATGAACATCCCATTTGTTTTAATTCATGTTCAATGTGCCTAAACACCTTGTTAATGTATCATGTTCTTATTTCGCTTTGATTATCTAATCATATGAACATGGTGCATTCCTAGTAGCTTCAAAGATCCGGAAACCAAGGTTTCCACAGTCTAGAAGCACTCAAGGATAATTTGGGAAATTCACATATAGGGTTTATGAATAGTGTTATGTTAGCATTTGCCTATAAAAGGAGACCTCAACCTGTGAGAGTCCCTTTGTTCCAGTTTTACCTTTTAAACTTGTAATTCCTTTTTGAAATTTATAAAAGTTGGTATTTTTTAGAAAATTGTAATTCCTTTTTATGTTTTTTAAAGTTGGTGTTGTTTAAAGGTGATTCTGAGTTCCATTTGTTGTTATAAGTGTGCTTGAATCATTTGGTTCAAGGACGTTTATGTTTGGTAAGGTTTTCAAGTTTGAAAAAGCTTGAAAAGTGGTTTCTGAATTTGCTTATTTTGTTGTACTAATCCTTAACCAAAAGCTATAAGCTCTTGCAAGCTTGTTGACACCAAGCTTGTGAAGGGATTAGGGTCATTGGTTGGGCTGTTTGTTCATTGTGTTGAAGAAATCAAGCTCTTGAGTTTCTGCTTTGAAACATCAACCAAGGCATTCATCCATCTTTCTTGTTGAAGTACCTTGGTCTTGTTCTAGTTGTTGAACAAGGTCCAAGGAGCATTGTGGTCCTCCTAGGATGTTGTGGAGGACAGGTATAACCTCTTGTTAAGATTCCTCTAAAAAATCATATGATCTTGTCTGTTTTGTATTTTGGTATGTGATTTGGTGATTTTGTGTTTGTGCTTTGTGTTTTATGGTTGCAATCTGTTAGTTGTCACCTAGTGTAGCTATTTGAAAGATAAAATCAGTAGGTCGTGTTTAAAATCACAAGTTGCTTTGAAAAGTTATGGATTAAGGACTGTTTGGGATTACTGGTTCATAAGGCCTTGTGGCCTTGAGCCCTTGGTTCTTAGGGTTTGGGAAGTCTAAACAAGTCATAATATACAAGTTTTAGTAATTGGTTAAGGATCTGAAAGTTTGGAGAAAGGATTTCAAGTTTTGCAAAAATCTGATAAAAGTGCTTTTGAGATTGGTCAAACACATCAGATCCAATAACTTCTTTGTTACTTGGATCGAAGGTCTGAAATCGGGTTTGGGAATAGTTTGGGTGATAAGCTATCTATTGGGTATCTGGTTGTTGAATTTGGTGGCTTATTGATTGTGTTATAGCTTATCAAAGTTGGCTGAAGTGGTCATTTGCATCAGCAAAGTGACCACCTCATTTGGTACTTGCAATTGTATTTCTAGTTTGAGGCTTGTTGTTTTATTACTTGGATCCTATTTGTGTGCTGCTTGTGAGGTTATTTGGCTACTTGGATTGCTTTATTAATAGCTTATAAGCTTACTGGCTTATTGGCTTATTTGTGCCAAAACTTATCAAGTCTACTCAACTGGTAGACCTTGATTCACAAGGTTTGTACTCAAGCCTTGACCAACAGAGTGAAAAACAAGTTTTAAACACTTCATTAAGTCTGTCAACGTCCAATTAGTGCTTGTTAGCGTTTGATTTACACTTGTCAGCGTTTGACTTTTGGTCAAACTTGGTCACATAGCTTATTGAATCTGTTTTGCTTATTGGTACATGCAACAACTTGGTTTTTGTAATAGAACTCATTTTTCTCAGCTTAATAACAAGTCTGGAAGGTTACAAGTCTTTTGGTTAAGCTTTTGCTAGAAAACTAGCTTATTTGGCTTTTTCAGCCAGCTAATTAGTTCTTACAACTTATTCTACTTGGCTTTTTGTGATTTTCTTGATTGATTATTCTTAGTTAAGCTATTTGTGAGCTTTTGCAACAAACTAGAGCTTCTGAAACAGCCTAGAACTCTAACCCGACTATTTTGTCTTTTAGTGAATTTGTACTTGGCTTATTTTTGGCTTATTGAGTGTGCTTTTCCAAAATTTTTTTTACAGATCTCTTTAGTATCCAAAAAGAAGGTTGTGTGTCAAATTAGAGCTTATGGCATTAGCTTATTGCTTAATGGGCTTATTGGCCCAATAAGAATAAGCCGTTTGTTAATTAAGCTGTGATAAGCTTACTTTCAGCTTTTGGGCCTTCAGAGTTTTGTGTTTAGAATTGAATTTTGAGTCAAATAATGCTTTTCCAAGTCATTTCGGCTTATTTTGACTTTTTGGGCTAAAAAGCCCATTAAGGTGGACTGTTTTTGCTTTTAGCCCATTTGGGGGCCCAATAGGGGTATTCTGGTCTTTTCACTTTCATTTTCTGATTATTTAGGTTAAAATAAACTAGTTTGCAAGTTTTTAGAATTTTTTATAATTTTTGGATTTTTAATATTATTTTATTATTATTTTTCAAATTTCACATTTTTGCACTTTTTATAATTTTCTTAGCTTAAATACATTAAAATAGGAATTTTGCAGCTTTTAGATTAATTTTTTCATCTTTAGATTAATTTTTATAATTATTTTAAGTTTTAATAGTTTTTAAATCATTTTAAATAGTTTTTAGTAGTTTAAAAATTTCTAAAAATAGTTTTTAATCTTTTTAGGTCATTTTAGAGGTTTACCAATTGAAAAATCTTTATTTGGGCTTTTTGATAATTATTTGATTTTTATGGCTTTAATTAGCATTTAAAATTTAATATTTAATTAATTAAAAGGTTTGAAAAAGTTTTGATCATTGGTAAACTCTTAGTTCATTTATTTTGATTTTTGGGTGAATTTTTGGTAATTTTTAGAATTAATTTTTATTTTTGCTCATTTTACGGTTTTACGTGTAGTCGTAATAGTAATTAATTTCACGTTTTCGTCATCCTCTTTTCTCATCCCCTTCTAACCAATATTAATCTCAAACCAATTACGAATTACTCACACACATATACCTCCTTGGGAAACGAACTTGAACTTCATTAGGGTCATTTGTACACGGTTTTCCTAAACCGTCGTATTTAATACTTTCCCTACTTACCTCCTTTTCCTAAAGGTGTGGTAAAACACTACAATCATTTTGGCGCCGCTGCCGGAGAGGTGTGTCGTGATTAATTTGTCTTGTTGTTTTTAATATTAACCATAAATAATATTTGTATTAGTAGAAATCTACTAATACGTATTATCGGTTTTTTTTTGTTTTTTATTGTGAAATTATTATTACTATATTGTATTAAGTATCACAATAAATACAAAATATCTCCAAAAGTGTGAAAACACAACCTTAATTGGGATTTGATCTACTAATTATTGTATTCGAATCTCAAACAAAAAGAAAAAGGCAAAAATAGATAAATACTTTCGTGCAGCTCGATTTTGAAAAAATACGAACTATAAGGTGGGCATAAGGCGGGTATTATAAAATATACCCTAAGGAAAAAGGCTCTTAAGTGCTTCGCGCCGCCTCGTTTCCCCGCTTGCTTGTGAGTATTTTGAGATTGAAGGCTAATCGAGGGTTTTGCCGCACAAAGTATTATTACGTATAATATATTTGCTTGGTTTCTTTGTGAGTAAACCCTCTTGAACAATTTGGTTTTCACCAAAGTTCTAAAGTCATTCGAAGGCGTTCACTCCACGTGATCGTTTTCATTCCTTTGAGGCTTCTTTAATCAAGAGTTTGATTCGAGGAGAGATTTGGTAGATTGTTGTCTACGAAGATACACCAAAATAATAAATTTTTTTTTAAAAACAATCAAAAACACAAAAAATTGAAAATTCACAAAACACCCAAAAAGAATCTTCTTTGCTCACCTCCCTTTCTTCGTGAAGTTTATGATCACTCGTAATCAAGCAAAACGAGCTCGTAAACGTCTTCAAAAGCAAGCAAATCAAGAGACGTTGATTGAAGAACAAACTCCAATTGTTGAACCTATTGTAGAACAAGAAGTCGTCATGGCTAATCGTACTATGATGGAGTTGCTACAAGCACCCACCGAGGGTTTTGGAGAGGCCATTGTGATTCCCGCTATCCTTGCGGAGAATTTCGAGATTAAGACGGGTTTAATGTCGATGTTGCAAGCTAATAAGTTTAGAGGTCATGAGAAAGACAACCCGCATTACCACATAAGGAATTTTAATCGTCTCACCGCAACTAGCAAGTTTAAGGATGTTCCACATGACGCCATTAAAATGATGTTGTTTCCATACTCGTTAGATGGACCCGCAAAAATTTGGCTTGAGAAAGAACCGCCAAATTCAATTTTGACATGGGGTGATCTCGTTTCTAAGTTTGTGAACAATTTTTTTCCACCATCTAAAACAACACATTTGAAAAATGAGATTTCAAGATTTGTGCAAAGAAATAATGAAAGTTTTTCAATGGCATGGGAACGATTTAAAGAAATGTTACATGAATGTCCACACCATGATTTTTCGGAATTGCATCAAATTGATACTTTTTATAATGGGCTTAATGATCATGAACGAGATTACTTGAATGCCGCCGCGGGTGGTAATTTTTTGTGCAAAACGACCGATGAAGCTTTAAAGATTATCGAGAATAGATCTAAGGTTTATAGCCCTCGTAACACACCGAGTGTTGCCAATTTGGGTTCGTCATCGTCTCGTAGCATTAATGCCTTACATGATGAAGCTAATGAGGAAAATCGGTTTTTCGATAGATTTGCTAATCTTATGACTCATTGGAAAGCTCAAGAGGCTTTGAATTCTGCTTCGGTTAAAGCGGTTGAAAAGAGTTGTTTGTCTTGTGGTGGAGCTCATGATCTTTCCGAGTGCATTACCGCCGGTGGTAACACTTCGAGTGCTTATGTAGCAACGGGAACTTATAACCAAAACGGCCAAGGTTCCCGCCCAAATCAAGCTTCACCAAATCAAAATGCTAATAACTATCGAAACAACAACCAAGGTGGTAATTATCAAGGTAATTCACGTAACTACAACAAAGGGAATTATCAAATTGGGAATGGACAAGTCACTAATAAAAACCAAAACCGTGATTTTCAAAACACTACACAAGGTTTTCAAAATGCTCACACTAAAAATCTTCAAGGAGAATTTTTGGATTATGCTAAAGCAAATGATGCTAAGTTTGATAACATGCAATATGAGATGATTAGCTTACGATCCTAGTTGAAAAACGAGCTTAAAAACGAACTTGCTAATGAAATTAAAACTCATGCTAATAAAATGGAAGGAAATGTTCAACGTCTTCAACAAAATCAACAAAAGATGGAACAAGGACAACATGAGATTAAGCAAGAATTGTTAAAAGCGGATGCTAGGCAATAAAAATTTGAAGACCGAATGGCAAAAATGTTTGAAGCAATCATGTGTAAACCCTCTTCCTTGGGTGGTCTTCCTAGTGATACCATTGCAAACCCGAAGGGAGAAATGAAGGTTTTACTACACGAAGTGGTAAAACTTTCAAGGAACCAATCTCTCGTCCAAGTACTTCTACGGAGAAGGAAATCGAGAAAGAGCCCGAGGTGATGGTCGAAAAAGAGCATATTACAAGCCCACGAAGTACCGCTCATACCACACCTACGGTTGAACCAATACCAATTATGGAACCCGAGATTCCAAGGTCGTTGCTAATGTCCAACCCACACCACCCTTACCTTACCCTTCGAGACGAAACAAGGAGAAACTGCAAGAACGTAACAAACAACAAATCGAGCTTTTTATAAAAGTGTTTCAACAAGTGCATTTTGATGTGAGTTTGGCCGACGCGTTGTTATACATGCCTCGTTTCGCTTCCACTTTTAAAAGTATGATGAGCGATAAGGAAAAGCTTTCAAAGCTTGCTAATTGTTCTTCGGTTTATCTTAACCGCATACCGAAAAAAGTTGGTGACCCCAGAAAGTTCCTCATTCCTTGTGACATACAAGATATGAAAGAATGCCTCGCCTTGGCCCATCTTGGTGCGAGCATTAATTTGATGCCATTTTCCATATGGAAATCGCTTTCGCTTCCGGCTCTTACTCCTTCGAACATGTCTATCGAGATGGCCGATCATTCTACGATTTTAGCATGTGGAGTAGCCGAAGATGTTTTCGTGAAAGTGGGGAAGTTCTACTCTCCCGTTGATTTTATAGTAGTTGACATCCCCGCGGATCCTCAAGTTCCTCTAATTTTAGGTCGTCCATTTTTAGACACCTCGAGATCGCTTATCGATGTTCATGCAAGAACTATCACTTTAAGATTCAACGAAGAGGAACTTGTTATAAATGCTACTCAAAACTCGAAACCTTCTCATGTTTATGCAATTGCTACCATCAATCACATTGACTTAGTTGATGTGGTTTGCGATGAGTTTTCACAAGAAGTGTTAGGTTTTTCCGATAGCTCGTCAAGTAGCAATCCCACTATTTTGGATCCGATTCTTGCTAATTCTACACCAAATCTCACTCCATTCCAAGGAGGCGATTTCACTTCAAATGAAATCGACAATGAAGATGAGGTGTTGATTAGTGATGATACTTCTATTCCACCATTTCTTCCGCCGATGGAAGTTATGAGTGTTGAACCAAAATCTTCAATCGAGGAACCACCTATCCTTGAATTGAAAGATCTTCCTTCTCACCTTGAATACGCATTCTTGGAAGGTGATGACAAGTTGCCGGTTATTATTGCAAGAGGTCTTGCTAATGATGAAAAAACCGAGCTCTTGAAACTTCTTAAGGCTCATAAAGGGGCAATTGCGTGGAAAATTTCCGACATTAAAGGTATTGACCCAAAATTTTGTACTCACAAGATTTTAATGGAGGAGGACTACAAACCTGCAATTCAAAGTCAAAGAAGGGTAAACCCCAAAATTCACGATGTCATTAAAAAGGAAGTTTTAAAACTCCTTGACGCGGGAATGATTTATCCTATCTCTGATAGCCCATGGGTGAGCCCAATCCATTGTGTCCCTAAAAAGGGAGGAATGATCGTTGTGCCCAACGAAAACAACGAGTTAATTCCCACTCGTGTTGTGACCGGTTGGAGGGTGTGTATTGACTACCGAATGTTAAATGACGCCACTCGTAAAGACCACTTTCCTTTGCCCTTCATGGATCAAATGTTGGAGCGACTCGCGGGAAATGAATTCTATTGCTTTTTAGATGGTTTTTCAGGTTACTTTCAAATCCCTATCGACCCTTGTGATCAAGAGAAGACTACGTTTACGTGTCCTTATGGAACGTTTGCTTATCGTAGGATGCCTTTCGGACTTTGTAATGCACCGGGTACGTTTCAACGGTGTATGATGGCCATTTTTCACGATATGATCGAGAAGTCGATGGAAGTGTTTATGGATGACTTTTCGGTGTTTGGCAATTCGTTCACGTCGTGTTTATCTAATCTCGAGCAAATGTTAAATCGTTGTGAAGAAACCAATCTTGTGCTTAATTGGGAAAAATGTCATTTCATGTGTAAACAAGGAATCGTCTTAGGACATAAGGTCTCGAAAGCGGGGATTGAGGTCGATAAAGCTAAGGTAGACGTCATCGCCAAGTTACCTCATCCCAAAACCGTTAAGGGAGTTAGGAGTTTCCTAGGCCACGCGGGCTTTTATCGTCGTTTCATCAAAGACTTTTCAAAAATCTCTCGACCTATGACACACCTTCTCGAGAAGGATGCTCCTTTTAATTTCAATGAGGATTGTGTTAGAGCTTTCGAAACTCTTAAAAAGAAACTTACCGAAGCTCCCATTCTTGTTGCTCCTAATTGGGAATTACCCTTTGAAATCATGTGCGATGCAAGTGATTATGCTATAGGGGTCGTCTTAGGGCAACGCTATGAAATGCATTTTCGTCCTATCCATTATGCTAGTAAGACGATGACCGAGGCTCAATTAAAGTACACTACAATGGAAAAGGAATTCCTTGCCGTGGTCTATGCTTTTGAGAAATTCCGACCTTATCTCGTCTTAACTAAAAGCATCGTGTATACCGACCATTCGGCTATCAAGTATCTCTTAACTAAGCAAGATGCTAAGCCGAGATTGCTTCGTTGGATGCTCCTCCTCCAAGAATTTGATGTCACCGTGCTTGACAAAAAAGGAGTCGAGAATCTAGCGGCCGATCATCTCTCTCGTCTAGAAGATCCTCACAAAGATGTTTTCGAGAACAAGGAAATCACCGAGACATTTCCTCTCGAGACTCTCGGTGTAGTGAATTCTAAAGACACCACCCCATGGTTTGCCGACATTGCAAATTACCATGCGGGGAATTTCTTAATCAAGGGTATGACGACACAACAAAAGCGAAAATTCTTTCGTGACGTCAAGTTCTATTTTTGGGACGTCCCTTATCTCTTTCGGGTTTGTGCTGATCAACTCGTTCGACGTTGTGTTTTTGGTGCCGAAGCTTCTAATATCCTTAGAGCTTGTCACGAGGGACCCACGGGTGGTCACCACGGTGCTAATCTCATGGCTAAGAAAGTGTTCGATGCCGGCTTCTTTTGGCCCTCTATTTATCGTGATGCACACGCACTTGTGAAGTCGTGTGATTCGTGCCAACGTCAAGGAAAATCATCTCAACGTGATGAAATGCCGCAAAACATAATTCAAGTGTGTGAGATTTTCGACATTTGGGGCATAGACTTTATGGGGTCGTTCCCATCGTCTCATGGTAAAAAGTATATCCTCGTCGCGGTGGACTACCTTTCTAAGTGGGTGGAAGCTAAGGCTTTACCTACTAATGATGCTCGTGTGGTAGTGAAGTTTTTGAAGCAACTATTCTCTCAATTCGGAACCCCTCGTGCTATTATAAGCGATCGTGGAACCCATTTTTGTAATGACCAATTCGAGAAGGTCTTAAAGAAATATAGAGTTACTCATCGTCTTTCTACGGCTTATCACCCGCAAACGAGTGGGCAAGTCGAGGTTTCGAACCGAGCTTTGAAGAGGATTTTAGAGAGGTCGATTGGAGAAAACCGTGCTTCATGGTCCGACAAAATCGATGACGCTTTATGGGCTTTTAGGACCGCTTATAAGACACCTATAGGTTGTACTCCTTATAAGTAAGTCTATGGGAAGAATTGTCATTTGCCCATTGAATTGGAGCACAAGGCATATTGGGCCCTTAAGCATGCAAACTTTGACTTAAAAACCACGGGAGATCACCGGAAAATACAATTGAATGAATTGGATGAACTAAGAGATAATGCTTATGAAAATTCATTGATTTTAAAATAAAAGACTAAAAAGTTTCATGATGCAAAGATTAAAAACCCGGGTTTTAACGTTGGTGATCAAGTGTTACTTTTTAACTCTAGACTCAAGATATTTTCCGGGAAATTGAAATCTCGTTGGTCGGGTCCTTTCAACGTTACACAAGTGTTTCCGTATGGGGCCATCGAGCTAGCTCAAGATGATGGTCCTAACTTCAAGGTGAATGGACATAGGCTTAAGCACTACTTTTATGGGGAAATTCCTTCAATGGTTAACCTCGACCAAGTCACCTTCCCCAATGATAATTAGCATTGAGGGGATCGAGTCGAGCTCATGACTCGGTAATAAAAAACGAGGTGCCTCGTGGGGTGAAATCCCATGCTTATCCTTTTATGCTTACTAACAACTAATTAGAGGGGATTTGTACCCTTCCAACTCGTTGTCTCGTGGTTGTTTGTGATTGTGTTATCTAGATGATCATCATCGACGATTGAAGACTCTCGTGTTCGTTTACGTGAGCCTCCATCGTTTGCTTGAAGAAGTTTTTCACGAATCCATTGGCATATCCTTTATTGTTCTAACAATTATCTTTTAGCATAATTCATAAACGGCTTTAGATATATTGTTGATCACCCTTTCCATGCTAGATCCTAAGCATTCGATTCTTCGTCTCTAGTATGGGGGTGCTCCACCTTTAGACTCGAAACATTGAGGACAATGTTTACTTTAGTAGGGGGGGGGGGTGATTAGATACTTGCTTTGCTACGCCCTCACGTTTTCCAACTTTCTATATTTTGTTTTTGTTACTAACAAGGCTAAAAATAGCCACATTTTAAATTTTTTCTTAGTTTTCATAAGTGTTTTTAAGACACGAATGTATATTTTCCGATGGGTAGAATAAGAGCTAATTTTTGACTTGATAGGCACTTGGATCCATTTACATTCCTTAACCCGCTCTATTCAAGTTTTGCTAGACTTTTATATAGGGAACTTTAAAACGTGAAAGTCTTAGCTCATTTGGGTTAAGAACAAGAAATTTTCGCAAGTTCCTATAAATGATCCTAGAAAGTCACTTATCAAGGGAACTATAAAATGCATTCTCTAAACTTGAAAAGTCCAAGAAAGTGCAAGATCCTATAGGTGGCTTGAAAACCCAAAAATTTGATTTGATATAGTCTTAACAAAAGCTAATCCAAATTTGGCTTAATTTTGACTTGCATGGCTAAGTATTCACGAGTCTCTTTAATTAGAGATGTTTATATAGTGAAGAACGAGAAGTGATAGAGTTAGACAAGTGATCATGCTAAACGTAGAACATGAAAATGTTCTTTCAAAAACTCATATGTTTTTAATTGTGGCTTTTTCTTCCCATAAGATCAATGCATTAGGAATAAAAATAATTGCAATAAGTAAGGTCGTACGATTTGAAAGGTTACTTAGCCTCTAGCGCAAGATCGTTTAAAAGTTGCTCGGGGTTGAATAAAGTTCATAGCCAAGGCATAACTTATTGAAGCAGGACGCGAAGATTGGTGAATATCCAAAAAGGCCCTAACAATGCATGAGGAGCTCTCTTTTTGCTAAAGATCAAAGATGATGTGAAGTATCATTATTCCTAAATCAATATGAAGGATCGAGACACATGACGAAAAGCAATTACTCCCCTAAGATCATGGAGAAAGTCTATCCAAAAAGACCCTTACAAGGTATGAGGATAAATATTTCCAAGTCCGAAAAGGAGGCGGATCGTTGTATATAAAAGTCCAAAATAAAGATTGAAGAAAAAAGATGAAGTCGTGGTCCAAATATGAAGAATCTCTCAAAAACGTCAAGTGAAGAAATTCCAAATATATGAAAAGAAGACCATAATTTCAAGAACGTCTTCCTAAGATTTGAAGTAAGAAGTACATGCCAAATATCGGTCCGAGAAAGGTCTTAAATCGTGAAATGAGTTATGCCAAGATATGAACCTAAGGAGACACGAGAAGCCGTTTTAAAAGATTTTGTCCTTCGGCTAACTATCGATTAAATCGTGCTACTTTGCTTTCGGACTAATAAATATTCAAATAAGTCAATATGAATCACTTGTGATCCATGACAAATAGTTAAAAAATGCTAGTAACCCATTTCCTTTTATAATAACTCGGATTGCGGGGAGAAAAAGTATTATACAATTTGGACGTATGAGTAGTGTTAGCATTGTGACTTGTACCAACAATGATCTTGTTTTTGCACTTAGCATGGAATGTATGACAATCAAGGATGACGAAATTTACTCTAAGGGACATTTACTTGTTTCTATTCTTTGACCCTAAAAGTCACATTCGTGATGAAAATCATACATAATGTCTTTACACATCTTCGTAGTATTGTTACAAGTCTTTTACTCTTCAATAAAGGTTAATAAAATTGAATTTTGGTGATGCTTATATACTTTATTCTAGCATTGCGTGAGGGCACGACAATGTCTTAGTATGGAGGAGTGATGAGATGGCATTTATACATGATCTCATCGTTCTTTTCGGGCTTTAAATGCACTAAAATGTCATAA
The DNA here is from genome assembly GCA_025667525.1 of Glebionis coronaria. NCBI lineage: Eukaryota > Viridiplantae > Streptophyta > Magnoliopsida > Asterales > Asteraceae > Glebionis > Glebionis coronaria. Next base: position 221,462,786 of record CM046878.1, read on the forward strand.
AATACCATATATATGCTTGTGTTTGTTTACTTGTGTATTTTAGGTATGGATATCGTGAAAAAAGACAAAAGATCACAAGAAACAAGGAAAAACGGACACGAAAAACGAAGCCGTACAAAGAACCGGGCCCTAATTCATGAATTATCCAAGATTTACCCTTGAATACTTGAAGAAATACAAGATTGATCCTCAAACAGTGAAGAAATGACACTTAAAACCCTTTTTAATTCATAATTACAAGTTTGGTCCCTTAAGTTTGTCAAAATTACAAAATGGTCCTTCAACTTTTAAGATTTGGCAAGATTAGTCCCTCATCAATTCTAATTTGTCATTAATGGTCCCTCATGAAGTCAAAGATACATTGAAGACCTTTGAAGATCAAGAAAGTCTAATTTCAGTCCTTCAAATATGGAAAAATGGCAAAAACAACCCTTTAAACCTTTTTGGAAAAGTTTGGTGGCAAAAGTGTGAAAAATGGAACTTTGTTTGTGAAGAGAATTCGTTTTTAAGGCTAAAAATCTTATTATACATATTTTCCCAAAGAACAAGGACTGCTTTTGCCCAATTCCAAACTTTCAAACGAATATTGCGCCAAACACTTACCTTTCCCCCATTTTCGGATCAAAAGTTACCACTGTTCACCATGATGAACCCAGTAACTCCCATCACTTAAACAAAGGGTAAAGTTCAATTAACCATTCCCACACTTGATTCACACGCCCAGAAACATAACCCACACACAAAACCTTCAATCCCATTACCCAATGGACCCCACACTAAACCTCCTCCACCAATGAAAACGCAACTTTCTCTCCAAAGTAATCTAACGTGTCAAGATCAACAACTAAGAGTCATAGCTTAACTCCAAAGCTAAAATGAACGTCCTTGATCATTTTGGACAGCTCATATCAAGGATTCGTCTAGAAGCACTCAAGGATAATTTGGGAAATTCACATCTAGGGTTTATGAATAGTGTTATGTTAGTATTTGCCTATAAAAGGAGACCTCAACCTTATAGATTCCTTTGTTCCAGTTTTACCTTTTAAACTTGTAATTCCTTTTTGAAATTTATAAAAGTTGGTATTTTTTAGAAAATTGTAATTCCTTTTTATGTTTTTAAAAGTTGGTGTTGTTTAAAGGTGATTCTGAGTTCCATTTGTTGTTATAAGTGTGCTTGAATCATTTGGTTCAAGGACGTTTATGTTTGGTAAGGTTTTCAAGTTTGAAAAAGCTTGAAAAGTGGTTTCTGAATTTGCTTATTTTGTTGTACTAATCCTTAACCAAAAGCTATAAGCTCTTGCAAGCTTGTTGACACCAAGCTTGTGAAGGGATTAGGGTCTTTGGTTGGGCTGTTTGTTCATTGTGTTGAAGAAATCAAGCCCTTGAGTTTCTGCTTTGAAACATCAACCAAGGCAGTCATCCATCTTTCTTGTTGAAGTACCTTGGTCTTGTTCTAGTTGTTGAACAAGGTCCAAGGAGCATTGCTGGTCCTCCTAGGATGTTGTGGAGGACATGTATAACCTCTTGTTAAGATTCCTCTAAAAAATCATATGATCTTGTCTGTTTTGTATTTTGGTATGTGATTTGGTGATTTTGTGTTTGTGCTTTGTGTTTTATGGTTGCAGTCTGTTAGTTGTCACCTAGTGTAGCTATTTGAAAGATAAAATCTGTATGTTGTGTATAAAAATCACAAGTTGCTTTGAAAAGTTATGGATTAAGGACTGTTTGGGATTACTGGTTCATAAGGCCTTGTGGCCTTGAGCCGTTGGTTCTTAAGGTTTGGGAAGTCTAAACAAGTCATAATATACAAGTTTTAGTCATTGGTTAAGTTTCTAAAAGTTTGGAAAAAGTATTTCAAGTTTTGCAAAAATCTGATAAAAGTGCTTTTGAGATTGGTCAAACACATCAGATCCAATAACTTCTTTGTTACTTGGATCTAAGGTCTGAAATCAGGTTTTGGAATAGTTTGGGTGATAAGCTATCTATTGGGTATCTGGTTGTTAAATTTGGTGGCTTATTGATTGTGTTATAGCTTATCAAAGTTGGGTGAAGTGGTCATTTGCATCAGCAAAGTGACCACCTCATTTGGTGCTTGCAATTGTATTTCTAGTTTGAGGCTTGTTGTTTTATTACTTGGATCCTATTTGTGTGCTGCTTGTGAGGTTATTTGGCTACTTGGATTGCTTTATTAATAGCTTATAAGCTTACTGGCTTATTTGTGCCAAAACTTATCAAGTCTACTCAACTGGTAGACCTTGATTCACAAGGTTTGTACTCAAGCCTTGACCAGCAGGGTGAAAAACAAGTTTTGAACACTTCATTAAGTCTGTCAACGTCCAATTTGTGCTTGTCAGCGTTTGATTTACACTTGTCAGTGTTTGACTTTTGGTCAAACTTGGTCACATAGCTTATTGAATCTGTTTTGCTTATTGGTACATGCAACAACTTGGTTTTTGTGATAGAACTCATTTTTCTCAGCTTAATAACAAGTCTGAAAGGTTACAAGTCTTTTGGTTAAGCTTTTGCTAGAAAACTAGCTTATTTGGATTTTTCAGCCAGGTTATTGGTTCTTACAGCTTATTCTACTTGGCTTTTTGTGATTTTCTTGATTGATTATTCTTAGTTAAGCTATTTGTGAGCTTTTGCAACAAACTAGAGCTTCTGAAACAGCCTAGAACTCTAACCCGACTATTTTGTCTTTTAGTGAATTTGTACTTGGATTATTTCTGGCTTATTGAGTGTGCTTTTTCAAAATTTCTTTTTACAGATCTCTTTAGTATCCCAAAAGAAGGTTGTGTGTCAAATTAGAGCTTTTGGCATTAGCTTATTGCTTAATGGGCTTATTGGCCTAATAAGAATAAGTTGTTTGTTCATTAAGCTGTGATAAGCTTACTTTCAGCTTTTGGGCCTTCGGAATTTTGTGTTTAGAATTGAATTTTGAGTCAGATAGTGCTTTTCCAAGTCATTTGGGCTTATTTTGACATTTTGGGCTAAAAAGCCCATTAAGGTGAACTGTTTTTGCTTTTAGCCCATTTGGGGGCCAAATAGGGGTATTCTGGTCTTTTCACTTTCATTTTCTGATTATTTAGGTTAAAATAAACTAGTGTGCAAGTTTTTAGAATTTTTTATAATTTTTGGATTTTTAATATTATTTTAATATTATTTTATTATTATTTTTCAAATTTCACATTTTTGCACTTTTATATTTTTCTTACCTTAAATACATTAAAATAGGAATTTTGCCTCTTTTAGATTAATTTTATCATCTTTAGATTAATTTTTATAATTATTTTAAGTTTTAATAGTTTTTAAATCATTTTAAATAGTTTTTAGTAGTTTAAAATTTTTTAAAAATAGTTTTTAATCTTTTTAGGTCATTTTAGAGGTTTACCAATTGAAAACTCTTTATTTGGGATTTTTGATAATTAATTTGATTTTTAGGGCTTTAATTAGCATTTAAAATTTAATATTTAATTAATTAAAAGGTTTGAAAAAGTTTTGATCATTGGTAAACTCTTAGTTCATTTATTTTGATATTTGGGTGAATTTTTGGTAATTTTTAGAATTAATTTTTATTTTTGCTCATTTTACGGTTTTACGTGTAGTCGTAATAGTAATTAATTTCACGTCTTCGTCATCCTCTTTTCTCATCCCCTTCTAACCAATATTAATCTCAAACTAATTACGAATTACTCACACACATATACCTCCTTGGGAAACGAACTTGAACTTCATTAGGGTCATTTGTACATGGTTTTCCTAAACCGTCGTATTTAATACTTTCCCTACTTACCTCCTTTTCCTAAAGGTGTGGTAAAACACTACAATCGGCATACAAGGATAAATGTATAAAACATCACATGACCATAAAGGAAATACCGGAATCAAACATCGGTACCCCAAAAGTAGAACTCATTACACACAAACATAAGTACTGTAAATGAAAGGACTAAACAATGTTCATGGAATGAGTATCAAAGTATAAAGAAATGCATAAAGTAAAGAAGGCTAGGAAGCTACCAATCCATATGCACGTACGCTTAAAGTCTACGAGCGTCCCTGAGTACCTGCCGTTTTGGGAACATGAAAAGGAAAATGGCTGAGCATAACGCTCAGTGCACGAATATACAAGTAAAGCATGAATAATATAAGCATATAAGCACGAAGCAGCAGAAAAGACTAAGTCCTGGATAACCTGGTTATATCTTAGTAAAACTGGTTATATAGTTTGAAAAGCCTTATGTTTATCTTGTAAAAACTGTTTAACATGTTTACCATTAGCCAATATAGGTCATGAATTATCCACGTGCATGAATACTTGGAGGGTGACCTCGTCATGCAAATTAGAGGGACTGCCTCTAATTTAATATACTGGTTTGGGTAGGAGGGATCAGCTCCTTGTGAAGGATGAAAGGCACACACCACATTCACACTGAATAATCTGCTGAAAACATGTAACTAGGATGCCCATATACGCCCCACCTAATAATAATATGGCCAAAAGCTGAAAGGGACGCCAAGAGCTATCACTCTCATGTGGTGAAGTCATAACACTGGTGCCTCTAGTGTTATGGTTATGGTACCTCCATAACTAGGTGAAACTGGTCATGCATGTATATGGCGTTAGGTATCTAATTAAACATAAGCAATCAAAACATATAAAACATATACTAGGGAAAACAGTTGGCTGCATAAGGGAAATCCTAATAAGGAAGAATGTCCATACTGAAAGGACGGTGAATCCGTACCATGTGTCCAGTGAACGAAGAAGACGAATGGAAGAGAGTCTTACTTCGGTATCACTAATGCTACATAAATACATACGCGTGTAAGTATCTGATTACTGAGTACGTAACTGGTTTTATATCATGTTTTAGCTTGTTTTATATATTCATGTCATGTTTTACTAATTTAAGCTTTATACTATGTTTATCTTGTATTCTATCTATTCTGTTTAAGTATTTCTTGTATTTCATGTATTATTATACTTGTTGTGTAATAAGAAGTAACTTTCTAAAAATAGCAGGTTTCCTAAAATAGAAAGTTCCAAAAATAGAAAGTTTCCAAAAATAGAAAGTTTCCAAAAATAGAAAGTTTCCAAAAATAGAAAGTTTCCAAAAATAGATTTACTGCTTAAAATAGATAAGTTTCTAAAAATAGAAAGTTTCCATAAATAGATTAGCTGCCTTAATTAAATAAGTTTCTAAAAATAGAAAGTTAACATAAATAGAAATAAGCTGGATTATTAAGCTAATAATATAAGCTTAAGTGTTTACTGATTAATATACTAAGTCATGTAGTTAAATAGTATAGTTTAATAATAATTTCATGTGAATTAAATAAACTATAGGTTAAAGTATTTAATTAAATATAACATGGTTTAGTTAAATAAGGGTAAAAATACTTAGGTTAAAACATGTATTATTATCTATTTATAATATAACCTAAGTCATGTAAATTAATTAATTATAAGTCATGATTTTAATAATTAATTAGTTATATAGTCTAATTAAATGATAAATACTTAGGTTAAAATTCATGTATTAATAATAATATTAATAACCTAAGTCATGTATAAATTAAATTAATCATGTACATGTTTTAATTAATTTAATTTAATTCTTGAAAAAAAATTAACTTGTAAAATAATTAATCTTGTAAAAACAACCCATGAATCGAACGGTGTTTTAATATAAACATGTGTGAACCGGACCAATTTTAACCCGTGAACCGGCACCCAAACGCACCCTTGGTCAAAACCTAGCCGCCGGGTAGCAAAAGTTCCCACCGGCTAGCCGGTGATTTCCCTTGCTGCCGCGGCTAGGGTTCCTCCTGCTTTCCTTATTTAGCCACCGGCTTAGGCCGGTGGTGGTTCATTGTTTTAGCCGAGACCCACCCGACAACAACATACCCCGACCTAGGTCGAGGTTCCCTTGGTTCCTCCTGCTGTCGAGACAAAAGACCACCACACCGAGACCTTGAGGTCTTGGTTGGTGTGAAATAAATCAAGCCGAGACCCCCTTAGGGCTCGGTTCTTACGTCGGCCACAAAAAAACACCCCTTAAACCCTTAATTAATTTTACCCCCATGTTTAATTAACATGTGTTTACTTGTTTTTAATTTGTTATTAAAACATTCATGATTTCATGTGATTAAATAATCAAGATCATAAAAAGAAAAGAGGTTTAGGGTTATAACGATCACGTGAATCCAAGGAGGATGAACACACTAACACACTTGCAATAGATCAAACACAAAAAATCAACCAAACACACCCTTGGTGTGTGTAATACCCGGCGGCTAAAGGAGAGGAGAAGAAAAAGAGTTTTAGGGTTTTGATTATTTTCTAATTCTTGAATTATGAAAATAGTTTTTCCCTTTTTCCTTGTTTAGTAATTTTTGCATGGGCTTGGCCCTTTTTCTAGTTGTAGCCGCGGGTAAGGGGGGCCACAAGGGGTAACCCGAATTTTTTCCGTGTCTAAATAATAAGTGTGTTCTCGTGTTCGTGTTTTACGTGATTTAATAGTTATCGTTCGTGTCTTATTATATTTATTCGTGATCGTAATAAATATACATACATATGTAATACTAAGCTCGTGATTATTTACGTTCATGATTTCATGTTCGTATGTTCGTGATTATAATTATTATTGAAATAATTATCGTGTCTTAATACGTAATAAATACTTATCGTGTTATAACACGTACGTAATACTTGTAATTTTTGTTCGTCAAACGTAAACATGCTATAAAAAGGAAATTTCTAATCATGTGCGTACGATCGTAAGGGTACTATTCATGGTAAAAGCATGCGGGTTTTACAACTCTTCCCCCCTAAAAAGAATAATTCGTCCCCGAATTATACATAAAGTAAACTGGAAAAGAAGAACATACCCAAATTTAAAATATGAAATGAGGGTAAGAAGCTCGGATAGACTCCTGTGTTTCCCAAGTGGCTTCCCGCTCGGTATGATCCCTCCAAAGGATTTTGACGAATGGAATCGTCTTCCTTCTCATGACTCGTTCTTGTCTGTCAAGACCTCGTTCGGGTTCTTTTATTAAAGTGAGATCTTCACGAATCTGTTCAAGTAGATACTAAACCATGTGAAGGGGATGATACTGGTACCCTTGAGTAAGGACACATGGAAAACATCGTGAACATGAGAAAGCTGCGGAGGTAATGCTAAACGGTAATATACTTCACCGACCCGTTCAATGACATCAAACGGTCCGATAAAACGAGGACTGAGCTTCCCTTTTATTCCAAAACGTCTAACACCACGTGCCGGCGAAACCTTAAGGAAAACGTGATCTCCTATGTTAAAATGTAAGTCCCTACGATGCTTGTCTGCGTAACTCTTTTGACGTGACCGTTCTTCTTGCAGTTTCTGCTTAGCTACTACGACATTCTCATTGCTCAGCTCTATCATTTCTGGTCCTTCAAGTGTTCGCTCAACAACCTGATCCCAGCAGATTGGGGCGTGACACTTTCTGCCATACAACATCTCGAAAGGAGCACACTTGATACTTGTGTGCCAACTGTTTTTGTATGCAAACTCCACCAAACAGATATAATCGTCCCAATCACCCGTCCATTCCAACGCACATGACCTCAACATGTCTTCCAATGTCTAAATCGTTCGCTCCGACTGCCCATCTATTTGAGGATGAAAAGCCGTGCTAAGCTTAAGTTGTGTACCCCAAGCTTTCTGCAGACTTCTCCAGAATCGCGAAGTGAAACGAGGATCTCTGTCTGAGACGATGCTGGATGGAGAACCGTGAAGTCTCATGATCTCCCTTCTATAAGTATCGGCGAGTTTACTGACCGAATCTTCCTTGCGGATCGGTAAGAAATGAGCTGATTTGGTAAGTCGGTCAACTATAACCCAAATTGCATCGTGCTTCTTCTTTGTCGGCGGAAGACCAGTAACAAAATCCATGGTGATTTTGTCCCAATTCCACTCTGGAATATCTAAGGGTTGAAGAAGGCCGCCAGACCGCTGATGCTCGATCTTTACCTGCTGGCAGGTAAGACATTTGGAGACGTAAGTAGCAAAATCCTGTTTCATACCACTCCACCAAAAGTACTGCTTGATGTCATGGTACATCTTGGTCGAACCAGGATGGATAGAAAATAGGGAGCTATGATCCTCAGCTAACAATGCTTCCCAGAGTTCTTGATCATCAAGAACACAAAGTATCGTGCCCTGCTATAAGATACCATCTACATCTACTCGAAATTCTGTCTGCTTCTCCAAATTCTGAATTTTCGCCCAGATTTCTCCATCATCTTTCTGAGCTTCCTTGATCTTAGAGACTAACTCAGGTTCCACTCTAAGATTATCCTAGTAACCGTGCTGTCCACGTACCATGATCTCTATGTCTAGTCTCTCCAAGTCTCTTATGATTTCCTCCTCAATTTTAATGTCGTTTATCATTCCGGACTTTCTACTAAGTGCATTTGCCACTACATTCGCCTTGCCGGGATGATACTGCAGATTAATGTCATAATCCTTCAACAGCTCTAACCATCTCCTCTGTCTCATGTTCAATTCACGCTGAGTGAAGATATACTTCAAGCTCTTGTGGTCCGTGAAAATGTCACATGATTCTCCATACAAGTAGTGCCTCCATATCTTCAATGCAAACACGACTGCTGCAAGTTCCAAGTCATGCGTAGGGTAATTTTCCTCATAAGGCATAAGCTGCCGTGAAGCGTACACGATCACTTTCCCATGTTGCATGAGAACACAGCCAAGTCCCTTCCCCGATGCATCATTGTAGATCTGAAATCCACCTGTACCAGAATGGAGAGTAAGAATTGGTGCAAATACTAACTTCTGCTTTAGGTCTTCAAAGCTCTTTTCTCGTTCTTCAGTCCAGAGGAATTTCTCCCTTTTCCACATCAGTTTGGTCAATGGTAGTGCTAAGCGGGAAAAGTTCTCCACGAACCTATGGTAGTAACCAGCTAAGCCTAGGAAGCTGCGGACTTCAGTCGCTGATGTCAGCCTTGGCCACTTGGTAATAGCCTCAACCTTCGCTGGATCCATCGTGATTCCTTTTGCTGATACAGTGTGACCTAAGAATGCCACCTTGTCTAACCAGAACTCACACTTGGAGAATTTAGCATACAATTGCTTCTGGCGAAGAATCTTTAGTACTGTACGAAGATGGTCTTCGTGTTCCTCCTTGGACTTAGAGAAAATCAGGATGTCATCGATGAAGACAATGACGAACTTGTCCAGAAATTCATGGAAGATTCTGTTCATCAAATCCATGAACATTGCTGGAGCATTGGTAAGGCCAAATGGCATGACTACAAATTCGTAGTGGCCATAGCGTGTACAGAAAGCAGTCTTGGCGGTGTCTTGATCCTTAACCCGTAGCTGATGATAGCCTGACCTTAGATCAATCTTGGAGAAATGTTTGGCCCCTTGGAGTTGGTCAAACAAATCATCTATACGTGGTGGTGGATACCTATTCCTGATGGTAATCTTGTTGAGCTCGCGATAGTCTATGCAAAGACGCATACTGCCGTCCTTCTTCTTAACGAATAAGACCGGTGCGCCCAATGCAGATGAGCTCGGTTGAATAAAGCCTCGTTCGAGAAGTTCTTGCAATTGATCCTTCAGCTCCTTTAACTCTATGGGAGCCATGCGATAAGGAGCGTTGGAAATCGGCTCAGCTCCTGGGATGAGTTCGATATTAAATTCTACTTCACGTGCAGGTGGTATGCCCGGAAGTTCTTCTGGAAATGCATCTGGAAATTCTGACACTATCGGATGATCCTGAATCGATGGGGATTCAGCATCTATGTCATGAACAGTATCTAAATAACCCTCGCAACCATGTGAAAGTAGTGCACGTGCTTGCAGGGTTGATATGATTTTTACAGACCTGCCAGGTATGAACCCGTTGTGAATGTACTCTGGCGCATTAACATCACCGAAGATATCTCGATATGAATGATAGTCTATGGTAGCATGATGCTTGGATAGCCAATCCATACCAAAAATCATGTTAAAATCATCCATGTCCAACAGAAGTGCGTCAACAGGACGAACCTTGTCGTCAAACTCTAGGGTAAGGCTCTTGTACACATGGGTTATACGTACAAAGTCTCTCAAAGGCGTGGAAATACTTAGTATATTCTTTAATGGCATGGGGAGTATCCTAACATTCTTGGCATAAGCAGTAGAAATGACCGAGTGAGTAGCACCCGTATCAAACAGAACACATGCAGCTTGACCATACATATACAAGATTCCAGTGATGGTACCTGTAGACTTGTTGGCCCGACTGCAAGATGTCATGTAAACGCGTCCACTAGTAGGAGGCGGCTTGGTATCATCATGTCCCGATGTACCCTCCATCTCTCCCTTGCGGCAATCTTTCATGCGATGGCCAGGAAGACCATACTTGTAGCATGCGTTGTTGTCGCGGCGACATGGCCCTGGGTGCCTACGGTGGCAAGTAGAGCAAAGAGGATGAGTATATCCTCCAGCAGGCATCTTGACTAGCTGAGAGCCTGATAAAAACAATATACATGAGACATGATAATAGGTACAAAGGACAATGCGGATAATCGTAAGATTGAATACCAGTGATAGCTGGACGGTTAGACTGTGAACCTCTCTGGTTCTGGTCCCTCCCGTTACCATGATTCTTGGTAGAAGATTTGCTAATGTGTCAGAATTAAGAATTATAACATGTAATCATAAGGAAATGAGTAAGTATAAGTACCTGCTGCTGTTGGAGTGTCCAACGTTGTTACGGTAATTGTCATTACCGCCACGCCTATCCGTAGCAGAACGGTCGTTAGTCTGACTGTTTCCCTTCGGCTGATTTGGCTGTTGCTGGGTAGCCGACTGAGACCGGTCCCCAGTCAGCTGCCTGGAAGATACAGTTTTAAAGAGATGAAATATTAACATATACTGAAAGAAAACGGATTGGTCACCATTGAATACGAATGATTACCTCTTATCGGGTCTCTCTACTTCCCCGAACTCATCTCTTTCTTGCAGCATCTCCAGCTTACGTGTTGCATCGGCCACTTGTGCTACCGTGTTGAACGTAGCACACACCAAGTTGTTTGCGACCGATGTACGAAGAGCCCACCTGAAGTGGTGTGCTTTCTCTTCAGCAGTACCTGCTGTTGCACCAATAAAACCATCCAGGCGAAGAAAGCGCTGCATGAACTCGTTGCTATTCTCCCTAGGTCTCTGTCGAATTCCATGGTACTCTCTCTTTAGCTTGTCCTGCTCAGCCTTGGGAAAGAACTGTTCCATTACCCTATCCCTGAACTGAGCCCAAGTCAAACCAGCCACCCAATCATCACCTCCCCCAGACAGCTTCAGTGTTATCCACCATGCTAACACATCACCTTCGAATCGGTAGAATGCCAACCTCGATTTAAATACGGGGTCACAACCCATAATATCGAAGATCTTCTTAATGTGATCCAACCATCTTTCATCTTCACTAGGGCTATCTGTTCTTTCGAAAGCTCAAGGGCGGAGCTTATTGAATCTCTCCAGCCATGTGGCCAATGTTGCTGGAGGAGGAGGAGGAGGTACTGGGTGTTGCTGCTGGTTGTTGGTAGCCTGAACCTCAGCCCTGATTTCCTTCCTCAGCTGAGGAAGCATAGCTTGCATTGCAGCTTGGATTGCTGCATTGAGTTGTTCCTGCTCGCGTGTGAGAACCATCTAACAGTATAACATAAAACACATGATTAAACTGATTAAAACATAAACTATATACATGAAAAAAAAATTTTACCAATAAATCATGAGAAAAATTTTATGCAGGAAAAACTAGTACATGAATGCATGATGCAGTTTTATGAAAACTTTTGTATGCGCGAGAATGAACGCATATGGTCAATTCACTCAAAACAAAAAGACATGGCGAGGGGACGCCAATGGGTCGGTCCCAAATTTAAAAGTTTCGATAAAACACATGCGACTAAATAGGGCCAGTCTTGTACCAACCATTACTTAGTCATAATCCTGCGACAATGACATATATATGTATGCATGAAAATGATGAATCCATGAAAACCGATTGTCAGTTCTAGGAAGACCATAGTGACTACCCACTAATCACATGTCGTGTTTTGAGAGCCTACAGGTCGAAGCCTTGGCTCTGATACCATAATTGTAACACCCCATTTTGATTAAATGGAATGTCACGCGTGATTATGGCGTTTCATCAAAGCATACAAGGATACATGTATAAAACATCACATGACCATAAAGGAAATACCGGAATCAAACATCGGTACCCCAAAAGTAGAACTCATCACACACAAACATAAGTACTTTAAATGAAACGACTAAACAATGTACATGGAATGAGTATCAAAGTATAAAGAAATGCATAAAGTAAAGAAGGCTAGGAAGCTACCAATCCATATGCACGTACGCTTAAAGTCTACGAGCGTCCCTGAGTACCTGCCGTTTTGGGAACATGAAAAGGAAAATGGCTGAGCATAACGCTCAGTGCACGAATATACAAGTAAAGCATGAATAATATAAGCATATAAGCACGAAGCAGCAGAAAAGACTAAGTCCTGGATAACCTGGTTATATCTTAGTAAAACTGGTTATATAGTTTGAAAAGCCTTATGTTTATCTTGTAAAAACTGTTTAACATGTTTACCATTAGCCAATATAGGTCATGAATTATCCACGTGCATGAATACTTGGAGGGTGACCTCGTCATGCAAATTAGAGGGACTGCCTCTAATTTAATATACTGGTTTGGGTAGGAGGGATCAGCTCCTTGTGAAGGATGCAAGGCACACACCACATTCACACTGAATAATCTGCTGAAAACATGTAACTAGGATGCCCATATACGCCCCACCTAATAATAATAATATGGCCAAAAGCTGAAAGGGACGCCAAGAGCTATCACTCTCATGTGGTGAAGTCATAACACTGGTGCCTCTAGTGTTATGGTTATGGTACCTCCATAACTAGGTGAAACTGGTCATGCATGTATATGGCGTTAGGTATCTAATTAAACATAAGCAATCAAAACATATAAAACATATACTAGGGAAAACAGTTGGCTGCATAAGGGAAATCCTAATAAGGAAGAATGTCCATACTGAAAGGACGGTGAATCCGTACCATGTGTCCAGTGAACGAAGAAGACGAATGGAAGAGAGTCCTACTTCGGTATCACTAATGCTACATAAATACATACGCGTGTAAGTATCTGATTACTGAGTACGTAACTGGTTTTATATCATGTTTTAGCTTGTTTTATATATTCATGTCATGTTTTACTAATTTAAGCTTTATACTATGTTTATCTTGTATTCTGTCTATTCTGTTTAAGTATTTCTTGTATTTCATGTATTATTATACTTGTTGTGTAATAAGAAGTAACTTTCTAAAAATAGCAGGTTTCCTAAAATAGAAAGTTCCAAAAATAGAAAGTTTCCAAAAATAGAAAGTTTCCAAAAATAGAAAGTTTCCAAAAATAGAAAGTTTCCAAAAAAAAATTTACTGCTTAAAATAGATAAGTTTCTAAAAATAGAAAGTTTCCATAAATAGATTAGCTGCCTTAATTAAATAAGTTTCTAAAAATAGAAAGTTTACATAAATAGAAATAAGCTGGATTATTAAGCTAATAATATAAGCTTAAGTGTTTACTGATTAATATACTAAGTCATGTAGTTAAATAGTATAGTTTAATAATAATTTCATGTGAATTAAATAAACTATAGGTTAAAGTATTTAATTAAATATAACATGGTTTAGTTAAATAAGGGTAAAAATACTTAGGTTAAAACATGTATTATTATCTATTTATAATATAACCTAAGTCATGTAAATTAATTAATTATAAGTCATGATTTTAATAATTAATTAGTTATATAGTCTAATTAAATGATAAATACTTAGGTTAAAATTCATGTATTAATAATAATATTAATAACCTAAGTCATGTATAAATTAAATTAATCATGTACATGTTTTAATTAATTTAATTTAATTCTTGAAAAAAAATTAACTTGTAAAATAATTAATCTTGTAAAAACAACCCATGAATCGAACGGTGTTTTAATATAAACATATGTGAACCGGACCAGTTTTAACCCGTGAACCGGCACCCAAACGCACCCTTGGTCAAAACCTAGCCGCCGGCTAGCAAAAGTTCCCACCGGCTAGCCGGTGATTTCCCTTGCTGCCGCGGCTAGGGTTCCTCCTGCTTTCCTTATTTAGCCACCGGCTTAGGCCGGTGGTGGTTCATTGTTTTAGCCGAGACCCACCCGACAACAACATACCCCGACCTAGGTCGGGGTTCCCTTGGTTCCTCCTGCTGTCGAGACAAAAGACCACCACACCGAGACCTTGAGGTCTTGGTTGGTGTGAAATAAATCAAGCCGAGACCCCCTTAGGGCTCGGTTCTTACGTCGGCCACAAAAAACACCCCTTAAACCCTTAATTAATTTTACCCCCATGTTTAATTAACATGTGTTTACTTGTTTTTAATTTGTTATTAAAACATTCATGATTTCATGTGATTAAATAATCAAGATCATAAAAAGAAAAGAGGTTTAGGGTTATAACGATCACGTGAATCCAAGGAGGATGAACACACTAACACACTTGCAATAGATCAAACACAAAAAATCAACCAAACACACCCTTGGTGTGTGTAATACCCGGCGGCCAAAGGAGAGGAGAAGAAAAAGAGTTTTAGGGTTTTGATTATTTTCTAATTCTTGAATTATGAAAATAGTTTTTCCCTTTTTCCTTGTTTAGTAATTTTTGCATGGGCTTGGCCCTTTTTCTAGTTGTAGCCGCGGGTAAGGGGGGCCACAAGGGGTAACCCGAATGTTTTCCGTGTCTAAATAATAAGTGTGTTCTCGTGTTCATGTTTTACGTGATTTAATAGTTATCGTTCGTGTCTTATTATATTTATTCGTGATCGTAATAAATATACATACATATGTAATACTAAGCTCGTGATTATTTACGTTCATGATTTCATGTTCGTATGTTCGTGATTATAATTATTATTGAAATAATTATCGTGTCTTAATACGTAATAAATACTTATCGTGTTATAACACGTACGTAATACTTGTAATTTTTGTTCGTCAAACGTAAACATGCTATAAAAAGGAAATTTCTAATCATGTGCGTACGATCGTAAGGGTACTATTCATGGTAAAAGCATGCGGGTTTTACAACTCTTCCCCCCTAAAAAGAATAATTCGTCCCCGAATTATACATAAAGTAAACTGGAAAAGAAGAACATACCCGAATTCAAAATATGAAATGAGGGTAAGAAGCCCGGATAGACTCCTGTGTTTCCCAAGTGGCTTCCCGCTCGGTATGATCCCTCCAAAGGATTTTGACGAATGGAATCGTCTTCCTTCTCATGACTCGTTCTTGTCTGTCAAGAACTCGTTCGGGTTCTTTTATTAAAGTGAGATCTTCACGAATCTGTTCAAGTAGATACTGAACCATGTGAAGGGGATGATACTGGTACCCTTGAGTAAGGACACATGGAAAACATCGTGAACATGAGAAAGCTGCGGAGGTAATGCTAAACGGTAATATACTTCACCGACCCGTTCAATGACATCAAACGGTCCGATAAAACGAGGACTGAGCTTCCCTTTTATTCCAAAACGTCTAACACCACGTGCCGGCGAAACCTTAAGGAAAACGTGATCTCCTATGTTAAAATGTAAGTCCCTACGATGCTTGTTTGCGTAACTCTTTTGACGTGACCGTGCTTCTTGCAGTTTCTGCTTAGCTACTGCGACATTCTCATTGCTCAGCTCTATCATTTCTGGTCCTTCAAGTGTTCGCTCAACAACCTGATCCCAGCAGATTGGGGCGTGACACTTTCTGCCATACAACATCTCGAAAGGAGCACACTTGATACTTGTGTGCCAACTGTTTTTGTATGCAAACTCCACCAAACAGATATAATCGTCCCAATCACCCGTCCATTCCAACGCACATGACCTCAACATGTCTTCCAATGTCTAAATCGTTCGCTCCGACTGCCCATCTATTTGAGGATGAAAAGCCGTGCTAAGCTTAAGTTGTGTACCCCAAGCTTTCTGAAGACTTCTCCAGAATCGCGAAGTGAAACGAGGATCTCTGTCTGAGACGATGCTGGATGGAGAACCGTGAAGTCTCATGATCTCCCTTCTATAAGTATCGGCGAGTTTACTGACCGAATCTTCCTTGCGGATCGGTAAGAAATGAGCTGATTTGGTAAGTCGGTCAACTATAACCCAAATTGCATCGTGCTTCTTCTTTGTCGGCGGAAGACCAGTAACAAAATCCATGGTGATTTTGTCCCAATTCCACTCTGGAATATCTAAGGGTTGAAGAAGGCCGCCAGACCGCTGATGCTCGATCTTTACCTGCTGGCAGGTAAGACATTTGGAGACGTAAGTAGCAAAATCCTGTTTCATACCACTCCACCAAAAGTACTGCTTGATGTCATGGTACATCTTGGTCGAACCAGGATGGATAGAAAATAGGGAGCTATGATCCTCAGCTAACAATGCTTCCCGGAGTTCTTGATCATCAAGAACACAAAGTATCGTGCCCTGCCATAAGATACCATCTACATCTACTCGAAATTCTGTCTGCTTCTCCAAATTCTGAATTTTCGCCCAGATTTCTCCATCATCTTTCTGAGCTTCCTTGATCTTAGAGACTAACTCAGGTTCCACTCTAAGATTATCCTAGTAACCGTGCTGTCCACGTACCATGATCTCTATGTCTAGTCTCTCCAAGTCTCTTATGATTTCCTCCTCAATTTTAATGTCGTTTATCATTCCGGACTTTCTACTAAGTGCATTTGCCACTACATTCGCCTTGCCGGGATGATACTGCAGATTAATGTCATAATCCTTCAACAGCTCTAACCATCTCCTCTGTCTCATGTTCAATTCACGCTGAGTGAAGATATACTTCAAGCTCTTGTGGTCCGTGAAAATGTCACATGATTCTCCATACAAGTAGTGCCTCCATATCTTCAATGCAAACACGACTGCTGCAAGTTCCAAGTCATGCGTAGGGTAATTTTCCTCATAAGGCATAAGCTGCCGTGAAGCGTACACGATCACTTTCCCATGTTGCATGAGAACACAGCCAAGTCCCTTCCCCGATGCATCACTGTAGATCTGAAATCCACCTGTACCAGAATGGAGAGTAAGAATTGGTGCAAATACTAACTTCTGCTTTAGGTCTTCAAAGCTCTTTTCTCGTTCTTCAGTCCAGAGGAATTTCTCCCTTTTCCACATCAGTTTGGTCAATGGTAGTGCTAAGCGGGAAAAGTTCTCCACGAACCTATGGTAGTAACCAGCTAAGCCTAGGAAGCTGCGGACTTCAGTCGCTGATGTCGGCCTTGGCCACTTGGTAATAGCCTCAACCTTCGCTGGATCCATCGTGATTCCTTCTGCTGATACAGTGTGACCTAAGAATGCCACCTTGTCTAACATGAACTCACACTTGGAGAATTTAGCATACAATTGCTTCTGGCGAAGAATCTTTAGTACTGTACGAAGATGGTCTTCGTGTTCCTCCTTGGACTTAGAGAAAATCAGGATGTCATCGATGAAGACAATGACGAACTTGTCCAGAAATTCATGGAAGATTCTGTTCATCAAATCCATGAACATTGCTGGAGCATTGGTAAGGCCAAATGGCATGACTACAAATTCGTAGTGGCCATAGCGTGTACAGAAAGCAGTCTTGGCGGTGTCTTGATCCTTAACCCGTAGCTGATGATAGCCTGACCTTAGATCAATCTTGGAGAAATGTTTGGCCCCTTGGAGTTGGTCAAACAAATCATCTATACGTGGTGGTGGATACCTATTCCTGATGGTAATCTTGTTGAGCTCGCGATAGTCTATGCAAAGACGCATACTGCCGTCCTTCTTCTTAACGAATAAGACCGGTGCGCCCAATGCAGATGAGCTCGGTCGAATAAAGCCTCGTTCGAGAAGTTCTTGCAATTGATCCTTCAGCTCCTTTAACTCTATGGGAGCCATGCGATAAGGAGCGTTGGAAATCGGCTCAGCTCCTGGGATGAGTTCGATATTAAATTCTACTTCACGTGCAGGTGGTATGCCTGGAAGTTCTTCTGGAAATGCATCTGGAAATGCATCTGGAAATTCTGACACTATCGGATGATCCTGAATCGATGGGGATTCAGCATCTATGTCATGAACAGTATCTAAATAACCCTCGCAACCATGTGAAAGTAGTGCACGTGCTTGCAGGGTTGATATGATTTTTACAGACCTGCCAGGTATGAACCCGTTGTGAATGTACTCTGGCGCATTAACATCACCGAAGATATCTCGATATGAATGATAGTCTATGGTAGCATGATGCTTGGATAGCCAATCCATACCAAAAATCATGTTAAAATCATCCATGTCCAACAGAAGTGCGTCAACAGGACGAACCTTGTCGTCAAACTCTAGGGTAAGGCTCTTGTACACATGGGTTATACGTACAAAGTCTCTCAAAGGCGTGGAAATACTTAGTATATTCTTTAATGGCATGGGGAGTATCCTAACATTCTTGGCATAAGCAGTAGAAATGACCGAGTGAGTAGCACCCGTATCAAACAGAACACATGCAGCTTGACCATACATATACAAGATTCCAGTGATGGTACCTGTAGACTTGTTGGCCTGACTGCAAGATGTCATGTAAACGCGTCCACTAGTAGGAGGCGGCTTGGTATCAGCATGTCCCGATGTACCCTCCATCTCTCCCTTGCGGCAATCTTTCATGCGATGGCCAGGAAGACCATACTTGTAGCATGCGTTGTTGTCGCGGCGACATGGCCCTGGGTGCCTACGGTGGCAAGTAGAGCAAAGAGGATGAGTATATCCTCCAGCAGGCGTCTTGACTAGCTGAGAGCCTGATAAAAACAATATACATGAGACATGATAATAGGTACAAAGGACAATGCGGATAATCGTAAGATTGAATACCAGTGATAGCTGGACGGTTAGACTGTGAACCTCTCTGGTTCTGGTCCCTCCCGTTACCATGATTCTTGGTAGAAGATTTGCTAATGTGTCAGAATTAAGAATTATAACATGTAATCATAAGGAAATGAGTAAGTATAAGTACCTGCTGCTGTTGGAGTGTCCAATGTTGTTACGGTAATTGTCATTACCGCCACGCCTATCCGTAGCAGAACGGTCGTTAGTCTGACTGTTTCCCTTCGGCTGATTTGGCTGTTGCTGGGTAGCCGACTGAGACCGGTCCCCAGTCAGCTGCCTGGAAGATACAGTTTTAAAGAGATGAAATATTAACATATACTGAAAGAAAACTGATTGGTCACCATTGAATACGAATGATTACCTCTTATCGGGTCTCTCTACTTCCCCGAACTCATCTCTTTCTTGCAGCATCTCCAGCTTACGTGTTGCATCGGCCACTTGTGCTACCGTGTTGAACGTAGCACACACCAAGTTGTTTGCGACCGATGTACGAAGAGCCCACCTGAAGTGGTGTGCTTTCTCTTCAGCAGTACCTGCTGTTGCACCAATAAAACCATCCAGGCGAAGAAAGCGCTGCATGAACTCGTTGCTATTCTCCCTAGGTCTCTGTTGAATTCCATGGTACTCTCTCTTTAGCTTGTCCTGCTCAGCCTTGGGAAAGAACTGTTTCATTACCCTATCCCTGAACTAAGCCCAAGTCAAACCAGCCACCCAATCATCACCTCCCCCAGACAGCTTCAGTGTTATCCACCATACTAACACATCACCTTCGAATCGGTAGAATGCCAACCTCGATTTAAAGACGGGGTCACAACCCATAATATCGAAGATCTTCTTAATGTGATCCAACCATCTTTTATCTTCACTAGGGCTATCTGTTCTTTCGAAAGCTCAAGGGCGGAGCTTATTGAATCTCTCCAGCCATGTGGCCAATGTTGCTGGAGGAGGAGGAGGAGGTACTGGGTGTTGCTGCTGGTTGTTGGTAGCCTGAACCTCAGCCCTGATTTCCTTCCTCAACTGAGGAAGCATAGCTTGCATTGCAGCTTGGATTGCTGCATTGAGTTGTTCCTGCTCGCGTGTGAGAACCATCTAACAGTATAACATAAAACACATGATTAAACTGATTAAAACATAAACTATATACATGAAAAAAAAATTTTACCAATAAATCATGAGAAAAATTTTATGCAGGAAAAACTAGTACATGAATGCATGATGCAGTTTTATGAAAACTTTTGTATGCGCGAGAATGAACGCATATGGTCAATTCACTCAAAACAAAAAGACATGGCGAGGGGACGCCAATGGGTCGGTCCCAAATTTAAAAGTTTCGATAAAACACATGCGACTAAATAGGGCCAGTCTTGTACCAACCATTACTTAGTCATAATCCTGCGACAATGACATATATATGTATGCATGAAAATGATGAATCCATGAAAACCGATTGTCAGTTCTAGGAAGACCATAGTGACTACCCACTAATCACATGTCGTGTTTTGAGAGCCTACAGGTCGAAGCCATGGCTCTGATACCATAATTGTAACACCCCATTTTGATTAAATGGAATGTCACGCGTGATTATGGCGTTTCATCAAAGCATACAAGGATACATGTATAAAACATCACATGACCATAAAGGAAATACCAGAATCAAACATCGGTACCCCAAAAGTAGAACTCATCACACACAAACATAAGTACTTTAAATGAAACGACTAAACAATGTACATGGAATGAGTATCAAAGTATAAAGAAATGCATAAAGTAAAGAAGGCTAGGAAGCTACCAATCCATATGCACGTACGCTTAAAGTCTACGAGCGTCCCTGAGTACCTGCCGTTTTGGGAACATGAAAAGGAAAATGGCTGAGCATAACGCTCAGTGCACGAATATACAAGTAAAGCATGAATAATATAAGCATATAAGCACGAAGCAGCAGAAAAGACTAAGTCCTGGATAACCTGGTTATATCTTAGTAAAACTGGTTATATAGTTTGAAAAGCCTTATGTTTATCTTGTAAAAACTGTTTAACATGTTTACCATTAGCCAATATAGGTCATGAATTATCCACGTGCATGAATACTTGGAGGGTGACCTCGTCATGCAAATTAGAGGGACTGCCTCTAATTTAATATACTGGTTTGGGTAGGAGGGATCAGCTCCTTGTGAAGGATGCAAGGCACACACCACATTCACACTGAATAATCTGCTGAAAACATGTAACTAGGATGCCCATATACGCCCCACCTAATAATAATAATATGGCCAAAAGCTGAAAGGGACGCCAAGAGCTATCACTCTCATGTGGTGAAGTCATAACACTGGTGCCTCTAGTGTTATGGTTATGGTACCTCCATAACTAGGTGAAACTGGTCATGCATGTATATGGCGTTAGGTATCTAATTAAACATAAGCAATCAAAACATATAAGGAAAACAGTTGGCTGCATAAGGGAAATCCTAATAAGGAAGAATGTCCATACTGAAAGGACGGTGAATCCGTACCATGTGTCCAGTGAACGAAGAAGACGAATGGAAGAGAGTCCTACTTCGGTATCACTAATGCTACATAAATACATACGCGTGTAAGTATCTGATTACTGAGTACGTAACTGGTTTTATATCATGTTTTAGCTTGTTTAATATATTCATGTCATGTTTTACTAATTTAAGCTTTATACTATGTTTATCTTGTATTCTGTCTATTCTGTTTAAGTATTTCTTGTATTTCATGTATTATTATACTTGTTGTGTAATAAGAAGTAACTTTCTAAAAATAGCAGGTTTCCTAAAATAGAAAGTTCCAAAAATAGAAAGTTTCCAAAAATAGAAAGTTTCCAAAAATAGAAAGTTTCCAAAAATAGATTTACTGCTTAAAATAGATAAGTTTCTAAAAATAGAAAGTTTCCATAAATAGATTAGCTGCCTTAATTAAATAAGTTTCTAAAAATAGAAAGTTTACATAAATAGAAATAAGCTGGATTATTAAGCTAATAATATAAGCTTAAGTGTTTACTGATTAATATACTAAGTCATGTAGTTAAATAGTATAGTTTAATAATAATTTCATGTGAATTAAATAAACTATAGGTTAAAGTATTTAATTAAATATAACATGGTTTAGTTAAATAAGGGTAAAAATACTTAGGTTAAAACATGTATTATTATCTATTTATAATATAACCTAAGTCATGTAAATTAATTAATTATAAGTCATGATTTTAATAATTAATTAGTTATATAGTCTAATTAAATGATAAATACTTAGGTTAAAATTCATGTATTAATAATAATATTAATAACCTAAGTCATGTATAAATTAAATTAATCATGTACATGTTTTAATTAATTTAATTTAATTCTTGAAAAAAAATTAACTTGTAAAATAATTAATCTTGTAAAAACAACCCATGAATCGAACGGTGTTTTAATATAAACATATGTGAACCGGACCAGTTTTAACCCGTGAACCGGCACCCAAACGCACCCTTGGTCAAAACCTAGCCGCCGGCTAGCAAAAGTTCCCACCGGCTAGCCGGTGATTTCCCTTGCTGTCGCGGCTAGGGTTCCTCCTGCTTTCCTTATTTAGCCACCGGCTTAGGCCGGTGGTGGTTCATTGTTTTAGCCGAGACCCACCCGACAACAACATACCCCGACCTAGGTCGGGGTTCCCTTGGTTCCTCCTGCTGTCGAGACAAAAGACCACCACACCGAGACCTTGAGGTCTTGGTTGGTGTGAAATAAATCAAGCCGAGACCCCCTTAGGGCTCGGTTCTTACGTCGGCCACAAAAAACACCCCTTAAACCCTTAATTAATTTTACCCCCATGTTTAATTAACATGTGTTTACTTGTTTTTAATTTGTTATTAAAACATTCATGATTTCATGTGATTAAATAATCAAGATCATAAAAAGAAAAGAGGTTTAGGGTTATAACGATCACGTGAATCCAAGGAGGATGAACACACTAACACACTTGCAATAGATCAAACACAAAAAATCAACCAAACACACCCTTGGTGTGTGTAATACCCGGCGGCCAAAGGAGAGGAGAAGAAAAAGAGTTTTAGGGTTTTGATTATTTTCTAATTCTTGAATTATGAAAATAGTTTTTCCCTTTTTCCTTGTTTAGTAATTTTTGCATGGGCTTGGCCCTTTTTCTAGTTGTAGCCGCGGGTAAGGGGGGCCACAAGGGGTAACCCGAATGTTTTCCGTGTCTAAATAATAAGTGTGTTCTCGTGTTCATGTTTTACGTGATTTAATAGTTATCGTTCGTGTCTTATTATATTTATTCGTGATCGTAATAAATATACATACATATGTAATACTAAGCTCGTGATTATTTACGTTCATGATTTCATGTTCGTATGTTCGTGATTATAATTATTATTGAAATAATTATCGTGTCTTAATACGTAATAAATACTTATCGTGTTATAACACGTACGTAATACTTGTAATTTTTGTTCGTCAAACGTAAACATGCTATAAAAAGGAAATTTCTAATCATGTGCGTACGATCGTAAGGGTACTATTCATGGTAAAAGCATGCGGGTTTTACAACTCTTCCCCCCTAAAAAGAATAATTCGTCCCCGAATTATACATAAAGTAAACTGGAAAAGAAGAACATACCTGAATTCAAAATATGAAATGAGGGTAAGAAGCCCGGATAGACTCCTGTGTTTCCCAAGTGGCTTCCCGCTCGGTATGATCCCTCCAAAGGATTTTGACGAATGGAATCGTCTTCCTTCTCATGACTCGTTCTTGTCTGTCAAGAACTCGTTCGGGTTCTTTTATTAAAGTGAGATCTTCACGAATCTGTTCAAGTAGATACTGAACCATGTGAAGGGGATGATACTGGTACCCTTGAGTAAGGACACATGGAAAACATCGTGAACATGAGAAAGCTGCGGAGGTAATGCTAAACGGTAATATACTTCACCGACCCGTTCAATGACATCAAACGGTCCGATAAAACGAGGACTGAGCTTCCCTTTTATTCCAAAACGTCTAACACCACGTGCCGGCGAAACCTTAAGGAAAACGTGATCTCCTATGTTAAAATGTAAGTCCCTACGATGCTTGTCTGCGTAACTCTTTTGACGTGACCGTGCTTCTTGCAGTTTCTGCTTAGCTACTGCGACATTCTCATTGCTCAGCTCTATCATTTCTGGTCCTTAAAGTGTTCGCTCAACAACCTGATCCCAGCAGATTGGGGCGTGACACTTTCTGCCATACAACATCTCGAAAGGAGCACACTTGATACTTGTGTGCCAACTGTTTTTGTATGCAAACTCCACCAAACAGATATAATCGTCCCAATCACCCGTCCATTCCAACGCACATGACCTCAACATGTCTTCCAATGTCTAAATCGTTCGCTCCGACTGCCCATCTATTTGAGGATGAAAAGCCGTGCTAAGCTTAAGTTGTGTACCCCAAGCTTTCTGCAGACTTCTCCAGAATCGCGAAGTGAAACGAGGATCTCTGTCTGAGACGATGCTGGATGGAGAACCGTGAAGTCTCATGATCTCCCTTCTATAAGTATCGGCGAGTTTACTGACCGAATCTTCCTTGCGGATCGGTAAGAAATGAGCTGATTTGGTAAGTCGGTCAACTATAACCCAAATTGCATCGTGCTTCTTCTTTGTCGGCGGAAGACCAGTAACAAAATCCATGGTGATTTTGTCCCAATTCCACTCTGGAATATCTAAGGGTTGAAGAAGGCCGCCAGACCGCTGATGCTCGATCTTTACCTGCTGGCAGGTAAGACATTTGGAGACGTAAGTAGCAAAATCCTGTTTCATACCACTCCACCAAAAGTACTGCTTGATGTCATGGTACATCTTGGTCGAACCAGGATGGATAGAAAATAGGGAGCTATGATCCTCAGCTAACAATGCTTCCCGGAGTTCTTGATCATCAAGAACACAAAGTATCGTGCCCTGCCATAAGATACCATCTACATCTACTCGAAATTCTGTCTGCTTCTCCAAATTCTGAATTTTCGCCCAGATTTCTCCATCATCTTTCTGAGCTTCCTTGATCTTAGAGACTAACTCAGGTTCCACTCTAAGATTATCCTAGTAACCGTGCTGTCCACGTACCATGATCTCTATGTCTAGTCTCTCCAAGTCTCTTATGATTTCCTCCTCAATTTTAATGTCGTTTATCATTCCGGACTTTCTACTAAGTGCATTTGCCACTACATTCGCCTTGCCGGGATGATACTGCAGATTAATGTCATAATCCTTCAACAGCTCTAACCATCTCCTCTGTCTCATGTTCAATTCACGCTGAGTGAAGATATACTTCAAGCTCTTGTGGTCCGTGAAAATGTCACATGATTCTCCATACAAGTAGTGCCTCCATATCTTCAATGCAAACACGACTGCTGCAAGTTCCAAGTCATGCGTAGGGTAATTTTCCTCATAAGGCATAAGCTGCCGTGAAGCGTACACGATCACTTTCCCATGTTGCATGAGAACACAGCCAAGTCCCTTCCCCGATGCATCACTGTAGATCTGAAATCCACCTGTACCAGAATGGAGAGTAAGAATTGGTGCAAATACTAACTTCTGCTTTAGGTCTTCAAAGCTCTTTTCTCGTTCTTCAGTCCAGAGGAATTTCTCCCTTTTCCACATCAGTTTGGTCAATGGTAGTGCTAAGCGGGAAAAGTTCTCCACGAACCTATGGTAGTAACCAGCTAAGCCTAGGAAGCTGCGGACTTCAGTCGCTGATGTCGGCCTTGGCCACTTGGTAATAGCCTCAACCTTCGCTGGATCCATCGTGATTCCTTCTGCTGATACAGTGTGACCTAAGAATGCCACCTTGTCTAACCAGAACTCACACTTGGAGAATTTAGCATACAATTGCTTCTGGCGAAGAATCTTTAGTACTGTACGAAGATGGTCTTCGTGTTCCTCCTTGGACTTAGAGAAAATCAGGATGTCATCGATGAAGACAATGACGAACTTGTCCAGAAATTCATGGAAGATTCTGTTCATCAAATCCATGAACATTGCTGGAGCATTGGTAAGGCCAAATGGCATGACTACAAATTCGTAGTGGCCATAGCGTGTACAAAAAGCAGTCTTGGCGGTGTCTTGATCCTTAACCCGTAGCTGATGATAGCCTGACCTTAGATCAATCTTGGAGAAATGTTTGGCCCCTTGGAGTTGGTCAAACAAATCATCTATACGTGGTGGTGGATACCTATTCCTGATGGTAATCTTGTTGAGCTCGCGATAGTCTATGCAAAGACGCATACTGCCGTCCTTCTTCTTAACGAATAAGACCGGTGCGCCCAATGCAGATGAGCTCGGTCGAATAAAGCCTCGTTCGAGAAGTTCTTGCAATTGATCCTTCAGCTCCTTTAACTCTATGGGAGCCATGCGATAAGGAGCGTTGGAAATCGGCTCAGCTCCTGGGATGAGTTCGATATTAAATTCTACTTCACGTGCAGGTGGTATGCCTGGAAGTTCTTCTGGAAATGCATCTGGAAATGCATCTGGAAATTCTGACACTATCGGATGATCCTGAATCGATGGGGATTCAGCATCTATGTCATGAACAATATCTAAATAACCCTCGCAACCATGTGAAAGTAGTGCACGTGCTTGCAGGGTTGATATGATTTTTACAGACCTGCCAGGTATGAACCCGTAGTGAATGTACTCTGGCGCATTAACATCACCGAAGATATCTCGATATGAATGATAGTCTATGGTAGCATGATGCTTGGATAGCCAATCCATACCAAAAATCATGTTAAAATCATCCATGTCCAACAGAAGTGCGTCAACAGGACGAACCTTGTCGTCAAACTCTAGGGTAAGGCTCTTGTACACATGGGTTATACGTACAAAGTCTCTCAAAGGCGTGGAAATACTTAGTATATTCTTTAATGGCATGGGGAGTATCCTAACATTCTTGGCATAAGCAGTAGAAATGACCGAGTGAGTAGCACCCGTATCAAACAGAACACATGCAGCTTGACCATACATATACAAGATTCCAGTGATGGTACCTGTAGACTTGTTGGCCCGACTGCAAGATGTCATGTAAACGCGTCCACTAGTAGGAGGCGGCTTGGTATCAGCATGTCCCGATGTACCCTCCATCTCTCCCTTGCGGCAATCTTTCATGCGATGGCCAGGAAGACCATACTTGTAGCATGCGTTGTTGTCGCGGCGACATGGCCCTGGGTGCCTACGGTGGCAAGTAGAGCAAAGAGGATGAGTATATCCTCCAGCAGGCGTCTTGACTAGCTGAGAGCCTGATAAAAACAATATACATGAGACATGATAATAGGTACAAAGGACAATGCGGATAATCGTAAGATTGAATACCAGTGATAGCTGGACGGTTAGACTGTGAACCTCTCTGGTTCTGGTCCCTCCCGTTACCATGATTCTTGGTAGAAGATTTGCTAATGTGTCAGAATTAAGAATTATAACATGTAATCATAAGGAAATGAGTAAGTATAAGTACCTGCTGCTGTTGGAGTGTCCAACGTTGTTACGGTAATTGTCATTACCGCCACGCCTATCCGTAGCAGAACGGTCGTTAGTCTGACTGTTTCCCTTCGGCTGATTTGGCTGTTGCTGGGTAGCCGACTGAGACCGGTCCCCAGTCAGCTGCCTGGAAGATACAGTTTTAAAGAGATGAAATATTAACATATACTGAAAGAAAACGGATTGGTCACCATTGAATACGAATGATTACCTCTTATCGGGTCTCTCTACTTCCCCGAACTCATCTCTTTCTTGCAGCATCTCCAGCTTACGTGTTGCATCGGCCACTTGTGCTACCGTGTTGAACGTAGCACACACCAAGTTGTTTGCGACCGATGTACGAAGAGCCCACCTGAAGTGGTGTGCTTTCTCTTCAGCAGTACCTGCTGTTGCACCAATAAAACCATCCAGGCGAAGAAAGCGCTGCATGAACTCGTTGCTATTCTCCCTAGGTCTCTGTCGAATTCCATGGTACTCTCTCTTTAGCTTGTCCTGCTCAGCCTTGGGAAAGAACTGTTCCATTACCCTATCCCTGAACTGAGCCCAAGTCAAACCAGCCACCCAATCATCACCTCCCCCAGACAGCTTCAGTGTTATCCACCATGCTAACACATCACCTTCGAATCGGTAGAATGCCAACCTCGATTTAAAGACGGGGTCACAACCCATAATATCGAAGATCTTCTTAATGTGATCCAACCATCTTTCATCTTCACTAGGGCTATCTGTTCTTTCGAAAGCTCAAGGGCGGAGCTTATTGAATCTCTCCAGCCATGTGGCCAATGTTGCTGGAGGAGGAGGAGGAGGTACTGGGTGTTGCTGCTGGTTGTTGGTAGCCTGAACCTCAGCCCTGATTTCCTTCCTCAGCTGAGGAAGCATAGCTTGCATTGCAGCTTGGATTGCTGCATTGAGTTGTTCCTGCTCGCGTGTGAGAACCATCTAACAGTATAACATAAAACACATGATTAAACTGATTAAAACATAAACTATATACATGAAAAAAAATTTTTACCAATAAATCATGAGAAAAATTTTATGCAGGAAAAACTAGTACATGAATGCATGATGCAGTTTTATGAAAACTTTTGTATGCGCGAGAATGAACGCATATGGTCAATTCACTCAAAACAAAAAGACATGGCGAGGGGACGCCAATGGGTCGGTCCCAAATTTAAAAGTTTCGATAAAACACATGCGACTAAATAGGGCCAGTCTTGTACCAACCATTACTTAGTCATAATCCTGCGACAATGACATATATATGTATGCATGAAAATGATGAATCCATGAAAACCGATTGTCAGTTCTAGGAAGACCATAGTGACTACCCACTAATCACATGTCGTGTTTTGAGAGCCTACAGGTCGAAGCCTTGGCTCTGATACCATAATTGTAACACCCCATTTTGATTAAATGGAATGTCACGCGTGATTATGGCGTTTCATCAAAGCATACAAGGATACATGTATAAAACATCACATGACCATAAAGGAAATACCGGAATCAAACATCGGTACCCCAAAAGTAGAACTCATCACACACAAACATAAGTACTTTAAATGAAACGACTAAACAATGTACATGGAATGAGTATCAAAGTATAAAGAAATGCATAAAGTAAAGAAGGCTAGGAAGCTACCAATCCATATGCACGTACGCTTAAAGTCTACGAGCGTCCCTGAGTACCTGCCGTTTTGGGAACATGAAAAGGAAAATGGCTGAGCATAACGCTCAGTGCACGAATATACAAGTAAAGCATGAATAATATAAGCATATAAGCACGAAGCAGCAGAAAAGACTAAGTCCTGGATAACCTGGTTATATCTTAGTAAAACTGGTTATATAGTTTGAAAAGCCTTATGTTTATCTTGTAAAAACTGTTTAACATGTTTACCATTAGCCAATATAGGTCATGAATTATCCACGTGCATGAATACTTGGAGGGTGACCTCGTCATGCAAATTAGAGGGACTGCCTCTAATTTAATATACTGGTTTGGGTAGGAGGGATCAGCTCCTTGTGAAGGATGCAAGGCACACACCACATTCACACTGAATAATCTGCTGAAAACATGTAACTAGGATGCCCATATACGCCCCACCTAATAATAATAATATGGCCAAAAGCTGAAAGGGACGCCAAGAGCTATCACTCTCATGTGGTGAAGTCATAACACTGGTGCCTCTAGTGTTATGGTTATGGTACCTCCATAACTAGGTGAAACTGGTCATGCATGTATATGGCGTTAGGTATCTAATTAAACATAAGCAATCAAAACATATAAAACATATACTAGGGAAAACAGTTGGCTGCATAAGGGAAATCCTAATAAGGAAGAATGTCCATACTGAAAGGACGGTGAATCCGTACCATGTGTCCAGTGAACGAAGAAGACGAATGGAAGAGAGTCCTACTTCGGTATCACTAATGCTACATAAATACATACGCGTGTAAGTATCTGATTACTGAGTACGTAACTGGTTTTATATCATGTTTTAGCTTGTTTTATATATTCATGTCATGTTTTACTAATTTAAGCTTTATACTATGTTTATCTTGTATTCTGTCTATTCTGTTTAAGTATTTCTTGTATTTCATGTATTATTATACTTGTTGTGTAATAAGAAGTAACTTTCTAAAAATAGCAGGTTTCCTAAAATAGAAAGTTCCAAAAATAGAAAGTTTCCAAAAATAGAAAGTTTCCAAAAATAGAAAGTTTCCAAAAATAGAAAGTTTCCAAAAATAGATTTACTGCTTAAAATAGATAAGTTTCTAAAAATAGAAAGTTTCCATAAATAGATTAGCTGCCTTAATTAAATAAGTTTCTAAAAATAGAAAGTTTACATAAATAGAAATAAGCTGGATTATTAAGCTAATAATATAAGCTTAAGTGTTTACTGATTAATATACTAAGTCATGTAGTTAAATAGTATAGTTTAATAATAATTTCATGTGAATTAAATAAACTATAGGTTAAAGTATTTAATTAAATATAACATGGTTTAGTTAAATAAGGGTAAAAATACTTAGGTTAAAACATGTATTATTATCTATTTATAATATAACCTAAGTCATGTAAATTAATTAATTATAAGTCATGATTTTAATAATTAATTAGTTATATAGTCTAATTAAATGATAAATACTTAGGTTAAAATTCATGTATTAATAATAATATTAATAACCTAAGTCATGTATAAATTAAATTAATCATGTACATGTTTTAATTAATTTAATTTAATTCTTGAAAAAAAATTAACTTGTAAAATAATTAATCTTGTAAAAACAACCCATGAATCGAACGGTGTTTTAATATAAACATATGTGAACCGGACCAGTTTTAACCCATGAACCGGCACCCAAACGCACCCTTGGTCAAAACCTAGCCGCCGGCTAGCAAAAGTTCCCACCGGCTAGCCGGTGATTTCCCTTGCTGCCGCGGCTAGGGTTCCTCCTGCTTTCCTTATTTAGCCACCGGCTTAGGCCGGTGGTGGTTCATTGTTTTAGCCGAGACCCACCCGACAACAACATACCCCGACCTAGGTCGGGGTTCCCTTGGTTCCTCCTGCTGTCGAGACAAAAGACCACCACACCGAGACCTTGAGGTCTTGGTTGGTGTGAAATAAATCAAGCCGAGACCCCCTTAGGGCTCGGTTCTTACGTCGGCCACAAAAAACACCCCTTAAACCCTTAATTAATTTTACCCCCATGTTTAATTAACATGTGTTTACTTGTTTTTAATTTGTTATTAAAACATTCATGATTTCATGTGATTAAATAATCAAGATCATAAAAAGAAAAGAGGTTTAGGGTTATAACGATCACGTGAATCCAAGGAGGATGAACACACTAACACACTTGCAATAGATCAAACACAAAAAATCAACCAAACACACCCTTGGTGTGTGTAATACCCGGCGGCCAAAGGAGAGGAGAAGAAAAAGAGTTTTAGGGTTTTGATTATTTTCTAATTCTTGAATTATGAAAATAGTTTTTCCCTTTTTCCTTGTTTAGTAATTTTTGCATGGGCTTGGCCCTTTTTCTAGTTGTAGCCGCGGGTAAGGGGGGCCACAAGGGGTAACCCGAATGTTTTCCGTGTCTAAATAATAAGTGTGTTCTCGTGTTCATGTTTTACGTGATTTAATAGTTATCGTTCGTGTCTTATTATATTTATTCGTGATCGTAATAAATATACATACATATGTAATACTAAGCTCGTGATTATTTACGTTCATGATTTCATGTTCGTATGTTCGTGATTATAATTATTATTGAAATAATTATCGTGTCTTAATACGTAATAAATACTTATCGTGTTATAACACGTACGTAATACTTGTAATTTTTGTTCGTCAAACGTAAACATGCTATAAAAAGGAAATTTCTAATCATGTGCGTACGATCGTAAGGGTACTATTCATGGTAAAAGCATGCGGGTTTTACAACTCTTCCCCCCTAAAAAGAATAATTCGTCCCCGAATTATACATAAAGTAAACTGGAAAAGAAGAACATACCCGAATTCAAAATATGAAATGAGGGTAAGAAGCCCGGATAGACTCCTGTGTTTCCCAAGTGGCTTCCCGCTCGGTATGATCCCTCCAAAGGATTTTGACGAATGGAATCGTCTTCCTTCTCATGACTCGTTCTTGTCTGTCAAGAACTCGTTCGGGTTCTTTTATTAAAGTGAGATCTTCACGAATCTGTTCAAGTAGATACTGAACCATGTGAAGGGGATGATACTGGTACCCTTGAGTAAGGACACATGGAAAACATCGTGAACATGAGAAAGCTGCGGAGGTAATGCTAAACGGTAATATACTTCACCGACCCGTTCAATGACATCAAACGGTCCGATAAAACGAGGACTGAGCTTCCCTTTTATTCCAAAACGTCTAACACCACGTGCCGGCGAAACCTTAAGGAAAACGTGATCTCCTATGTTAAAATGTAAGTCCCTACGATGCTTGTCTGCGTAACTCTTTTGACGTGACCGTGCTTCTTGCAGTTTCTGCTTAGCTACTGCGACATTCTCATTGCTCAGCTCTATCATTTCTGGTCCTTCAAGTGTTCGCTCAACAACCTGATCCCAGCAGATTGGGGCGTGACACTTTCTGCCATACAACATCTCGAAAGGAGCACACTTGATACTTGTGTGCCAACTGTTTTTGTATGCAAACTCCACCAAACAGATATAATCGTCCCAATCACCCGTCCATTCCAACGCACATGACCTCAACATGTCTTCCAATGTCTAAATCGTTCGCTCCGACTGCCCATCTATTTGAGGATGAAAAGCCGTGCTAAGCTTAAGTTGTGTACCCCAAGCTTTCTGCAGACTTCTCCAGAATCGCGAAGTGAAACGAGGATCTCTGTCTGAGACGATGCTGGATGGAGAACCGTGAAGTCTCATGATCTCCCTTCTATAAGTATCGGCGAGTTTACTGACCGAATCTTCCTTGCGGATCGGTAAGAAATGAGCTGATTTGGTAAGTCGGTCAACTATAACCCAAATTGCATCGTGCTTCTTCTTTGTCGGCGGAAGACCAGTAACAAAATCCATGGTGATTTTGTCCCAATTCCACTCTGGAATATCTAAGGGTTGAAGAAGGCCGCCAGACCGCTGATGCTCGATCTTTACCTGCTGGCAGGTAAGACATTTGGAGACGTAAGTAGCAAAATCCTGTTTCATA
The DNA here is from genome assembly GCA_025667525.1 of Glebionis coronaria. Taxonomy (NCBI): domain Eukaryota; kingdom Viridiplantae; phylum Streptophyta; class Magnoliopsida; order Asterales; family Asteraceae; genus Glebionis; species Glebionis coronaria. The sequence goes on from CM046878.1 coordinate 221,496,012, forward strand.
CCACTCCACCAAAAGTACTGCTTGATGTCATGGTACATCTTGGTCGAACCAGGATGGATAGAAAATAGGGAGCTATGATCCTCAGCTAACAATGCTTCCCGGAGTTCTTGATCATCAAGAACACAAAGTATCGTGCCCTGCCATAAGATACCATCTACATCTACTCGAAATTCTGTCTGCTTCTCCAAATTCTGAATTTTCGCCCAGATTTCTCCATCATCTTTCTGAGCTTCCTTGATCTTAGAGACTAACTCAGGTTCCACTCTAAGATTATCCTAGTAACCGTGCTGTCCACGTACCATGATCTCTATGTCTAGTCTCTCCAAGTCTCTTATGATTTCCTCCTCAATTTTAATGTCGTTTATCATTCCGGACTTTCTACTAAGTGCATTTGCCACTACATTCGCCTTGCCGGGATGATACTGCAGATTAATGTCATAATCCTTCAACAGCTCTAACCATCTCCTCTGTCTCATGTTCAATTCACGCTGAGTGAAGATATACTTCAAGCTCTTGTGGTCCGTGAAAATGTCACATGATTCTCCATACAAGTAGTGCCTCCATATCTTCAATGCAAACACGACTGCTGCAAGTTCCAAGTCATGCGTAGGGTAATTTTCCTCATAAGGCATAAGCTGCCGTGAAGCGTACACGATCACTTTCCCATGTTGCATGAGAACACAGCCAAGTCCCTTCCCCGATGCATCACTGTAGATCTGAAATCCACCTGTACCAGAATGGAGAGTAAGAATTGGTGCAAATACTAACTTCTGCTTTAGGTCTTCAAAGCTCTTTTCTCGTTCTTCAGTCCAGAGGAATTTCTCCCTTTTCCAAATCAGTTTGGTCAATGGTAGTGCTAAGCGGGAAAAGTTCTCCACGAACCTATGGTAGTAACCAGCTAAGCCTAGGAAGCTGCGGACTTCAGTCGCTGATGTCGGCCTTGGCCACTTGGTAATAGCCTCAACCTTCGCTGGATCCATCGTGATTCCTTCTGCTGATACAGTGTGACCTAAGAATGCCACCTTGTCTAACCAGAACTCACACTTGGAGAATTTAGCATACAATTGCTTCTGGCGAAGAATCTTTAGTACTGTACGAAGATGGTCTTCGTGTTCCTCCTTGGACTTAGAGAAAATCAGGATGTCATCGATGAAGACAATGACGAACTTGTCCAGAAATTCATGGAAGATTCTGTTCATCAAATCCATGAACATTGCTGGAGCATTGGTAAGGCCAAATGGCATGACTACAAATTCGTAGTGGCCATAGCGTGTACAGAAAGCAGTCTTGGCGGTGTCTTGATCCTTAACCCGTAGCTGATGATAGCCTGACCTTAGATCAATCTTGGAGAAATGTTTGGCCCCTTGGAGTTGGTCAAACAAATCATCTATACGTGGTGGTGGATACCTATTCCTGATGGTAATCTTGTTGAGCTCGCGATAGTCTATGCAAAGACGCATACTGCCGTCCTTCTTCTTAACGAATAAGACCGGTGCGCCCAATGCAGATGAGCTCGGTCGAATAAAGCCTCGTTCGAGAAGTTCTTGCAATTGATCATTCAGCTCCTTTAACTCTATGGGAGCCATGCGATAAGGAGCGTTGGAAATCGGCTCAGCTCCTGGGATGAGTTCGATATTAAATTCTACTTCACGTGCAGGTGGTATGCCCGGAAGTTCTTCTGGAAATGCATCTGGAAATTATGACACTATCGGATGATCCTGAATCGATGGGGATTCAGCATCTATGTCATGAACAGTATCTAAATAACCCTCGCAACCATGTGAAAGTAGTGCACGTGCTTGCAGGGTTGATATGATTTTTACAGACCTGCCAGGTATGAACCCGTTGTGAATGTACTCTGGCACATTAACATCACCGAAGATATCTCGATATGAATGATAGTCTATGGTAGCATGATGCTTGGATAGCCAATCCATACCAAAAATCATGTTAAAATCATCCATGTCCAACAGAAGTGCGTCAACAGGACGAACCTTGTCGTCAAACTCTAGGGTAAGGCTCTTGTACACATGGGTTATACGTACAAAGTCTCTCAAAGGCGTGGAAATACTTAGTATATTCTTTAATGGCATGGGGAGTATCCTAACATTCTTGGCATAAGCAGTAGAAATGACCGAGTGAGTAGCACCCGTATCAAACAGAACACATGCAGCTTGACCATACATATACAAGATTCCAGTGATGGTACCTGTAGACTTGTTGGCCCGACTGCAAGATGTCATGTAAACGCGTCCACTAGTAGGAGGCGGCTTGGTATCAGCATGTCCCGATGTACCCTCCATCTCTCCCTTGCGGCAATCTTTCATGCGATGGCCAGGAAGACCATACTTGTAGCATGCGTTGTTGTCGCGGCGACATGGCCCTGGGTGCCTACGGTGGCAAGTAGAGCAAAGAGGATGAGTATATCCTCCAGCAGGCGTCTTGACTAGCTGAGAGCCTGATAAAAACAATATACATGAGACATGATAATAGGTACAAAGGACAATGCGGATAATCGTAAGATTGAATACCAGTGATAGCTGGACGGTTAGACTGTGAACCTCTCTGGTTCTGGTCCCTCCCGTTACCATGATTCTTGGTAGAAGATTTGATAATGTGTCAGAATTAAGAATTATAACATGTAATCATAAGGAAATGAGTAAGTATAAGTACCTGCTGCTGTTGGAGTGTCCAACGTTGTTACGGTAATTGTCATTACCGCCACGCCTATCCGTAGCAGAACGGTCGTTAGTCTGACTGTTTCCCTTCGGCTGATTTGGCTGTTGCTGGGTAGCCGACTGAGACCGGTCCCCAGTCAGCTGCCTGGAAGATACAGTTTTAAAGAGATGAAATATTAACATATACTGAAAGAAAACGGATTGGTCACCATTAAATACGAATGATTACCTCTTATCGGGTCTCTCTACTTCCCCGAACTCATCTCTTTCTTGCAGCATCTCCAGCTTACGTGTTGCATCGGCCACTTGTGCTACCGTGTTGAACGTAGCACACACCAAGTTGTTTGCGACCGATGTACGAAGAGCCCACCTGAAGTGGTGTGCTTTCTCTTCAGCAGTACCTGCTGTTGCACCAATAAAACCATCCAGGCGAAGAAAGCGCTGCATGAACTCGTTGCTATTCTCCCTAGGTCTCTGTCGAATTCCATGGTACTCTCTCTTTAGCTTGTCCTGCTCAGCCTTGGGAAAGAACTGTTCCATTACCCTATCCCTGAACTGAGCCCAAGTCAAACCAGCCACCCAATCATCACCTCCTCCAGACAGCTTCAGTGTTATCCACCATGCTAACACATCACCTTCGAATCGGTAGAATGCCAACCTCGATTTAAAGACGGGGTCACAACCCATAATATCGAAGATCTTCTTAATGTGAGCCAACCATCTTTCATCTTCACTAGGGCTATCTGTTCTTTCGAAAGCTCAAGGGCGGAGCTTATTGAATCTCTCCAGCCATGTGGCCAATGTTGCTGGAGGAGGAGGAGGAGGTACTGGGTGTTGCTGCTGGTTGTTGGTAGCCTGAACCTCAGCCCTGATTTCCTTCCTCAACTGAGGAAGCATAGCTTGCATTGCAGCTTGGATTGCTGCATTGAGTTGTTCCTGCTCGCGTGTGAGAACCATCTAACAGTATAACATAAAACACATGATTAAACTGATTAAAACATAAACTATATACATGAAAAAAAAATTTTACCAATAAATCATGAGAAAAATTTTATGCAGGAAAAACTAGTACATGAATGCATGATGCAGTTTTATGAAAACTTTTGTATGCGCGAGAATGAACGCATATGGTCAATTCACTCAAAACAAAAAGACATGGCGAGGGGACGCCAATGGGTCGGTCCCAAATTTAAAAGTTTCGATAAAACACATGCGACTAAATAGGGCCAGTCTTGTACCAACCATTACTTAGTCATAATCCTGCGACAATGACATATATATGTATGCATGAAAATGATGAATCCATGAAAACCGATTGTCAGTTCTAGGAAGACCATAGTGACTACCCACTAATCACATGTCGTGTTTTGAGAGCCTACAGGTCGAAGCCTTGGCTCTGATACCATAATTGTAACACCCCATTTTGATTAAATGGAATGTCACGCGTGATTATGGCGTTTCATCAAAGCATACAAGGATACATGTATAAAACATCACATGAACATAAAGGAAATACCGGAATCAAACATCGGTACCCCAAAAGTAGAACTCATCACACACAAACATAAGTACTTTAAATGAAACGACTAAACAATGTACATGGAATGAGTATCAAAGTATAAAGAAATGCATAAAGTAAAGAAGGCTAGAAAGCTTCTAATCCATATGCACGTACGCTTAAAGTCTACGAGCGTCCCTGAGTACCTGCCGTTTTGGGAACATGAAAAGGAAAACGGCTGCGCATAACGCTCAGTGCACGGATTTACAAGTAAGCATGTATTATATAAGCATATAAGCATGAAGCAGTAGAAAAGACTAAGTCCTGGATAACCTGGTTATATCTTAGTAAACTGGTTTTATATTTTGAAGAGCCTTATGTTTATCTTGTAAAAACTGTTTAACATGTTTACCATTAGCCAATATAGGTCGTGAATTATCCACGTGCATGAATACTTGGAGGGGTGACCTCGTCATGCAAATTAGAGGGGCTGCCTCTAATTTAATATACTGGTTTAGGTAGGAGGGATCAGCTCCTTGTGAAGGATACAATGCACACACCACATTCACACTGAATAATCTGCTGAAAACATGTAACTAGGATGCACCCATACGACCCACCTAATTATAATAATATGGCCAAAAGCTAAAAGGGACGCCACGAGCTATCACTCTGCCGTGGTGAAGTAATAACACTAGTGCCTCCAGTGTTATGGTTATGGTACCTCCATAACTAGGTGAAACTGGTCATGCATGTATATGGCTTTAGGTATCTAATTAAACATAAGCAATCAAAACATATAAAACATATACTGGGAAAACAGTTGGTTGCATACGGGAAATCCTAATAAGGAAGAATGTCCATTCTGAAAGGACGGAGAATCCGTACATTGTGTCCAGTGAACGAAGAAGACGAACGGAAGAGAGTCCTACTTCGGTATCACTAATGCTACATAAATACATACGTGTATATGTATCTGATTACTAAGTACATAACCGTTTTATATCATGTTTTAGCTTGTTTTATATATTCATGTCATGTTTTATTGATTTAACCTTTATACTGTGTTTATCTTGTATTTTGTCTATTCTGTTTAAGTATTTCTTGTATTTTATGTATTATTATACTTGTTGTGTAATAAGAAGTAAATTTCTAAAAATAGCAAGTTTCCTAAAATAGAAAGTTTCAAAAAATAGAAAGTTTCCAAAAATAAAAAGTTTCCAAAAATAGAAAGTTTCCAAAAATAGATTTACTGCTTAAAATAGATAAGTTTCTAAAAATATAAAGTTTCCATAAATATATTAGCTGCCTTAATTAAATAAGTTTCTAAAAATAGAAAGTTTCCATAAATAGAAATAAGATGGATTATTAAGCTAATAATATAAGCTTAAGTGTTTACTGATTAATATATACTAAGTCATGTAATTAAATAGTATAGTTTAATAATTATTTCATGTGAATTAAATAAACTATAGGTTAAAGTATTTAATTAAATATAACATGGTTTAATTAAATAAAGGTAAAAATACTTAGGTTAAAACATGTATTATTATCTATTAATAATATAACCTAAATCATGTAAATTAATTAATTATAAGTCATGATTTTAATAATTAATTAATTATATAGTCTAATTAAATGATAAATACTTAGGTTAAAATTCATGTATTAATAATAATATTAATAACCTAAGTCATGTATGAATTAAATTAATCATGTACATGTTTTAATTAATTTAATTTAATTCTTGAAAAAAAATATAACTTGTAAAAATAATTAATCTTTTAAAAACAACCCATGAACCGAACCATGTTTTAATCTAAAAATGTGTGAACCGGAACGGTTTTAACCCGTGAACCGGCACCCAAACGCACCCTTGGTCAAAACCTAGCCGCCGGCTAGCAAAAGTTCCCACCGGCTAGCCGGCGGTTTCCCTTGCTGCCGCGGCTAGGGTTCCCCCTGCTTTCTTTATTTAGCCACCGGCTTAGGCCGGTGGTGGTTCATTGTTTTAGCCGAGACCCACCCGACAACAACCTACCCCGACCTAGGTCAGGGTTCCCTTGGTTCCTCCTGCTGTCGAGACACAAGACCACCACACCGAGACCTTGAGGTCTCGGTTGGTGTGAAATAAATCAAACCGAGACCCCCTTGGGGCTCGGTTCTTGCGTCGGCCACAAACAAACACCCTTTAAACCCTTAATTAATTTTACCCCCATGTTTAACTAACATGTGTTTACTTGTTTTTAATTTGTTATTAAAACATTCATGATTTCATGTCATTAAATAATCAAGATCATAAAAAGAAAAGAGGTTTAGGGTTATACCGATCACGTGAATCAAAGGAGGATGAACACACTAACACACTTGCAATAGATCGAACACCAAAAATCAACCAAACACACCCTTGGTGTGTGTAATACTCAGTGGCCAAAGGAGAGGAGAAGAAAAAGAGTTTTAGGGTTTTTGATTATTTTCTAATTCTTGAATTATGAAAATAGTTTTTCCCTTTTTCCTTGTTTAGTAATTTTTGCATGGGCTTGGCCCTTTTTTTAGTTGTAGCCGCGGGTAAGGGGGCCCACAAGGGGTAACCCGAATGTTTTCCGTGTCTAAATAATAAGTGTGCTCTCGTGTTCGTGTTTTAGGTGATTTAATAGTTATCGTTCGTGGCTTATTATATTAATTCGTGATCGTAATAAATATACATACATACATACGTAATACTAAGCTCATGATTATTTAAGTTCATGATCTCATGTTCGTATGTTCGTGATTATAATTATTATTGAAATAATTATCGTGTCTTAATACGTAATGAATACTTATCGTGTTATAACACGTACGTAATACTTGTAATTCTTGTTCGTGAAACGTAAACATGCTATAAAAAGGAAAGTTCTAATCATGTACGTACGATCGTAAGGGTACTATTCATGGTAAAAGCATGCGGGTTTTACAGTCACTATGGCTAATCGTACTATGATGGAGTTGCTTCAATCACCCACCGAGGGTTTTGTAGAAGCTTTTGTGATTCCCACCATCCTTGCGGAGAATTTCGAGATTAAGACAGGTTTAATGTAGATGCTACAAGCAAACAAGTTTCGAGGTCATGAAAAAGACAACCCGCATTATCACATAAGGAATTTCAATCATCTCACCGCAACAAGCAAGTTTAAGGATGTTCCACATGACGCCATTAAGATGATGTTGTTTCCATACTCGTTCGATGGACCCGCAAAAATTTGGCTCGAGAAAGAACCGCCAAATTCGATTTTGACATAGAGTGATCTCGTTTCTAAGTTTGTGAACCAATTTTTTTTCCACCATCTAAGACAACACATTTGAAAAATGAGATTTCAAGGTTTACACAACATAATAATGAAGGTTTTTCAATGGCATGGGAACGATTTAAGGAAATGTTACATGAATGTCCTCACCATGATTTTTCAGAATTGCATCAGATTAATCTTTTTATAATGGGCTTTGTTGGAAATACGTTTTTACGTATTTAGAAAGGATCGGTCACTCCAATGATATTGGGCTCGTGATCCAATATAGCCCATATAGCCCACATGTAGGGTGGGCTATATAAACCCCCCCTCCTAGCATGTTAGGAGGGGTTGTTGATCACTTCCATTTTACATAATCACATTTCCATCTTTCTTATCTTTCTCTCCTTTCTCTCTCTTCTTTCTCTCTCTAAGGTTCTACCATTTCTCATCCATATCAATAGATTATCCAACAATGTCTAATCCTTAGAAAAACACGATCCTACAATTGGTATCAAGAGCATGGTTGATTCTTCGGATTGACACGTTTTATCTATTGATTTGGTGGTAAAGTTTCTTTCTTTCACAATTTTTTTCTTTCTTTCGTCTATTTTTTCTTTAAGGTTACGGTTTGATAAAATTTTTGTCAAATCTTTCTACTAAAATCTTTCTATTAAATCTTTTACTCTTGTCTCTTATAAAATTTTGTTAAACAATTTACTTATCTACTGTTTTGATAAAAAAAAATTTTTTTTGTCAAATTTTGTTATTTGATAAAAAGTTTTCTGTTTTGTCTTTCTTTTTATCCCAGTCTTTCATCTTTTTCTGTTTTGTTTTTTTTATTTTATCAACGTTTTGTATCGTATCTGAAAAGGGTCTACTATTCTGATGCATTCATCTTTTGTCCTATTCCGATAGAAAGCTGCATTATTTCGATACTTTGACATTTCGATCGCAATAACCATAGGTTCTACTTTGCGATCAATCTTTTCCGACACCCTTATTCCGACGTGATTGCGATAACACTTTGCGATCGTGATTGCGACGGGATTTAGGTTCAAGTGAGTCCAAACTCTGCCAAAATTTTCATAGAGACATTGCGATGAAAGTTTTTGAATATTGCGATGGAAGTTTTTGATTATTGCGATGAAATTTATTAAACATTGCGACGGGTGTTTGTTTTTTCAACACTGACTGAAATCATTTTTCAACACAACAACTCTCGGCTACACTCTCGAACCACTCAAAACCACTCTCGACAAAACAGACCAGACTCACACCAAGTTTCAAGACTCACCAAAAACACTGACTCAAAGCCTAGACAAGACTCGAATAAAACCTCACACCAAATCCAAACCACACACAGACAAGTGAACCAAAAAGACTCCAACAAAGCAAAATCAAAAGACTAAAAGATCTCAGTCTCATACAAAACCATCCTTGATCACTGACTCGAAACAAAAAATAAAACAAAAAGTAAGCACCTACCCGAGACCTCATAACAGATCTTGAAGACTAAGTATCTTGGTTCTTCCTTTCGTGGCTGAATATAGTGGATGACCAAGGTTATCACTTTAATCAGTTTGGTGTGTAACATAAAAAAATTAACAGTAGTGATCGGTTAATGATTTTTGTTTGAGTTTGTGTACAAGAGGAGTCGATTTGTGATAAGAATTAGATGAGATAAATATAAATATTTTTTTTCTTTGGCTGCGTATTTTGGAGAGAAAAGGGGGGGGGGGGGGGGGGGTGAAACAGAGATAAGGGTGTGTGGGGTTGTGTGTGAAACAGAGATATAGGAGATTCAAATGGGCGGTGATAACTAGCTTGTTTTTGTAGGACGGAGGAAACGAGGCTGTGTTTTTTATTTGATAGGAGATAAAATTCTGAGTAACAAGCCACGTTCCTTTTGAATACAGCTGGTTCTATTCATTAGTCAAACATTTGGCTTATACACGTTGTGTTATATTACGCCACGTTTTTTGTTTTATAACTAGCCACGTATTTGGCAATTTCCAACAATTGGAAAGTTAATATCTCGTCATTTGAAAATATCATTTTTTCCAACTTAAATTTTTAGTTAAGTTTTTTTTATTTTTTTATATCTTTTTTAAGTCAAGTTATTATTTTTATTTTTATTTTAAAGTTTATTTTTGTTTATTAATCTTTGGTACATCGTGGTGAGCGGGTATCTCGAAAGAACCAAAGTCGTAAATTATTTGACGGGTCAAAAGGGTGTGCGGCCGAATTTGAACACAAAAGTGACGAGTCAAAGTGACGGGTTTTATTTTTCGTGGCTACGGATTTTTAATCAAGATATTCTTATTTGTACGTAAAGACGAATTTTATCATCCATCGAGGATTTTTCAGATTTATTTTCGGATCGTTTCGTTGGTTTTGTCATATTCGGTAACTTTCTGTTTCTACGAAAACAACAACATCCACGTCATTTTTACTCGATATTCAATGGATTTTTTGAATTCTACTTTTCAAGAGGGAGAATTGCAAAATGATACTAGAAGTAGTCACAAAAGAATGGATTCAGGAGGAAAGCAGGAAGCAAACAGTCAATCAGGAAATTATGCAGAGCCGTCATGTGTCACAAATCTTCGTCTACTTCAATCTGAATTGAATGAGATAATTAACAACCCTGATAAGTGCCCTATGCCTGCTTCTTTACCCAATTCTGCTTCTAGGATTAAAGAGCTCGAAACGATCGTCGCTCAGCAATCAAAAGATCTCGAGGATGCCAAAATTGAATTTTCAAAGAAAACGGAGAAACTTGAAACATATTTTGAAAAACTTGAAAAGTCAAACGTTGTTCTTGAACGAAAATTGGATCAAACTGTTCTAGATTCTAAAGTTGAAAAGGATAATTTTTTGAAACAAATTAAGTTGCTTGAATCTAAATTGGCCTCCCAAGATAACTTGCTCAAAGAGAATGAGACTTTAAAGGCTCAAGTACAGGAAAAGGTTTTTGATATAGCTACTTTGAGAAATGAATTAAGGAAAACAAAAGGCACTAGTGTGGACACTAAGCTTGAAAACCCATCAATCTTGGGGAAACCGCCTACAAATCAGTTCATTCGACAACCGACTGCATTTCGATCCGAGCGATCACAATCCTCGAGACCGCGGTTTGCCTCCCAAGTTGATATGGTTTATCTTTCTAGACCAGTCACTCCACCAACTAGGGCCAATGTGACTGAAACAGCTTTAGCAAGACCTAATCACAGGATTGCCTCTAGTTTCTCTAAAAACACCAAGACCACGTCTAGAACTAGTTTAAATGACGTTCACCATAAATCTGGTCTAAGGGAAGCTATTCAAAAGACACAAGTAAGAGATAAGACTTTCAAACCTAGACAGATGCCTTCTAGACTACCCAACACTGCTAACCGTAGCATGTCAAATCCTAGGAGCATCAATCAATCGTCCAGGAATTCTAGATCTTACTCGGACATTAAATATGCTACTTGTAAAACATGTAGAAAATGTGTCTTTACGGCAAATCATGATTCTTGTATAAAGAAACTACTTAATGAGGTGAACTCTCGTGCTAGACTTAAATCCCAGTGGGTTGCTAAAATCAAACCCGTTGGTAAAATGTGGCGCCCCACTGGTAGAATTTTCACCCTTGTAGAAAACGAGTGCCCTTTAACTAGGATAGTCTCCGATTCTATTAAGACTACTAGGGAGGAAATTCAAAACGAGGATGCATCACCTAAGCCTGAACTTAAGGTTTTCTATAAAAGGAAACGTTTACCAGCTAAGACAAGTGAATCATCTCCTCAGAACACCTCTAGCACAAGAAAAGAAAACTGCGAACCCCCACTTGCTTCTAAGATAGATATCGCTAACCCATATCAAAGCATGCAAATTCCTAATAAGAATGCAGGTACCAAAGAGGATGTTCCAAAAGAACGAAGCGGTCCAATCATTGTATACCATTCAATTAAGGACACTCTCAGAGTTTGGTTGCTGAAGAAGCTGATATCTAAGAAACAAGTGTCTCAGGGGATTTTCATTTAAGCTTACAGTGCATAAGGACTTACAGTCACATCACAGACTGTAACTCGATCATCAAAGAAAGGAAAGTTTATCTCCGATGATAAATGATGAGACTGCTTTTATACATGGTCTCATCGTTCTTTTTGGGCTTAAAATGCATTAAATATCATCAAAATACCCAAAAATATGCTTGTGTTTGTTGCTTGTGTGTTTTAGGTACGGATATTGAGAAAATGACAAAAGATCACAAAAATCATGCAAAAACGAACACGGGAAACGAAGCCGCACGATGAACCAAGCCCTAGTGAGGAATTTTCCAAAGAAAACCCTAGAAGATTTGAAGAATATTGAAGATTGGTCCTCCAAGTTTGAAGAATTGACACTTTATACCCTTGTATCTTCATAATTACAAGTTTGGTCCCTAAAGTTTGTCAAAATTACAAAAAGGACCCTTAACTTTGAAGAATTGGCAAATTTAGTCCCTCAACAAATCTAAATTGTCAATAATGGTCCTCCAAGAAGTCAACCAACAAGTCAAAACCTTGAAGATTGAAGACATGTGCAAGAAAAGCCCTTGGAAATTGTCAAAATTGCATAAATAGTCCTTGTTATAAATTTGGAAATGTCATGTGCTAATTTTGACAAATGCTGAAAGTTAAAAACAAAGGAAAAAGACTTTTGAGCTGATTTGAGGGATATAGCAAGTAAATGGAACTTTGGGGGGTTATTATGCCCAGACAACAATACTCCTCTCCACCAACCTAGAGCTGACACGTCACCCACCCTTAACTTTCAACCAATCACAAATCACAACCATTCCACATCACTTTTCCACTAAGCCAAGTTATAACCAGATTTTTTATTAATCACGTTTTTGTGGGAAACAGATTTTTAAAAAACAAATTACCCTTAATCATAATTAAACAAACCTGTTTAACCCACCTTCATCATATAAACCCTAGCCAAAACCCAGTTACAATCTGTTTATTTATTAAACCAACAACTAATTAAACATGGGGTTTTGATCATTTCCAGCTCACCAAACACAATGGTCCACCCAGATTGCGACCTCACACACCCTTGTTCCCTCCCCACTAGCTAAGAGTCACGGGTCTTCACATGAATACAAATTTGCCAGGGGTTCCTTGACCAAATCAACAGCTCAAAATACAAAACTTGTTCCCCACAACTTTTTGATGGCTAGGATGAAGTATTCAGACTGTGCTTCACATGAGGACCCCAACAGAAGCATCCAAGAACAAGAATCAAAGAGGCATATTCGCATATTCCTTCAAGGGCAAGTTTGGTAGTTCAGAATTAGGGTTGCTAAATTGTAGAGCCTTCTATGTAAGCCTATAAAAGGCGTTAGGGTTTTAGTTCATTTTTTTCTTGTCTCAGTTTTTTTAAAAAAATTATCTTGTAATATCTTTAATGATTTATGAAAGTTTTTGTTTGAGAAATACACTGAGTACCATTTACTTTCTTTAAATTTCAGTTTTAAGTTATCTTATGTGAGGTTGTTCAAGGTTCAGTTTGCAAGATTACCCTTTTTAGTTCATGAAAAGTTGTTTGGGAAAGTTGATTTCATTTTAGCTGGTCTGTGAGAATCCTTGGGTCAAATTCAGTTCAATGATTAACCAAGATACAAGTGTTTTATTTTAAAAAGAAAAAAATATACATAAAGTAAAAAAAATCAGTTATTATTGTTTTGGTTTGCTCTTTCCATCTTAGCAGGATTGATTATAGCACTTGTTGTTCAAGAGGTCTGCACAGTCCCGAGACTGTATGGAGATGGCAAAGCAGCCATTGTGGGGCCTGGATGTGGGCCCCACAAGGTAGTTATCTTGTTCCTGTCTCAAATTTCATAGAAATCAGTCAATTGTGAGCTTGCATTGAAACTTGTGAAATCTGCCTACTGGTTTGTTTAAGTGTTGGAGTTTGCTTAAGTGAAGTGTTGTATGCATGTTGCAAGTAGTTTAAGGCGTTTTGTTTGGATTTGTTAAAGTTTGCTTTGATAAAAATCGTATCTCAGTAATTAAGGGGGTGTTTGGGATTGGATCTTTAAACAAGTAAAAATGATTTACTCAGCTTAAAATCTGCCTAGACATGTTCCAGTAGGGTAGTAGTAGTCTAAAGGGTATTTGGATTGAGTTAAGTAGGTTAATCAAGCAGTTTGCATCATAGAAGTTTGGTAACTAGCTATAAAATCAGTAAATCCTTGTTGCTGATAATTTTTGGTGTAAATTTTACTTGATTCCTTGAGCATTGTTAGAATAGGTGTTCATTTAGGACTGTGTTAGGTCCTAGTGTGTTTTGGTGATTGAATTGAGCAAGTTTGGTGAGCCCAAAACTCACCAAATTGTCAAGTGCATCAGCAAAGGACCCAAGGCCCTTTTTCTGCATAACAGTAACTGTTTAGCCCCATTTGTGTGAGATATTTGTATTGAGCTTGCTTATTTTCTTGTTTATTGTGACTCCCCACACTTCACTGAGTGTGGGGGTGCCCATCTTGTCCATTGAATCCAAGATTTGAGCTTGAAATCAAGCTCAAACATCACCAGACCTTAAATTTTCATTAACAGTGGGAACTCCTTTCCCACAGCCTTTGCTTTTGTTTCCACTGCTTCACAAAAAGACAGAAACTAGAAAAAGGTCACTATCACAATCTCACTTTTTTGTCTTTAGTGGTGAAATTTAGGTTTTAGGGTTTAATTCTTTTTCCAATATTTTTCTTATTTTATTCTTAATTTTTCAGTATAATTAAATTTTTATTTACTATTCATTTAGTAATTTTTAGATTAATTAGCTATTTTCAATTAACTTTAAAGTTTCTGTTTTTGTCTTTTAGTGCCAAAAAGAAATATTTTTCAGTTTAATCAATTTTCCTGAACTTAGAATAATATTTTAAGGTTTTTGGTTAAAAAAGATTTTACTATTCATCTTTTTATTAATTTTTAGAATTAATTTAAGTTAATTAGGGTTTTAATTAAACTAGTTTTGTCATTTAGAGGGAAATTTAATATTTTTCAAGAATTTTCATTTTTCTACTGTTCATTAGAGTCAAATAGGATTTTTAAAATTGGTAGATTATTTTTAGCATTATTTAATTATTTTTTATAATTATTTTAATTTTAAAATAGTTTTTAGTAATTTAAAAATAGAAAAATAGTATTTAAAAATTATAAAAAATACTTTTTAGTTTTTAGATAATATAAGTAAGTTATTTGTTCAATAAAATCATATTTTGGACATTTTGATTAATTATATTTAATTTTAGGGCTTTAATTAGCATTTAAAATTGAATATTTAATTAATAAAAGGTTTTAAAATATTTTTATTGGATTTTATTCCTTAGTTATATCATTTTAGACTTGATTTAGCTTATAATTAACTTTTAGGTTGAAATTTTTAATTTTGTAGCTTTTTGCGACTTTTCGTGTACGCCTTTTTCGTCATAGTTTAATTCGTAATCGTAACCGTCTCTTCTCTCCTTTCTAATTTCTTTTCTTCTTGTTCATAATCACAAACAAACATTAATCAACTCTTAACACAACGCACTTGCCTCCTTGGGAAACGAATTTGCTTGGTCATTAGTGCTCGGTTTTCCTAAACCGACACTTAACGCTTACCACTATTTTGTCATCCTTTTCCTAAAGGGTACAAAAACACTACAATCATTTTGGCGCCGCTGCCGGGGAGGCGTGTTGTGTTTTGATTGAACCATTGTTGTTTTTTATATATAGCCATAAAAGTATTTGTATTAATAGCACTCTATTAATACGTATTATCGTTTTTCGATTTTTGTGTGAATATTATTACTATATTGTATACGTAGAACAATAAATTTACAAGTACTCCAAATACGTGAGCAATCACAACCTTGATTCGGGATTTCATCACTCGATCATTGTATTCGAATCTCAAACCAAAGAAAAAAGGCAAAAATAGATAAATACTTTCGTGAAGCTTGATTTTGATAATACAAACTATAAGGTGGGTATAAGGCGGTTGTATTTCACGACCTAAAGGAAAAAGGCTCTTAAGTGCTTCGCGCCGCCTCGTTTCCTCCGCTTGCTTGTGCGTATTTGATTTTGAGAGTGAATCGAGGGTTTTGCCGCCCAAAGTATTATTAAGTATCATATATATTTTCTTGGTTTCATTTGATTAAACCCTCTTGAACGATTTGGTGTTCCACCATCGTTCTAAAGTCATCGAAGGCGTTCACTTCACGTGATCGTTTTCATTCCTTGAGGCTTCTTTAATCAAGAGATTTGATTAAGGAGGAGATTTGTAGATTTTGGTCTACTTAATACATTCCAAAAAATCCAAAAAAAGTTAAAAACAATCAAAAACCACAAAAAAATTGAAAAAGTAAAAACACCAAAAAGAATCTTCTTTGCTCGCCTTCTCGTTGTACGTGACGTTTATGCAAACTCGCTCTAAAGCAAGACGTGCTCGTAAACGAAGAAACAAATCACTCACTCCTACTAGTGAGGACTCTCCTATTGACGAACCCATTGTAGTGAAAGAAGCACCCATGGCTAATCGAACTATGATGGAGTTGCTTCAAGCACCCACCGAGGGTTATGGAGAAGCGATTGTGATTCCCGCTATCCTTGCGGAGAATTTTGAGGTTAAGACGGGTTTGTTGTCCATGATTCAAAACAACAAGTTTCGAGGGGACGAAAAGGACAACCCGCATAACCACATTCGCCAATTTAATCGTCTCACCGCCACGTGCAAGTTTAAGGATGTTTCAAACGACTCGATTAAGATGATGCTTTTTCCGTATTCCTTAGCGGGGCCCGCAAAAATTTGGTTAGAGAAAGAGCCACCCAATTCTATATTGACGTGGAAGGATCTCGTTTCAAAGTTTGTGAACCAATTTTTTCCGCCCTCTACGACTACGCACTTGAAAAACGAGATTTCAATGTTTTCGCAAGAGTATAATGAGAGTTTTTCAACGGCTTGAAATAGGTTTAAAGAAATGTTGCACGAATGTCCTCATCATGGTTTTTCCGACTTACATCAAATAGACACGTTTTACAATGGCTTGAACGATCATGAGCGTGATTATCTTAATGCCGCCGCGGGTGGTAATTTCTTGTGTAAGACGGTCGAGGAAGCATTGGTAATTATTGAGAATAGGTCTAAGGTGTATAGTCCTCGTAGCACGTCGTGTGTTCGTAAGGCTTCGTCTTCATCTTCACCTAGTTTGTCACACACCGTTGATGCTTGCCAAGTCGAGGCTAATTTGGAGAACAAAATTTTTGATATAGTGAAAGGCTTGTTAGTTGAGTTTAAGGTTGGTGAACAACCCGCTCCCGCTACGATTAAAGCGGTTGAGGTTTCTTTATGTATTGTGGTGGAGCTCACGATTATTCCGAGTGCATTACCAACGGTGGTAACACTTCGAGTGCCTTCGCGGCCGCGGGAACTTATAACCAAAACGGTCAGGTTCCTCGCACTAATCAATTGACTCCACCGGGTTTTTCACCAAATCAAAATGCTAACAATTATCGAAACAATCAAGTTGGTTACCAAAGCAATCAAAGGAACAATTATAAGGGTAATAACAACTATGGGAATCAAGGGAGTAGTAGTAGCCAATTGCAAAATCAAAATCAAAACCGTAATTTTCAAAATGCAAGTCAAGGTCTTCAAAATAATAAAGAACTTCCAATAGACTTTTTGAATTACGCTACTTCAAATGATAAGATTTTGGAAAACATTCAAGAACAAATGGCTAATCAAGCTAAGGACACGGCTAAGAACGCAAAGGAGTTAGCTAATTTCATTAAGGAAAATCTAGCCATGAGAAATGAATTGAAAAATGATTTTGCTAACCAAATTCGAGGTCAAAACAACAAGATAGAGCAAAGTCATGCTAGGCTTGAACAAAGAATTGACCAAAAAGCCGCTAGCCAAGATTTGAAGTTTAGTAGTCAAGATGCTAAGCTTAATGCAATTTTAGAAGCCGTAATGGGAAACAAAGCCTCTACTTCGGGTAGTTTACCTAGTAACACCGTTTCAAACCCGAAGGGAGAGATGAAAGTGATTACCACACGAAGTGGTAAGGCACTTAAAGAACCGACTCCTCAACCAATTACTCCAACGGTGGAGGAAATTGAGGAAGAACCCGAGGTGGTGGTCGAAAAGGAGCATATTTCAAGCCCACAAAGTACCGCTCATGCCACACCTACGGTCGACCCATCACCCATTTTGGAACCCGAGATTCCAAAGGCTATGCCTATGCCCCAACCCACACCACCCTTGCCTTACCCATCAAGACTTAGGAAGGAGAAACGACAAGAGCGCGACAACTACCAATTTGAGCTTTTTATGAAAATGTTTCGTGATTTGCACTTTAATGTGAGTTTCGCCGATGCCTTGGTCATGATGCCTCGATTTGCCGCTAACTTTAAGAGTATGTTGAACAACAAGGAAAAATTACACCAAAAGTCTAGTTGTTCGTCGGTTTATCTTAATCGCATACCTCAAAAAGTCGGTGATCCCGGTAAATTTTTGATCCCTTGTGCAATTCAAGATATGGAAGAATTCTATGCCTTGGCCGATCTTGGTGCTAGCATTAACTTGATGCCACTTGCAATCTACAAGTCGCTCAATCTTCCTAATTTTACTCCTTCACGAATGTCTATTGAGTTGGCCGACCATTCCATGATTCTTGCATGTGGATTGGCGGAAGACGTTTTTGTGAAAGTGGGGAAGTTCTACTATCCCGTAGACTTTATTGTTGTTGACATCCCCACAGATCCTCAAGTTCCTCTTATTTTAGGTCGTTCGTTTTTAGATACGTCTATGGCTTTAATTGATGTTCATGCTAGAAAGATCACCTTACGTTTCAACGACGAGGAACTTGTTATAAACGCAACTCAAAATTCTCAACTTTCTCATGTTTATTCTGTTGCTACAATAAACCTCGTTGATATGATCGACGTGGTTTGCGAGGAGTTTTCACAAGAAGTTTTAGGGTTTGGTGATGAAGAAACTAGTGGCAATCCCACTATGTTAGATCCAATTCTTGATAATTCGACACCAACCTTCACTCCTTTCGAAGGTGGTGGTTTTACGTTGGAAGAATTCGATGTTCCACGTACTTGTGACGAAGACCTCGACAACTATGAGGACTTCTCGATTATCAAGGATTTTCTCAACGATTTCCCATTTCCTCCACCCGAGGAGGTTATGAGTATCGAGCCCAAAACTTCACTTGAGGAACCACCTATCCTCGAGTTGAAAGATTTACCTCCTAACCTCGAGTATGTCTATTTGGAGGAGGACGACAAGTTGCCGGTTATTATTGCGAAGGAACTTTCGGATGATGAAAAAACCGCACTTGTCGATGTTCTTAAGGACCACAAAGGGGCGATTGCGTGGAAGTTATCCGACATTAAGGGAATCGATCCCAAGTTTTGTACACACAAAATATTAATGGAGGAGGATTTCAAGCCAACAATCCAAAGTCAAAGGAGGATGAACCCCAAAATTCACGACGTCATCAAAAAGGAGGTCCTTAAACTCCTTGACGCGGAAATGATTTACCCTATTTCCGATAGCCCTTGGGTGAGTCCTATTCATTGTGTCCCTAAAAAGGGAGGGATGACCGTTGTGCCAAACGATGCCAACGAGTTGATTCCCACGAGACTCGTGACCGGATGGAGAGTGTGCATTGACTATCGTAAGTTGAATGAAGCCACTCGAAAAGACCATTTTCCCTTGCCCTTCATGGACCAAATGTTGGAGCGTCTTGCGGGAAACGATTTCTATTGCTTTTTAGATGGTTTTTCCGGTTACTTCCAAATTCCCATCGATCCTCGTGATCAAGAAAAAACTACGTTTACGTGTCCATATGGAACGTTTGCCTATCGTAGAATGCCATTCGGACTTTGCAATACACCGGGAACTTTTCAACGATGCATGATGGCTATTTTTCATGATATGATCGAGAAGACAATGGAAGTCTTCATGGATGACTTTTCCGTGTTTGGTGATTCCTTTACTTCGTGTTTGTCGAACCTTGAGAGAATGTTAAAACGTTGTGAGGAAACCAACCTTGTGCTCAATTGGGAAAAGTGTCATTTTATGGTTAAAAGTGGAATCGTCTTAGGGCACAAGGTCTCGAAAGCGGGGATTGAGGTAGATCAAGCTAAGGTAGACGTCATCGCCAAATTACCTCATCCCAAAACCGTCAAGGGAGTTAGGAGTTTCCTAGGCCACGCGGGCTTTTATCGACGATTCATCAAGGATTTCTCGAAGATTTCTCGACCCATTACACATCTTCTTGAAAAAGAAGCACGTTTTGTCTTTGACGAAGATTGTGTACGAGCCTTTGAGATCCTTAAGAGGAAACTTACTGAAGCTCCCATTCTTGTTGCTCCAAATTGGAACCTCCCCTTTGAGCTTATGTGTGATGCAAGTGATTACGCTATTGGGGCCGTTTTGGGGCAACGTCATGATAAGCACTTCTTGCCTATTCACTATGCTAGCAAGACGATGACCGAGGCTCAACTTAAATACACTACAACGGAAAAGGAGTTCCTTGCCGTGGTGTATGCATTTGAGAAATTCCGACCTTACCTCGTCTTGACGAAATGCATAGTGTATACGGACCATTCGGCTATCAAGTATCTCATGGCTAAACAAGATGCAAAGCCGAGATTACTTCGTTGGATTCTCCTCCTTCAAGAATTTGATCACAAAATCGTTGACAAAAAAGGAGCCGAGAATCTAGCGGCCGATCATCTCTCTCGTTTGGAAGATCCTCACCAAAGTGTTTACGAGCCCAAGGAAATCACCGAAACATTTCCGCTCGAGACACTTGGTATAGTGAATTCTAAGCTTGATTCTTCTACCCCATGGTTTGCGGATTTTGCAAATTACCATGCGGGTAACTTCATCATTAAGGGTATGACAACTCAAGAAAAACGAAAATTCTTTCGTGATGTCAAGTTCTATTTTTGGAACGACCCTTACTTGTTTCGAACTTGTGCGGATCAAATCATCCGCCGTTGTGTATTTGGCACCGAAGCTTCTAACATCCTTAGAGCTTGCCATGAGGGACCCACGGGTGGTCACCACGGTGCTAATCTCACGGCTAAAAAGGTGTTTGATGCCGGCTTCTTTTGGCCTACTATTTACCGAGATGCACAAGATCTTGTGAAGTCTTGTGATTCATGTCAACGACAAGGAAAAGCCTCACAAAAAGATGAAATGCCACAAAATATCATTCAAGTATGTGAGATCTTTGACATTTAGGGCATAGACTTTATGGGGTCGTTCCCATCATCTCGTGGTAATAAGTATATCCTCGTTGCGGTTGACTACCTTTCTAAGTGGGTGGAGGCGAAGGCCTTGCCCACTAATGATGCTCGTGTGGTAGTTAAGTTCTTGAAAAGTTTGTTTGCTAGGTTTGGAACCCCTCGTGCTATCATAAGCGATCGTGGAACCCATTTTTGTAATGACCAATTCGAAAGGGTTCTAAGGAAATATGGGGTTACACATCGTCTTTCTACGGCTTATCACCCACAAATGAGTGGGCAAGTCGAGGTTTCAAACCGATCATTGAAGAGGATCTTGGAGAGATCCGTGGGGGAAAACCGACAATCTTGGTCGGATAAGTTGGACGATGCTTTATGGGCCTTTAGGACCGCTCATAAGACGCCCATTGGGTGCACTCCCTATAAGCTTGTGTATGGAAAGAATTGTCATTTGCCTATCGAGTTAGAACACAAGGCTTATTGGGCCCTAAAGCATTGTAATGATGATATGGAGACCGCGGGAAAACACCGGAAAATGCAATTAAATGAATTGGATGAATTAAGGGACATTGCTTATGAAAATTCATTGATTTATAAAGAGAAAACTAAAAAGTTGCATGATTCAAAAATTAAAAACCGGGTTTTTAACATTGGGGATCAAGTTTTACTTTTTAATTCAAGATTGAAAATATTTTCCGGTAAATTGAAATCCCGTTGGTCCGGTCCATTCACCGTAACTCAAGTGTTTCCGTATGGGACCATCGAGCTAGCTCCAGATGATGGTCCTAACTTCAAGGTGAATGGACATAGGTTGAAGCACTACTTTGGTGGGGAAGTTCCATCCTTGAACTACCTCGACCAAGTCACCTTCCCCAATGATAATTAGTATTGAGGGGATCGAGTCGAGCTCATGACTCGGTAATCAAAAACGAGGTGCCTCGTGGGGGAGTCCCATGCTTATCCTATGTACATATTATCGCTTTCTTAGTCTAATGTAGCTTACGTGTGGGGATTCGTGCCCTTCCAACCTTTGTTCCGTGGTTGTTTGTGATATGTGGTTTTTAGATCATGATCTTCACGTTTGGAGCCTCTCGTGTTCGTTTTATGGGAGCACTCGATCGTTTGCTTTGGAGACATTTCTCAATATCCATGATATCCTTTTGATGTTCTAACCTTAGGTTTTTAGCACACTTCATAAACGGCTTTAAATTTAATGGTTACACCCTTTCCATGCTAGATTAGGCATTCGACTACGTCTCTAGTATGGGGGTGTTTGCACCCCTAGACTCGAAACATTGAGGACAATGTTTAACCTTAGTATGGGGGGGGGGGGGGGGTGAATAGATACTTGCCTTACCAAACCTTCACGCTTTCCAAAGTTTATCGTTTTGTTTATCGTTTTCTTGCAAAATAAGGCTAAAAATGGCCAAATTTTAAAATTTTTCTCATGTTTTATAAGTGTTTGAAGACACGAATGTAGGTTTTCCGATGGCGAGAATAAGAGTAATTTTTGACTCGACCGTGCGTGTTGAGCACTTAGCTTTGATTCCTTAACTACACATTAGGCTGAGTCTCTTAAATGAGGACGAGAAATGATAGAGTTAATTATAAGTTACTATGCTAAACGTAGAGTACTCGTATTCTTTCAAAAACTCATGTATTCTCGTTGTTTGCTTATTCTCCCTTCGCATGTAAATATTTTTTTGCTTAATAAATATTGACTTAGCGGTTTAGTTAGGATTGTTGGGTTTCTAGTCTTTTCTAGTAGCTTCCGTGTAATTAAATTGGGAAGACATTAAGATATCGCCAGCGTCACGGTTTTGAAGTACTGGCAACCCGAATAATCGAAAGCTTCACTCAATAATAAGATTTCAAGTGCTCACCTAAATCAAGCAAACAATTTGAAGCCCCACAAGGCCTAAAATCTATGCAAAATTGAAAGTGAATCAAGCCTTAATCTTCGAAGCTTTAAAGATCCAAAATTCGCTTTAGCGTGAGGATATACGTCTTTGGCTAATAAAACCACCGATGAGGCGGATAATAAAAGGCAAGGCAAGACCGAAGTCATAATAAAAGCTTCATGGCTAAGTTGAATAAAAGATGGAGGTAAACCAAAGATAATAAGGCCCTTCCGTTAGGGGGCGTATAAAAGTCTTGGTAATAAGTCTCATGTTCAAAACCGTTATAAAACCGTGTTTATCGATTCTTCTTGTCAACTTAATTTTTTAACATCGTTGTCTATTAGGAGGGGTTATTGATTTGATGGTCTTAGTTACACCGTTAGGACTCTATTTTTAGACCTAAATCTCTATTATCGCATAAGTCAAACAATGTATCCTCGTGAAACATTCAAGACAAAATAAAATATAAGAGATACAACTTAGGAATAATGGGAGAGTAAGTACGTGATTAGGGCATATGAGTAGTGTTAGCATTACTAACTTATAATGACAATGATCTCGTTGCACGCTTAGCATGGAATTGAAGTGAAAATCGAGGATGATGAAATTATTTCTAACGAAGCATTCACGTGTTCTTATTCTATGAACCTAAACGTCCCATTTTGCGATGAAAATCATACATTATGTCTATAACACAAGTAGTAGTGATAGTAGTAGTGTAGCTAGTTTATCATTTCAATAAAGTCCATAAAAATGAATTTTGGAGATGCTACGATACTTTATTCTAGCATTGCGTGAGGGCACGGCAATGGTTTAGTATGGGGGAGTGATGAGACTGCTTTTATACATGGTCTCATCGTTCTTTTTGGGCTTAAAATGCATTAAATATCATCAAAATACCCAAAAATATGCTTGTGTTTGTTGCTTGTGTGTTTTAGGTACGGATATTGAGAAAATGACAAAAGATCACAAAAATCATGCAAAAACGAACACGGGAAACGAAGCCGCACGATGAACCAAGCCCTAGTGAGGAATTTTCCAAAGAAAACCCTAGAAGATTTGAAGAATATTGAAGATTGGTCCTCCAAGTTTGAAGAATTGACACTTTATACCCTTGTATCTTCATAATTACAAGTTTGGTCCCTAAAGTTTGTCAAAATTACAAAAAGGACCCTTAACTTTGAAGAATTGGCAAATTTAGTCCCTCAACAAATCTAAATTGTCAATAATGGTCCTCCAAGAAGTCAACCAACAAGTCAAAACCTTGAAGATTGAAGACATGTGCAAGAAAAGCCCTTGGAAATTGTCAAAATTGCATAAATAGTCCTTGTTATAAATTTGGAAATGTCATGTGCCAATTTTGACAAATGCTGAAAGTTAAAAACAAAGGAAAAAGACTTTTGAGCTGATTTGAGGGATATAGCAAGTAAATGGAACTTTGGGGGGTTATTATGCCCAGACAACAATACTCCTCTCCACCAACCTAGAGCTGACACGTCACCCACCCTTAACTTTCAACCAATCACAAATCACAACCATTCCACATCACTTTTCCACTAAGCCAAGTTATAACCAGATTTTTTATTAATCACGTTTTTGTGGGAAACAGATTATTAAAAAACAAATTACCCTTAATCATAATTAAACAAACCTGTTTAACCCACCTTCATCATATAAACCCTAGCCAAAACCCAGTTACAATCTGTTTATTTATTAAACCTACAACTAATTAAACATGGGGTTTTGATCATTTCCAGCTCACCAAACACAATGGTCCACCCAGATTGCGACCTCACACACCCTTGTTCCCTCCCCACTAGCTAAGAGTCACGGGTCTTCACATGAATACAAATTTGCCAGGGGTTCCTTGACCAAATCAACAGCTCAAAATACAAAACTTGTTCCTCACAACTTTTTGATGGCTAGGATGAAGTATTCAGACTGTGCTTCACATGAGGACCCCAACAGAAGCATCCAAGAACAAGAATCAAAGAGGCATATTCGCATATTCCTTCAAGGGCAAGTTTGGTAGTTCAGAATTAGGGTTGCTAAATTGTAGAGCCTTCTATGTAAGCCTATAAAAGGCGTTAGGGTTTTAGTTCATTTTTTTTCTTGTCTCAGTTTTTTTAAAAAAATTATCTTGTAATATCTTTAATGATTTATGAAAGTTTTTGTTTGAGAAATACACTGAGTACCATTTACTTTCTTTAAATTTCAGTTTTAAGTTATCTTATGTGAGGTTGTTCAAGGTTCAGTTTGCAAGATTACCCTTTTTAGTTCATGAAAAATTGTTTGGGAAAGTTGATTTCATTTTAGCTGGTCTGTGAGAATCCTTGGGTCAAATTCAGTTCAATGATTAACCAAGATACAAGTGTTTTATTTTAAAAAGAAAAAAATATACATAAAGTAAAAAAAATCAGTTATTATTATTTTGGTTTGCTCTTTCCATCTTAGCAGGATTGATTATAGCACTTGTTGTTCAAGAGGTCTGCACAGTCCCGAGACTGTATGGAGATGGCAAAGCAGCCATTGTGGGGACTGGATGTGGGCCTCACAAGGTAGTTATCTTGTTCCTGTCTCAAATTTCATAGAAATCAGTCAATTGTGAGCTTGCATTGAAACTTGTGAAATCTGCCTACTGGTTTGTTTAAGTGTTGGAGTTTGCTTAAGTGAAGTGTTGTATGCATGTTGCAAGTAGTTTAAGGCGTTTTGTTTGGATTTGTTAAAGTTTGCTTTGATAAAAATCGTATCTCAGTAATTAAGGGGGTGTTTGGGATTGGATCTTTAAACAAGTAAAAATGATTTACTCAGCTTAAAATCTGCCTAGACATGTTCCAGTAGGGTAGTAGTAGTCTAAAGGGTATTTGGATTGAGTTAAGTAGGTTAATCAAGCAGTTTGCATCACAGAAGTTTGGTAACTAGCTATAAAATCAGTAAATCCTTGTTGCTGATAATTTTTGGTGTAAATTTTACTTGATTCCTTGAGCATTGTTAGAATAGGTGTTCATTTAGGACTGTGTTAGGTCCTAGTGTGTTTTGGTGATTGAATTGAGCAAGTTTGGTGAGCCCAAAACTCACCAAATTGTCAAGTGCATCAGCAAAGGACCCAAGGCCCTTTTTCTGCATAACAGTAACTGTTTAGCCCCATTTGTGTGAGATATTTGTATTGAGCTTGCTTATTTTCTTGTTTATTGTGACTCCCCACACTTCACTGAGTGTGGGGGTGCCCATCTTGTCCATTGAATCCAAGATTTGAGCTTGAAATCAAGCTCAAACATCACCAGACCTTAAATTTTCATTAACAGTGGGAACTCCTTTCCCACTGCCTTTGCTTTTGTTTCCACTGCTTCACAAAAAGACAGGAACTAGAAAAAGGTCACTATCACAATCTCACTTTTTTGTCTTTAGTGGTGAAATTTAGGTTTTAGGGTTTAATTCTTTTTCCAATATTTTTCTTATTTTATTCTTAATTTTTCAGTATAATTAAATTTTTATTTACTGTTCATTTAGTAATTTTTAGATTAATTAGCTATTTTTAATTAACTTTAAAGTTTATGTTTTTGTCTTTTAGTGCCAAAAAGAAATATTTTTCAGTTTAATCAATTTTCCTGAACTTAGAATAATATTTTAAGGTTTTTGGTTAAAA
Organism: Glebionis coronaria; assembly: GCA_025667525.1. Taxonomy (NCBI): domain Eukaryota; kingdom Viridiplantae; phylum Streptophyta; class Magnoliopsida; order Asterales; family Asteraceae; genus Glebionis; species Glebionis coronaria. Next base: position 221,522,290 of record CM046878.1, read on the forward strand.
AAGATTTTACTGTTCATCTTTTTATTAATTTTTAGAATTAATTTAAGTTAATTAGGGTTTTAATTAAACTAGTTTTGTCATTTAGTGGGAAATTTAATACTTTTCAAGATTTTTCATTTTTCTACTGTTCATTAGAGTAAAATAGGATTTTTAAAATTGGTAGATTATTTTTAGCATTATTTAATTATTTTTTATAATTATTTTAATTTTAAAATAGTTTTTAGTAATTTAAAAATAGAAAAATAGTATTTAAAAATTATAAAAAATACTTTTTAGTTTTTAGATAATAAAAGTAAGTTATTTCTTTAATAAAATCATATTTTGGACATTTTGATTAATTATATTTAATTTTAGGGCTTTAATTAGCATTTAAAATTGAATATTTAATTAATAAAAGGTTTTAAAATATTTTTATTGGATTTTATTCCTTATTTATATTATTTTAGACTTGATTTAGCTTATAATTAACTTTTAGGTTGAAATTTTTAATTTTGTAGCTTTTTGCGACTTTTCGTGTACGCCTTTTTCGTCATTGTTTAATTCGTAATCGTAACCGTCTCTTCTCTCCTTTCTAATTTCTTTTCTTCTTGTTCATAATCACAAACAAACATTAATCAACTCTTAACACAACGCACTTGCCTCCTTGGGAAACGAATTTGCTTGGTCATTAGTGCTCGGTTTTCCTAAACCGACACTTAACGCTTACCACTATTTTGTCATCCTTTTCCTAAAGGGTACAAAAACAATACAATCAATAAACTTATCCTAACAACGAGAAATTAAGTTTTCTCGGGCATGAGCTTATATCGACAACATTCCAAGTTTTTAAGCTCATGCACAAAGGCTCACATTCAAATCACAGTCTGTGACCCGTTCTTCAGAGAAAGGGAAGTTTATCTACGCAACGATAACTTACCCTCAAAACGAGAAATTAAGTTTTCTCGGACACGAGCTTATCTTAGAACCATTCAAAGGTTTTAAGCTCATGTATAAGGTTCCTCGTTAAATGACAGACGATGACCCGGATTTCAGAGATAGGTAAGTTTATCTACGCAACGATAACTTACCCTCTTAACGAGAAATTAACTTTTCTCGGACACGAGCTTTCAATAAAACTATTCGACGGTTTTAAGCTCGTGTATATGGCTTACCGTTAAATATCAGACGATAACTCGTGCAGCAAAGAAAGGAAAGTTTATCGCCGATGATAAACTTATCCTTACAACGAGAAATTAATTTTTCTCGGGCATGAGCTTATATCAAAAAACATTCGAAGTTTTTAAGCTCATGCACAATGACTTACAGTTAAATGTCAGACTATAACTCGAACTTAAAATAAAGGAAAGATTATATTTTATGATAACTTATCCTCTTAACGAGAAATTCACCTTTCTCGGTCATGAGCTTGTCTTAAAACATTCCAAGTTTTAAGCTCATTAAGTAAAGTGTATCTTTTAAATAAGAGAACTTTTCTTCTTAAACGAGAAATTCATTTTTCTCGGTCATGAGCTTTACGTTAAAACATTCAAAGTTTTTCAAGCTCATGAAAACGACTTCTAAGTCAATGTCAACTTAGGACTCGTTCTTCAATTAAAAGGAAAGGTTATCGCCGATGATAAACTTATCCTTAACAACGAGAAGTTTACAACTTCTCAGACTTGAGCTCGTTTTGCAAGATATTCAACATCTTAAGCTCAAGTAATTGGTTTTCAAAACGTTGAACACAATTTTTCGAGAATTTCTCAAAAAAGGTTTTTTCTAAATCTTTCAAAATTGCGTGTTCAAAAAATGTTTTGATAAAAAGAGCATGTCTTCCAGAATCGATAATATTTACGATACTAGAAATGTCATTCAATAATGACACGGGGTTGTAAATAAAGTTCGAGCAGAAGTTCAAATGTTTTTAAAACATGCTCAAAATATAACACAAATTTATGTACGCGTCAGTGCATTTATTTGTTAAAACAAGAGAAATCTTGTTTTTATTAAGTTATCATCTCCACCAACCGTAGCAATTTACAATTGATATCTACATACTCGACGATGCGACTACTCAAATGACGACTACAACTCTTTCAATAGAACACGGGTCAGCATTTGAGGGGGAGCAATTGTCCAGCATTCAGAATCCTTGATGCCGAGAGTGCCAAGTTCACATATTGGTGTCAAGACAACGATATCAATCATACACATGGAGTCAAGAGATAACTTCAGACGTGACGAGGTGACCAACATTCGTGAACAAGAACCATGTGAATCTTTCATATGATGTTCTAATCATTCAGGTTCTACCTCGTAAATTGCTAATCTTGTGAATTAATTATCATATATGATCTTTGCACGTGATAAATACCTTACACTTGTGTTTAAAAGGTATTTAATTTACGTCTCAAGTAGTCCCTCATTATTTTTGAGGGGGAGCTTGTGTAATTCATGAAGATAATTGGCTTTGCATTTTTCTTCCCAAATTTTCTTAAAATGCTATTAAATCAGTTGATATTAAAAACATCGATTGGGTTAATATTTTTAATATGGGGGAGAAAATGTGATTTAATATGGGAAATGATTAATCACAAATGGTTTGACTTAACGTGCTATCTCATCCCGACATGTGCGAAATGTTTTCGGATATCGTGGCATATGTTAAGGGGGAGCAAAATGGATTTGCACTTCAAAATGGATTTCATGGTGATTTATACTTACCCGCAACCCATTTATTTCACGACGATGAAGATTGTGGTGACATAAGGATGGTAGGATAGGTTAAAGTCCAATGATTCCTCTAGAACCGAAGGAATCTTCCCAAGGACATTCCATAGCTAGAAATAGTAGTCCTTAGGAAAGATGGAGAAAGATTGTGAACGTAGCTGAATGCCGACCAAGTACTTAAGTTAGCACTGGAACAATCACAACAAAGTGCTAGTGATGACGTATTGGTAAGCATTGAAGGGGTTGAAGAATGAAAAAGAATTGTAAAGATAAAGGGTGTAAAGAAAGAAGCCATCCTTACAACTTAGGCAGAAACTGGGTCAATACATATGCTATTGAGATCATTTTTAATGATTCTTGATATTGAAGATAGACATCATGGACCCAGTGATGCAATGCACAACCCATCCCAGCTAACTCAGATATCTCTCAAATGATATTTGTTTTAATCACACGGAGACAACGCATTATCTATTGATTTATTCACTCCGAATAAATTGGTATTGAAATGGTGGCACTCCTCTCCAGCCTCCGATCACTAAAATACAAAATGCACGATCGAGTCTAGAGCCATTTGAGATCATCAAATATCTCATTAGGACACACTTTCATATTTCCTTGCTTCTTCACACACTGTGAAAAGTAAGAAAGATATTAAGAGTCCTACGCAAAATCTTTATGATCTTGCCTGAACATCCGAGTAATACGAAAGTATTTACAATGAAGATGGAAATCCTTCTTGAGCGAATATCAAGAAGCTCATGGTAGGTGACTTGTGCGATTCTTTATGAATCAAAATTGTGATAACTAGAAAGCAACTGTGGCTTAATTTTTAAATGAATTTAAACACGTTCCAGGCCTCTACGCAATATCTTAGTGATCTTGCCAGAACACTCAGAGTGATACCTTAGTGTTCACAGTGATGAGTAGAAATCCTTCTAGTGTTAACCTCAAACAGCACTTGGTAGGTAACTTGCAAGATTCTATACGAATCAAGCTCGTGACAACTGGAAAGCAACAATGGTGTTGTTCTTAATTGAATTTCACTTGTTCCAGGAACATGAATTGACGGCTTCAAATCATGAGGATATTATTATCCAACTGATTCACTCTTTACGTTCGCAGTCAGCTTTGGACGGTCGAGTAAAGAGAACGGGTTTACCCGCGAAATCTTGTCAAGGAGGTTCTTTATTGAAACTACCTGCCACAAGTACGATATTTAATATCGTCCAACGATCTTCACCGGCCGGAGGTAAAATGCTACCGAATTAGAATGAAATGTTCAAGGCCATTTCATCCGTGTATATGGTTTGTTGCTAACTGTCTTATGCAACGTAACAAGAAGGTGGCATTGCGGTGTACAATCCAGAAGAAGTCGTCACCACATGCTTATACTGCATACACTCAGTACTTCAACGAATTCAAGAAAGTCTGAAGGTCAAGTCTTCCGCTGTATCAAACTCTGAAGCTTTCAAGAATTATAAAGGTATAAGTATGTGGAACACGAAGTCACGAAGAGGCGAATATCACAAGTGATGAATGCACAAGATCAAGGCAAGGAAACATGCTCAAGGCTGAAGTCAAAGATCACATCAAGCATATTCACAAGAAAAAGATCGAAGACTCAAGCATAGTATGCTAGGTTTAAGATTTTGTAAAATGGTGTGACCTCCCTTTGGGGGAGATTGTTGGAAATACGTTTTCCAAGGAAAGTCTCGGTCACATCATTATTAGCATAGATCATGAGCTATAGACTATTTAGGACATTGTAACTTGGAGTGACCTCCCTTTGGGGGAGATTGTTGGAAATACGTTTTTACGTATTTAGAAAGGATCGGTCACTCCAATGATATTGGGCTCGTGATCCAATATAGCCCATATAGCCCACATGTAGGGTGGGCTATATGAACCCCCCTCCTAGCATGTTAGGAGGGGTTGTTGATCACTTCCATTTTACATAATCACATTTCCATCGTTCTTATCTTTCTCTCTTTTCTCTCTCTTCTTTCTCTCTCTAAGGTTCTACCATTTCTCATCCATATCAATAGATTATCCAACAATGTATAATCCTTAGAAAAACACGATCCTACAGGCTTAACGATCATGAACGAGATTATTAATGCCGCCGCAGGTGGTAATTTTTTGTGCAAAACAACCGATGAAGCTTTAAAGATTATCGAGAATAGATCTAAGGTTTACAACTGATGAGACTGCTTTTATACATAGTCTCAATGTCCCAAAAGGGATTTAAATGAATAAAATATCATGAAATTGGCCAAATATATGCTTGTGTTTGTTGCTTGTGTATTTTAGGTACGTATATTGAGAAAATGACAAAAGATCACAAGAATCATACAAAAACGAACACGGGAAACGAAGCCGCACATTGAACCAAGCCCCAATGAAGATTTTCCAAGATAAACCCTTGAAGATTTGAAGATTATGCAAGAAGGGTCCTCCAATATTGAAGAATTGACACTTTAAACCCTTGTATCTTCATAATTACAAGATTGGTCCCTAAAGTTTGTCAAAATTGCAAAAAGGGCCCTCCACTTTGAAGAATTGGCAATTTTAGTCCCTCAACAAAACTAAATTGTCAATAATTATCCTCCTCAAAGTCAAACATACCATGAAGGACTTCAAGTTACAAGAAATTACAAGTTTGGTTCTTTAAAATATGTCAAATTACCAAAAGGACCATTGACTTTGAAGAAATCGCAAAAATGGTCCCTCATTAATCATGACTTGGAAAATTAAGTCCTCCAAGAAGTCAAACAAACAATTCAATACCATTATCAATGAAGAAAATGCCAAAACAGCCCTTCAAGGATCAAGAATTGGCAAGAAATACCCCTGAAAATACTTTGGAAAAGTACTTGGGGCCGAAGTGTGAAAAATGAAACTTGGCTAACAAAGGAAACCAGCTTTTTATGTATTAAACTTGAAATGAAAGAAGTGTGAAAGATTGGGGGCTAAATCTGGCAGACAACCTAAGACACCTAGACCAATCACCACTTGCCACCTCACCCCACTCACATTTTCAACCAATCACAGCCTTCCCTCCCTCCACCTCACAGATCCACTTCACTCAGTTTATATTAATTAATCCTTTAGCGCCTTAACACAAATTTAAATCTTAATCACCCCTAAACCAGATTAAATTCACCCACTATTCATCCAAGAACACAATTGGGTTTTTGTTAATGGCTTGAAATTAAACCATAATCTTCTCCAAATTAGTAATTAAGGGTCCTATAAACATAACCCAACCTTAAAAACCCATGCCACATCACTATCTTGCTCACATGTTTAAACCCCTTCACACGGTTTTTGAAAAAAAAGCCAAAATGGTGACAGGGAATCTACCACCCACATTTAGCTTCAAACTTAAGCTTCAATATGAGCCTTTGTTCACTTCTGGATACTTGGACAACTCACACAACATGCCAAAACATTGTCACATGATCAAGATATTCAAACCCTCAACGAGCATTTTTGGGACTTCACCAGCAATTAGGGTTATGTTTTTCTGCTTTGTAGTAGTCACTTGTAGCCTATAAAAGGCATAGGACTCAGTCATTTACAATTTGCTCTTGAATGTTCCTTTGTTCAAAGTTCTGTAAATCCAGTTTCATATTGAATGGATTGTGTTTGAATCTTTGAAGAAAACTCAAGTTCCATTGTTATTTCCTGCTTATTATTGTTACATGTTTACTAATCATGAATCCTAAAACCTGTTTTCAAAGGAGTGTGCAAAAGTTTGCATATTTTCCTTAAATCTTGATATTTTGCTAAGTCTTGTTCAAACCTTGGAATTTTTGGGCTATAAGTTGATCATAGCATCCTAATATTGTGATATCAAGGAGTTGTGAAGCTTATAACTTGGGGATAATCAAGTGCGGGGAACAAAGGTTGCATTAATCAAGGATTTTCAACTTTTCTGTTTTTGATAGTTTGTGCTTCTAACTTTGTTCCATCTTAGCAGCTTGATATTGGAAGCTTGTGCTTGTTCTTGCTAGCACATAAGCTCAAACATACGTGGGTGTGGATGTACATCCATGAGGTTTGAACCCTTAATCCCAAAATCTGATGAAACTTTGGATATTTGTGATATTTGTGTTCTACTTGTGTATGTGTTGTTCTTGGGCTCCAAATCTTGTTGAATTCGTTCATGTTTAATGTTTTGATGTTTATGAATGCATGTGCTAACCTAAATCATACTTTTGATTTGAAAATTTTGATTTGAAAATTTAAAAGGGTGTTTGGGTTAACCTGTTTTAGATCATAGTTTGTTATTTTGTTATTGGAAGTTTATGTTTATGCTTTGTATCTGCAAAATACTTGTTTGTGTGCTATTTGCTACAAGTTTTCAACTTTGAAACACCAATTCAAACATTGTGTTATATTTTGCTTGTTTTAACTGTTTTTTACCTAAGACTTTGGGAACACCTAGAGTGTATGCATGCTTAGGGCTAAAAAGTATTTAAACATAGTTAATATAACCTGTTAACAAGATTGTGGGGGGGGGGGGGGGGTTGAATTTGTCTTGGATGTCAAATACATCAGCAAGTGTTCATAATATGCTTGTTAGTGTTCATCAGTAACCTTATTGTGCTTTAATCTTGATTTAGGCCTTGTACCATTGCATGAAACCTGTTTAAACTTGTTCATTTAAGTTTATTATAGCTTGTGTATGCTTTTGGTGCAATTTGGTTGGCTGAAATATGCTTAAACAGCTTATAAGTTCATAACTGCTTATTTGCTCAAGTCTGGTGCTTGTCTGGTGCTTAAATGAATTAACTGTGCTAATTGGCTGATTGTGATTGTGTTTTTGTGATTTCTATTGACTCTTTATGATTAACTGATCATTTGGGTGCCTTTGTGAAACTTGAATCCACAAAAAAGTCACTAAAGGCAAAAAGTTAATTAAGTCAAGCAGTGGAAACTTTTCCCACTGCTCAGACACCAAAACTAGCCCCTGCTAGTGTAATTTCTCAGTTAGCTTATTAATAAGCCATATTGGCTTATTTAAACGTACAACAACTTAATTTTTGTGATAGATCTTCATCATTTGACCCATTTGATTGAACTGGAGCTTATCAGACCTTGACTTTGACTTTTTGCTAGAAAACGCATAAGTTTGACTTTTAATTAAGCGCTTATCTGCTTATTCCAGCTTATTGTGTGGGCTTATTTGAAAAATTTTTGTTGATTAAGCTTAGTTAAGTCATTTAAAAGCTTTTGAAACTTGAATCAGCTCTTGGGGTGGCCTAGAACTCGAAAACGACTATTTTGTCGTTTTGTGAAGATAGCTTATTGCTTTTTCAGGCTTATTCCTTGTGCTTATTTCAAATCACTTTTTACAGAACTCTTAAGTAACTCAAAAGAAGTTTGTGTGTCTAATTTGAGCTTATGGCATCAGCTTATAGCTTAATTGGCCAAAAGCCCATCAAGAATAAGCTGCTTTGAAATAAGCTAGCTTATACTCATTTTCAGCTTTTGGGCCTTCAGAGTTTTGTCTTTAAAATCAAATTTTGAGTCAGATATGAGCTTTTGGGCTTATTTGGACAACAATTTTCTTATTGGGCCTTAATAAGCCCATTAAGCTAACTGTTTGGACTTTTGGCCCATTCTAGGCCCATTAGGGGTATTTAGGTAATTTCAACTTCATTTCTGAGTTTATTAGGTTAATTAAGCTAGTTTGCAAGTTTTTAGAATTTTTTATAAATTTTGGATTTTTAATATTATTTTATTATTAAAAATTAAAATTTAGATTTTTCAAGTTTTTATATTTTTCTTAGGTTAAATACATTAAGTTAGGAATTTTACAATTTTTAGAATATTTTTATTGTCATTAGATTAATTTTTACAATTATTTTAAGTTTAATTAGTTTTTAATTGTTTTTAAATAGTTTTTATTAATTTTAAAATTTTCAAAAATAGTTTTTAATTAAGTTAAGTCATTTTAGAGGTTTACAATTGAAAAAATCTCATTTTGGGCTTTTTGTTAATTAAACTGATTTTTTGGGCTTTAATTAGCATTAAAAAAATTATTTAATTAAATAAAAGGTTTGAGTGATTTTTGATTTTTTGTAAACTCTAATTACATTATTTCGGATTTATTGCAATTTTCCTAGGAATTTTTAGGGTAAATTTTTAATTTTGCTACGTTTTACGGTTTTACGTGTACGACATATCGTCTTAGTTTAATTCATCATCGTAACCGTCATTCTCTTCTTATCTCATTTCTATTTTCTCTTCTCATAAATATAATCACAAAGTTAATCATTTCTCTACACAACACACTAGCCTCTTTGAGAACGATTCCCACTTTGGGTCATAACTTGTGGTTTTCTAAATCACTTGTTAATACTTGCCCTAATTACGTTCTTTTTCCTAAAAGACGTATTTCTTCATACATCAATTTTGGCGCCGCTGCCGGGGAGGCGTGTTGTGTTTTTATTTGGCAATTGTTGTTTTTATATATAGCCATAATAGTACTTGTATTAGTAGCACTCTACTAATACGTATTATCAGTTTTTTGTTTTTTGTGAATATTATTGATATATTGTATACGTAGAACAATAAATTCACAAGTACTCCAAAAGTGTGAGAACACAACCTTGACTTGGGAGGTCATTACCCAATCATTGTATTCGAATCTCAAACAAGAAAGAAAAGGTAAAAATAGATAAATACTTTCGTGAAGCTCGATTTTGAAAAATACAAACTATAAGGTGGGTATAAGGCGGGTATTATAAAATATACCCTAAGGAAAAAGGCTCTTAAGTGCTTCGCGTCGCCTCGTTTCCCCGCTTGCTTGTGAGTATTTTGAGATTGAAAGCTAATCGAGGGTTTTTCCGCCCAAAGTATTATTAAGTATCATATATAATTTCTTGGTTTCTTTTGATTAAACCCTCTTGAACGTTTTGGTGTTCCACAAACGTTCTAAAGTCATCGAAGGCGTTCACTTCACGTGGTCGTTTTCATTCCTTGAGGCTTCTTTAATCAAGAGATCTGATTAAGGATGAGATTTGTAGATTTTTGTCTACCTAATACATTCACAAAAATCCAAAAAAAGTAAAAACAATCAAAAACCACAAAAAAATTGGAAAAATACAAAACACCAAAATGAATCTTCTTTGCTCATCCATCGTTGTACGTGAAGGTTATGCAAACCCGCAACCAAGCAAGACGTGCACGTAAACGTAGAAACCGAAAGGAGTCAACACCTACTCCTAATCTTTCTAGTGAGGAGTCTCCTATTGACGAACCTATTGTAAGAGAGGAACCAACCATGGCGAATCGAACTATGATGGAGTTACTTCAAGCACCCACCGAGGGTTATGGAGAGGCTATTGTGATTCCCGCTATCCTTGCGGAGAATTTTGAAGTGAAAACGGGTTTGTTGTCAATGATCCAAAACAACAAATTCCGTGGTGATGAAAAGGACAACCCGCAAAACCATATCCGCCAATTTAATCGTCTTACCGCCACTTGCAAATTTAAGGATGTTGCTAATGACTCGATTAAGATGATGGTTTTTCCGTATTCCTTAGCGGGGCCCGCTAAAATTTGGTTAGAGAAATAGCCACCCAATTCTATATTGACGTGGAAGGATCTCATTTCAAAATTTGTGAACCAATTTTTCCCGCCCTCTAAAGACTACGCATTTGAAAAACGAGATTTCAAAATTTTCAGAAGAATTTAGTGACAGTTTTTCAACGGCTTGGAATAGGTTTAAGGAAATGTTACATGAGTGTCCTCATCACGGTTTTTCCGATTTGCCTCAAATTGACACGTTTTACAATGGACTTAATGATCATGAAAGGGATTATCTTAATGCCGCCGCGTGTGGTAATTTTTTGTGTAAAACGGTTGAGGAAGCGTTGTTGATAATTGAGAATAGATCTAAGGTGTATAGTCCTCGTAACACATCGAGTGTTCGTAAGGCTTCGTCTTCGGCTTCACCTTCTTTGTCTAATACCATTGATGCTTGCCAAATTGAGGCGAACTTGGAAAACAAAATCATTGATAAGCTTAAAGGATTTTTAATTGAATTCAAAGTTGGAGAACAAAGTGCTCCCGCTACGGCTAAAGCGGTTGAGGTTTCATGTATGTATTGTGGTGGAGGTCATGATTTCTCCGAGTGCATTACCAACGGTGGTAACACTTCGAGTGCCTACGCGGCCACGAGAACTTACAACCAAAACGGTCAAGTTACCCGCTCCAATCAATTGACTCCACCGGGTTTTGCTCCTAATCAAAATGCTAACAACAACTATCGAAACAATCAAGTTGGTTTTAAAAGCAATTACAAGGGAAACTATAGGAATCAAAGGGCTAATAATCAAGTTTCAAACAAAAATCAAAGTAATGATTTCAAAACAACAACAAGAATTTGCAAACTTTGAAAGATCTTCCAAATGAATTTGTTGAATACGCTAATGGAAACGATGCTAGGTTTGACAACATTCAAAGAGAAATCATTAGCCTAAGATCCGAGTTTAAGAACGACTTGAAAAAGGAGTTGAAAAATGAGTTAGCAAATGAGCTTAAAATCCATACAAACAAAATGAAAGGAAATGTAACTAGGTTACAACAAAACCAACAAAAAATGGAGCAAGGGCAACATGAAATTAAGCAAGAGATGATTAAGGACGAGAAGAGGCAATCCATGTTTGAGGATAAAATTTCATCTATGTTTGAGGCTATTATGTGCAAACCGTCTTCGAGTAGTCTTCCTAGCAACACCATATCGAACCCTAAGGGAGAGATGAAAGTGATTACCACACGTAGTGGTAAGACACTCAAGGAACCGACTCCTTTACCAATTGCTCCTACGGAGGATGCAATTGAGGAAGAACCCAAGGTGGTGGTCGAAAAGGAGCATGTCCCAATCCCACGAAGTACCGCTCATGCCACACCTACGGTTGACCCATTACCACATTTGGAACCCGAGATTCCAAAGGCTATGCCTATGCCTCAACCCACACCACCTTTGCCCTATCCATCGAGACTTAGAAAGGAGAAACGTCAAGAGCGCGCCAATTACCAATTTGAGCTTTTTATGAAAATGTTTTGTGATTTGCACTTTAATGTAAGTTTTGCCGATGCTTTGGTCATGATGCCTCGATTTGCCGCTAACTTTAAAAGTATGTTGAACAACAAGGAGAAATTGCAACAATTGTCTAGTTGTTCATCGGTTTATCTTAACCGCATAGCTCAAAAAGTCGATGATCCCGGTAAATTCTTGATTCCATGTGCAATCCAAGATATGGAAGAATGATATGACTTGGCCGATCTTGGTGCTAGTATTAACTTGATGCCACTTGCAATCTTCAAGTTGCTAAATATTCCTAATCTTACTCCTTCACTAATGTCTATCGAGTTGGCCGACCATTCCACGATTCCCGCATGTGGATTGGCGGAAGACGTTTTTGTGAAAGTGGGAAAGTTCTATTATCCGGTAGACTTTATCGTTGTCGATATTCCCACGGATCCTCAAGTTCCTCTCATTTTAGGTCGTTCGTTTTTAGATACGTCTATGGCTTGAATCGACGTGCATGCTAGAAAGATCACCTTACGTTTCAACGACGAGGAACTTGTTATAAACACAACTCAAAATTCTCCAATTTCTCATGTTTATTCCGTTGCAACCGTAAACTTCATTGACATGATTGATGTTGTTTGCGAGGAATTTTCACAAGAAGTTTTAGGTTTTGGTGATGATGAAAATAGTGGCAATCCCACTATGTTATATCCCATTCTTGATAACTCGACACCAACCTTCACTCCATTTGAAGGTGGTGGTTTTACGTTGGAAGAATTCGATGTTCCACGTACTTGTAACGAAGACCTCGACAATGATGAGGACTTCTCGATTATCAAGGATTTTCTTAACGATTTCCCATTCCCTCCACCCGAGGAGGTTATGAGTATCGAGCCCAAATCTTCAATTGAGGAACCACCTATCCTCGAGTTGAAAGATTTACCTCCTCATCTCGAATATGTCTTTTTGGAGGAGGACGACAAGTTGCTGGTTATTATTTCGAAAGAACTTTTAAATGATGAGAAAACCGCACTTGTCGATGTTCTAAAGGATCACAAAGGGGCAATAGAGTGGAAGTTATCCGACATTAAGGGGATCGATCCCAAATTTTGTACCCACAAAATCTTAATGGAGGAGGATTACAAGCCCGTAATCCAATGTCAAAGGAGGGTGAACCCCAAAATTCACAACGTCGTCAAAAAGGAAGTCCTAAAACTCCTTGACGCGGGAATGATTTACCCTATTTCCGATAACCCGTGGGTGAGTCCTATTCATTGTGTCCCTAAGAAGGGAGGAATGATCGTTGTGCCAAACGATGCCAACGAGTTGATTCCCACTGGACTCGTAACCGAATGGAGAGTGTGCAATGACTATCGTAAGTTGAATGATGCCACTCGAAAAGACCATTTTCCCTTGCCCTTCATGGATCAAATGTTGGAGCGTCTTGCGGGAAATGATTTCTATTGCTTTTTAGATGGTTTTCCCGGTTACGTCCAAATCCCTATCGATCCTCGTGATCAAGAAAAAACTACGTTTACGTGTCCATATGGAACGTTTGCCTATCGTAGAATGCCATTCAGACTTTGCAATGCACCGGGAACCTTTCAAATGTGCATGATGGCTATTTTTCATGATATGATCGAGAAGACGATGGAAGTCTTCATGGATGACTTTTCCGTGTTTGGTAGTTCGTTCACTTTTTGTTTATCGAATTTTGAGAGAATGTTGAAGAGTTGTGAGGAAACCAACCTTGTGCTTAATTGGGAAAAATGTCATTTTATGGTTAAAAGTGGAATCGTCTTAGGGCACAAGGTTTCGAAAGCGGGGATTGAGGTAGATTAAGCTAAGGTAGACGTCATCGCCAAATTACCTCATCCCAAAACCGTTAAGGGAGTCAGGAGTTTCCTAGGCCACGCGGGCTTTTATCATCGATTCATCAAGGATTTTTCAAAGATCTCTCGACCTATTACACATCTCCTTGAAAAAGATGCACGTTTTTTCTTTGACGAAGATTATGCACGAGCCTTTGAAATCCTTAAGAGGAAACTTACCGAAGCTCCCATTCTTGTTGCTCCCAATTGGAACCTCCCCTTTGAGCTCATGTGTGATGCTAGTGACTACGCTATTGGGGCCGTATTGGGGCAACGTCATGAAAAGCACTTCTTGCCTATTCACTATGCTAACAAGAAGATGACCGAGGCTCAACTAAAATACACTACAACAGAGAAGGAATTCCTTGCCGTGGTGTATGCATTTTATAAATTCCGACCTTATCTCGTCTTGACGAAATGCATAGTGTATACGAATCATTCAGCTATCAAGTATCTTATGGCTAAACAAGATGCTAAGCCAAGATTACTTCATTGGATTCTCCTCCTTCAAGAATTTGATCAAAAAATTGTTGACAAAAAAGGAGCCGAGAATCTAGCGGCCGATCATCTTTCTCGTTTGGAAGATCCTCACCAAAGTGTTTACGAGCCCAAGGAAATCACCGAAACATTTCCGCTCGAGACACTTGGTTTAGTGAATTCTAAGCTTGATTCTTCCACCCCATGGTTTGCGGACATCGCAAATTACCATGCGGGCAACTTCATCATCAAGGGTATGACGACTCAAGGAAAATGAAAATTCTTTCGTGACGTAAAGTTCTATTTTTGGAACGACCCATACTGGTTTCGAACTTGTGTGGATCAAATTATTCGACTTTGTGTCTTTGGTACCGAAGCTTCTAACATCCTTAGAGCTTGTCACGAGGGACCCACGGGTGGTCACCACGATGCAAATCTCACGGCTAAGAAGGTCTTTGATGCTGGTTTCTTTTGGCCTACTATTTACCGAGATGCACATGAGCTTGTGAAGTCGTGTGACTCATGCCAACGACAAGGAAAAGCCTCACAAAAAGATGAAATGCCACAAAATATCATCTAAGTGTGTGAGATCTTTGACGTTTGGGGCATCGACTTTATGGGGCCGTTCCCATCATCTCGTGGTAATAAGTACATCCTTGTCGCGGTTGACTACCTATCTAAGTGGGTGGAAGCTAAGGCTTTGCCCACCAATGATGATCGTGTGGTAGTCAAGTTTTTGAAAAGCTTGTTTTCTCGGTTTGGAACCCCTCGTGCAATCATAAGCGATCGTGGAACCCATTTTTGTAACGACCAATTCGAAAGGGTCCTAAGGAAATATGGGGTTACACATCGGCTTTCTACGGCTTATCACCCACAAACGAGTGGGCAAGTCGAGGTTTCAAACCGAGCGTTGAAGAGGATCTTGGAGAGATCTATTGGGGAAAACCGACAATCTTGGTCGGATAAGTTGGACGATGCTATATGGGCCTTTAGGACCGCTCATAAGACGCCGATTGGGTGCACTCCTTATAAGCTTGTGTATGGGAAGAATTGTCACTTGCCAATTGAATTGGAACACAAAGCTTATTGGGCCCTAAAGCATTGTGATGATGATATGGAGACCGCGGGAAAATACCGGAAAATGCAATTAAATGAATTGGATGAATTAAGGGATATTGCTTATGAAAATTCATTGATTTATAATGAAAAGACTAAAAAGTTGCATGATTCAAAAATTAAAAACCGGGGTTTTTAACATTGGGGATCAAGTTTTGCTTTTTAATTCTCGTTTGAAAATCTTTTCAGGTAAGTTGAAATCCCGTTGGTCCGGTCCATTCACCGTGACTCATGTTTTTCCATATGGGACCATCGAGCTAGCTCAAAATGATGGCCCCAATTTCAAGGTGAATGGACATAGGTTGAAGAACTACTTTGGCGGGGAAGTTCCATCCTTGAACTACCTCAACCAAATCACCTTCCCCAATGATAATTAGTATTGAGGGGATCGAGTCAAGCTCATGACTCGGTAATAAAAAACGAGGTGCCTCGTGGGGGAGTCCCATGCTTATCCTAGGTATATATTATCGTTTTTTAATGTAGTAACGTGTGGGGATTTGTGCCCTTCCAACCTTTGTTCCGTGGTTGTTTGTGAATTGTGGATTTTAGATGATCATTATCTTCACGATTGGAGCCTCTCGTGTTCGTTTTATGGGAGCACTCGATCGTGTGCTTTGAAGACATTATCAATATCCATGATATATCCTTTTATGTTCTAATCTTAGGTTTATAGGAACACTTCATAAACGGCTTTAAATTTAACGGTTACACCATTTCCATGCTAGATTAGGCATTTGACTACGTCTCTAGTATGGGGGTGTTTGCACCCCTAGACTCGAAACATTGAGGTCAATGTTTAACTTTAGTATGGGGGGGTGAATAGATACTTGCCTTGCCAAACCTTCACGCATTCCAAAGTTTATCTTTTTGTTTATCGTTTTGTTGCAAAATAAGGCTAAAAATGGCCAAATTTTAAATTTTTTCCCCATATTTTATAAGTGTTTGAAGACATGAATGTAGATTTTCCGATGGCGAGAATAAGAGTAATTTTTGAATCCACCGTGTGTGTTGAGCACTTAGCTTCGATTCCTTAACTTTACATTAGGCTAAGTCTCTTAAATGAGGACGAGAAATGATAGAGTTAATTATAAGTTACTATGCTAAACGTAGAGTACTCGTATTCTTTCAAAAACTCATGTGTTCTCGTTGTTTGCTTATTCTCCCTTCACTTGTAAATATTTTTTACTTAATAAATATTGACTTAGCAGTTTAGTCTTGATTGTTGGTTTCTAGTCTTTTCTAGTAGCTTCCATGTAATTAAATTGGGAAGACATTAAGGTATCACCAGCGTCACGGTTTTGAAGTATTGGCAACCCGAATAATCGAAAGCTTCACCCAATAATAAGATTTCAAGTGCTCACCTAAATCAAGCAAACAATTTGAAGCTCACAAGGCCGAAAAATCTATGCAAAATTAAAAGTGAATCAAGCCTTAATCTTTGAAGCTTTAAAGATCCAAAATTCGCCTTAGCGTGAGGATGTACGTCTTTGGCTAATAAAACCACCGATGAGGTGGATAATAAATGGCAAGGCAAGACCGAAGTCATAATAAAAGCTTCATGGCGAAGTTGAATAAAAGATGGAGGTAAACCTATGATAATAAAGCCCTTCCGTTAGGGGGCGTATAAAAGTCTTGGTAATAAGTCTCATGTTCAAAACCGTTATAAAACCGTGTTTATTGATCCTTCTTGTTGACTTAATTTTTTGACATCGTTGTCTATTAGGAGGGGTTATTAATTCGATGGTCTTGGTTACACCGTTGGGACTCTATTTTTAGACCTAAATCTCTATTATCGCATAAGTCAACAATGTATCCTCGTGAAACATTCAAGACAAAATAAAATATAAGAGATACAACTTAGGATAATGGGAGGATAAGTACATGATTAGGGCATATGAGTAGTGTTAGCATTACTAACTTATAATGACAATGATCTCGTTGCACGCTTGGCATGGAATTGGGGTGAAAATCGAGGACGACGAAATTATTTCTAACGAAGCATTCACGTGTTCTTGTTCTATGAACCTAGACGTCCCATTTTGCGATGAAAATCATACATTATGTCTAAAACGCAAGTAGTAGTAATAGTAGTAGTGTAGATAGTTTATCATTCAATAAAAGTGAATAAAAATGAATTTTGGAGGTGCTACAATACCTTATTCTAGCATTGCGTGAGGGCATGGTAATGGTTTAGTATGGCGGAGTGATGAGACTGCTTTTATACATAGTCTCATCGTCCAAAAAGGGCTTTAAATGCATAAAATATCATGAAATTGGCCAAATATATGCTTGTGTTTGTTACTTGTGTATTTTAGGTACGGATATTGAGAAAATGACAAAAGATCACAAGAATTATACAAAAACGAACACGGGAAATGAAGCCGCACATTGAACCAAGCCCTAATGAAGATTTTCCAAGATAACCCTTGAAGATTTGAAGATTATGCAAGAAGGGTCCTCCAATATTGAAGAATTGACACTTTAAACCCTTGTATCTTCATAATTACAAGATTGGTCCCTAAAGTCTGTCAAAATTGCAAAAAGGGCCCTCCACTTTAAAGAATTGGCAATTTTAGTCCCTCAACAAAACTACATTGTCAAGAATTATCCTCCTCAAAGTCAAACATACCATGAAGGACTTCAAGTTACAAGAAATTACAAGTTTGGACCTTTAAAATATGTCAAATTACCAAAAGGACCCTTGACTTTGAAGAAATGGTAAAAATGGTCCCTCATTAATCATGACTTGGCAAATTCAGTCCTCCAAGAAGTCAAAAACAAACAAGTCAAGACCATTATCAATGAAGAAAATTCCAAAACAACCCTTCAAGGATCAAGAATTGTCAAGAAATACCCCTGAAAATACTTTGGAAAAGTATTTAGGGTAGAAGTGTGAAAAATGAAACTTGGATAACAAAGGAAACCAGCTTTTTGTGTATTAAAATTGAAATGAAAGAAGTGCGAAAGATTGGAGGCTAAATCTGGCAGACAACCTAAGAGACCTATACCAATCACCACTTGCCACCTCACCACACTCATATTTTCAACCAATCACAGCCTTCCCTCCCTCCACCTCACCAATCCACTTCACCCGGTTTATATAATTAATCCCTTGGCGCCTTAACACAAATTTAAATCTTAATCACCCCTAAACTAGATTAAACTCACCCACTATTCATCCAAGAACACAATTGGGTTTTTGTTAATGGCTTGAAATTAAACCATAATCTTCTCCAAATTAGTAATTAAGGGTCCTATTAACATAACCCAACCTTAAAAACCCATGCCACATCACTATCTTGCTCACATATTTAAACCCCTTCACACGGTTTTGAAGAAAAAGCCAAAATGGTGCCAGGTAATCTACCACCCAAATTTAGCTTCAAACTTAAGCTTCAATATTAGCCTTTGATCACTTCTGGATACTTGGACAACTCAAACAACCTACCAAAACATTGTCACATGATCAAGATATTCAAACCCTCAAGGGGCATTTTTGGGACTTCATAAGCAATGAGGGTTACGTTTTTATGCTTTGTAGTAGTCACTTGTAGCCTATAAAAGGCATAGGACTCAGTCATTTACAATTTGCTCTTGAATTTTCCTTTGTTCAAAGTTCTGTAAATCCAGTTTCATAT
The DNA here is from genome assembly GCA_025667525.1 of Glebionis coronaria. NCBI lineage: Eukaryota > Viridiplantae > Streptophyta > Magnoliopsida > Asterales > Asteraceae > Glebionis > Glebionis coronaria. The sequence continues at coordinate 221,541,153 of CM046878.1, forward strand.
TGAATGAATTGTGTTTGAATCTTTGAAGAAAACTCAAGTGCCATTGTTATTTCCTGCTTATTATTGTTACATGTTTACTAATCTTGAATACTAAAACCTGTTTTCAAAGGAGTGTGCAAAAGTTTTCATATTTTCCTTAAATCTTGATATTTTGCTAAGTCTTGTTCAAACCTTGTAATTTTTGGGCTATAAGGTGATCATAGCATCCTGATATTGTGATATCAAGGTGTTGTGAAGCTTATAACTTGGGGATAATCAAGTGTGGGGAAATAAGGTTACATTAATAAAGGATTTTCCACTTTTCTGTTTTTGATAATTTGTGCTTCTAACTTTGTTCCATCTTAGTAGCTTGATATTGGAAGCTTGTGCTTGTTCTTGCTAGCACATAAGCTCAAAGATACGTGGGTGTGGATGTACATCCATGAGGTTTGAACCCTTAATCCCAAAATCTGATAAAACTTTGGATATTTGTGACATTTGTGTTCTACTTGTGTATGTGTTGTTCTTAGGCTCCAAATCTTGTTGAATCTGTTCATGTTTGATGTTTTGATGTTTATGAATGCATGTGCTAACCTAAATCATACTTTTTATTTGAAAATTTTGATTTGAAAATTTAAAAGGGTGTTTGGGTTAACCTGTTTTAGATCATAGTTTGTTATTTTGTTATTGGAAGTTTGTGTTTATGATTTGTATCTGCAAAATACTTGTTTGTGTGCTATTTGCTGCAAGTTTTCAAATTTGAAACACCAATTCAAACATTGTGCTATATTTTGCTTGTTTTTGACTGTTTTTGACCTAAGACTTTGGGAACACCTAGAGTGTATGCATGCTTAGGGCTAAAAAGTATTTAAACATAGTTAATATAACCTGTTAACAAGATTGGGGGGGTTTTAATTTGGCTTGGAGGTCAAATACATCAGCAAGTGTTCATAATCTGCTTGTTAGTGTTCATCAGTAACCTTATTGTGCTTGAATCTTGATTTAGGCCTTGTGCCATTGCATGAAACCTGTTTAAACTTGTTCATTTAAGTTTATTATAGTTTGTGTATGCTTTTGGTGCAATTTGGTTGGCTGAAATTTGCTTAAACAGCTTATAAGTTTATAACTGCTTATTTGTTCAAGTCTGGTGCATGTCTGGTGCTTAAATGAATTAACTATGCTAATTGGCTGATTATGATTTTGTTTTTGTGATTGCTATTGACTCCTTATGATTAACTGGTCATTTGGGTGCCTTTGTGAAACTTGAATCCACAAAAAAGTCACTAAAGACAAAAAGTTAATTAAGTCAAGCAGTGGAAACTTTTCCTACTGCTCAGACACCAAAACTAGCCCCTTCTAGTGTAATTTCTCAGTTAGCTTATTATAAGCCATATTGGCTTATTTAAACGTGCAACAACTTAATTTTTGTGATAGATCTTCATCATTTGACCCATTTGATTGAACTGGAGCTTACCAGACCTTGACTTTGACTTTTTTCTAGAAAACTCATAAGTTTGACTTTTAATTAAGTGCTTATCTGCTTATTCCAGCTTATTGAGTGGGCTTATTTGAAAACTTTTTGTTGATTAAGCTTAGTTAAGTCATTTAAAAGCTTTTGAAAGTTGAATTAGCTCTTGGGGTGGCCTATAACTCGAAAACGACTATTTTGTCGTTTTATGATGATAGCTTATTGCCTTTTCAGGCTTATTCCTTGTGCTTATTTCAAATTTCTTTTTACAGAAATCTTATGTAACTCAAAAGAAGCTTGTGTGTCTAATTTGAGCTTATGGCATCAGCTTATAGCTTAATGGGCCAAAAAGCCTATTAAGAATAAGCTGCGTTGAAATAAGCTAGCTTATACTCATTTTCAGCTTTTGGGCCTTCAGAGTTTTGTCTTTAAAATCAAATTTTGAGTCAGATAGGAGCTTTTGGGCTTATTTGGACAACAATTTTCTTATTGGGCCTTAATAAGCCCATTAAGCTAACTGTTTGGACTTTTGGCCCATTCTTGGCCCATTAGGGGTATTTAGGTAATTTCAACTTCATTTATGATTTTATTAGGTTAAAATAAGCTAGTTTGCAAGTTTTTAGAATTTTTTATAAATTTTGGATTTTTAATATTATTTTATTATTATTTTATTATTAAAAATTAAAATTTAGATTTTTCAAGTTTTTATATTTTTCTTAGGTTAAATACATTAACTTAGGAATTTTACAATTTTTATAATATTTTTATTGTCATTAGATTAATTTTTATAATTATTTTAAGTTTAAATAGTTTTTAATTGTTTTTAAATAGTTTTTATTAATTTTAAAATTTTCAAAAATAGTTTTTAATTAAGTTAAGTCATTTTAGAGGTTTGCAATTGAAAAAATCTCATTTTGGGCTTTTTGTTAATTAAATTGATTTTTTGGGCTTTAATTAGCATTAAAAAATTATTATTTAATTAAATAAAAGGTTTGAGTGATTTTTGATTTTTTGTAAACTCTAATTACATTATTTAGGATTTATTGCAATTTTCTAGGAATTTTTAGGGTAAAAGTTTAATTTGGCTACTTTTTACGGTTTTACGTGTACGACATATCGTCTTAGTTTAATTCGTCATCGTAACCGTCAATCTCTTCTTATCTCATTTCTATTTTCTCTTCTCATAAATATAATCACAAAGTTAATCATTTCTCTACACAACACACTAGCCTCCTTGAGAACGATTCCAACTTTGGGTCATAACTTGTGGTTTTCTAAATCACTTGTTAATACTTGCGCTAATTACGTTCTTTTTCCTAAAAGACGTATTTCTTCATACATCAATTTTTAAAAAAAAACACACCGAGTGTTGCCAATATGGGTTCATCGTCATCGTCTTGTAACATGAATGCCTTACATGATGAAGCAAATGAGGAAAATCGGTTTTTCGATAGATTTTTGACGCTTATGACACATTGGAAAGCACAAGATGCTTTGAATTCCGCATCGGTCAAAGCGGTTGAAAAGAGTTGTATATCTTGTGGTGGAGCTCATGATTTTTCCGAGTGCATTACCGATGGTGGTAACAATTCGAGTGCTTACGTAGCAACAGGAACTTACAACTAAAATGGCCAAGGTTCCCGCCCAAATCAAGCTCCCCAAAATCAAAATGCTAACAACTATCGAAACAACAATCAAAGTGATGGTTATCAAGGCAATCAATGTAACTACAACAAGGTTAATTACCAAAGTGGGAATGGGCAAGTTCAAAATCAAAACCAAAACCGTGATTTTCAAAACACTACACAAGGTTTTCAAAATGCTCACACTAAAAATCTTAATGGAGAATTTTTGGATTATGCAAAAGCAAACGATGCTAAGTTTGATAACATGCAACGTGAGATGATTAGCTTAAGATCCGAGTTGAAAAACGAGCTTAAAAACGAACTTGCTAATGAATTGAAAACTCATGCTAATAAAATGAAAGGAAACGTTCAACGTCTTCAACAAAATCAACAAAAGATGGAACAAGGTCAACATGAGATTAAGCAAGAGTTGTTAAAAGCGGATATAAGGCAATCAAAATTTGAAGATCGAATGGCTAAAATGTTTGAAGCAATCATGTGTAAACCCTCTTCCTCGGGTGGTCTTCCTAGTGATACCATTGCAAACACGAAGTGAGAAATGAAGGTTATTACTACTCGTAGTGGTAAAACTTTCAAGGAACCAATCTCTCGTCCTAGTACTTCTACGGAGAAGGAAATCGAGAAAGAGCCCGAGGTGATGGTCGAAAAGGAGCATATCACAAGCCCACGAAGTACCGCTCATACAACACCTACGGTTGAACCAATACCAATTATGGAACCCGAGATTCCAAGGCCGTTGCCTATGCCCCAACCCACACCACCCTTACCTTACCCATCGAGACGAAACAAAGAGAAATTGCAAGAATGTAACAAACAAAAAATCGAGCTTTTTTATAAATGTTTCAACAAGTGCATTTTAATGTGAGTTTAGCCGACGCGCTGTTATACATGCCTCGTTTCGCTTCCACTTTCAAAGGTATGATGAACGATAAGACGAAGTTTCAAAGCTATTTAATTATTCTTCGGTTTATCTTAATCGAATACCGGAAAGAGTTGGTGACCCCGAGAAGTTTCTCATTCCTTGTGATATAAAAGATATGAAAGAAGGCCTCGCCTTGGCCGATCTTGGTGCGAGCATTAATTTGATGCCATTTTCCATTTGGAAATCGCTTTCGCTTCCGGCTCTTACTCCTTCAAACATGTCTATCAAGATGGCCGATCATTCTACAATTTTAGCATGTGGAGTAGCCGAGGATGTTTTCGTGAAAGTGGGGAAGTTCTACTATCGCGTTGATGTTATAGTAGTTGACATCCTCGAGGATCCTCAAGTTACTCTTATTTTAGGTCGTCCATTTTTAGACACCTCGAGATCGCTTATCGACGTTCATGCAAGAACTATTACTTTGAGATTCAACGAAGAGGAACTTGTTATAAACGCTACTCAAAACACTACACCTTCTCATGTTTATGCAATCGCTACCATCAATCACATTGACTTAGTCGATGTGGTTTGCGATGAGTTTTCACAAGAAGTATTAGGTTTTTTCGATAGTTCGTCAAGTGGCAATCCTACTATTTTTGATCCGATTCTTGCTAATTCTACACCAAATCTCGCTCAATTCCAAGGAGGCGATTTTACTTCAAATAAAATTGACAATGAAGATGAGGTAATTATTGGTAATGATACTCTCATTCCACCATTTCTTCCACCGATGGAAGTTATGAGTGTTGAACAAAAATCTTCAATCGAGGAACCGCCAATCCTTGAATTGAAAGATCTTCCATCTCACCTTGAATAGCATTCTTGGAAGGTGATGACAAGTTTCCGGTTATTATTGCAAAAGATCTTGCTAATGATGAAAAAACCGCACTTTTAAAAGTTGTTAAAGCTCATAAAGGGGCGATTGCGTGGAAAATATTCTACATTAAGGGTATTGACCCAAAATTTTGTACTCACAAGATTTTAATGGAGGAGGATTACAAACCCGCAATTCAAAGTCAAAGAAGGGTAAACCCCAAAATTTACGATGTCATCAAAAAGGAAGTCTTAAAACTTCTTGACGCGGGAATGATTTATCCTATCTCCGATAGCCCATGGGTGAGCCCAATCCATTGTGTCCCTAAGAAGGGAGGAATTACCGTTGTGCCTAATGAAAAAACGAGTTAATTCCCACTCGTGTTGTGACCAGTTGGAGGGTGTATATTGACTACCGAAAGTTAAATGACGCCACTCGTAAAGACCACTCTCCTTTGCCCTTCATGGATCAAATGTTGGAGCGACTTGCGGAAAATGAATTATATTGCTTTTTAGATGGTTTTTCCAGTTACTTTTAAATCCCTATCAACCCTCGTGATCAAGAGAAAACTACGTTTACGTGTCCTTATGGAATGTTTGCTTATCGTAGAATGCCTTTCGGACTTTGCAATGCACCGGGAACGTTTCAACGGTGTATGATGGCTATTTTTCATGATATGATCGAGAAGTCGATGGAAGTATTCATGGATGACTTTTCGGTGTTTGGTGATTCGTTCACGTCGTGTTTATCCAATCTCGAGAAAATGTTAAAACGTCGTGAAGAAACCAACCTTGTGCTTAATTAGGAAAAATGTCATTATGTGTGTAAACAATGAATCGTCTTAGGGAACAAGGTCTCAAAAGCGGGGATTGAGGTCGATAAATCTAAGAAAGACGTCATCACCAAGTTACCTCATCCCAAAACCGTTAAGGGAGTTAGGAGTTTCCTAGGCCAGACAGGCTTTTATCGTCATTTCATCAAAGACTTTTCGAAAATCTCTCGACATATGACACACCTTCTTGAGAAGGATTCTCCTTTTAACTTCAGTGAGGATTGTGCGATGTAAGTGATTATGAAATAGGGGCCGTCTTAGGGCAACGTTATGAAAAGCACTTCCGTCCTATTCATTATGCTAGCAAGACGATGACCGAGGCTCAACTTAAGTACAACACAACAGAAAAGGAATTCCTTGCCGTGGTCTATGCTTTTGAGAATGTTAGCCTTAAAATGTGTGCGACTAACGGAATTACATTAGTTTCATAGCCGGGACTTGCAGGGACTAATATTGTCATATGTAAAGTCCAAGTCCCGGGCTATATAAACCCCTCCATACTTCTGTGGAGGGGTGAGGCTTATCATTTCCTTCTTGTCTTTCTCTCACTAGAATAAACACACATTTATTCTTACTTGTTTCTCTCTCTAAAATGGCTAAACATATCTTTAATCCTCCCCGACCTCCGGATCTTTTACCCGCGTTATTAGTGAATCCATGTTAACAATTGGCATCAGAGCTAACCGGGGGTGTTTCGTGTTTTTGTCTCACGGTTTCGTGTTTTTGATTCGTGTGGTTCATGTTTGTGTCGTGTTATCAGATTTTGTACAATTCTCGTTCACGGTTGGTAATTTTTTATCAATTCCTATCTTGAAATATCTACTTTCTGTTTCGTTTTCTATCTATTTCTTATTAGTGTTGTCCAAATATATCAAGATTTGTCGAAATCTGTGTCATGTTTTGTCTTGTAATACATCTTTGTAAACCTGTCTCTTTGTCCCAACAAACTTCATCTGATCATTTTTATTGGAAAAGTACAGAAAAAAAAGGGTGGCAGATCCAATTTTTTGGGTATCTACAAAAAGGTGGTCAAAACCCTTTTCAGTTGGATATTCCGATGCTTTTCCAGATGGATTTTCCGACGGCTTTTTTTTCGTATTTATTCCGATGGGGTATTTTTACACATTCCGATGGGTAGGGCTGTATCCATTGCGATGGGACTCATTCCGATGGGTCTCATTGCGATGGGTGGCTTGATCCATCGCAATGGCATTCATGTCCACATGCTACCAAAATTTTTCCAACATTGCGATGGATTTTGGTTTATTGCGATGGATAAAGCATTATTGGGATGGAAAGATACAAAAACATTGTGATAGGGTGTATGGACTCATTGCGATGGGTTGATATATAAAACATTGTGATTGGGGATTTGACCATCACGATGGGGTTTTTTTGGAATTATTGCGATGGAAACTAAGACTCAGAAAACATTGCGACATAAAGCTAACAAAACATTGCGATAGCAATTTTTTTTGGAAATATTGCGATGTGGGTGTTTGTGTCATGTGCTTGAATCAATTAAAATGAAAAAAAATCTAATTTGAATCCACACTCATTAACCGACTCGACTCTATCTAATCCCATCGTCACACATAAACCACTCCATCTCCTTCTCAACCAACTTGACTCGAACTCAATAACTAAAAACAGATCTCAGATTTACTTCGTGTTTAGACATGCATGTCAAGATCTTTAAAGATCTAAACCCACGAAATAATTTTCATCACTAATCTCGGTTGAAGTTTTATAACTTCTTGCTAATATTCGAAAGTTCAAGATTGAATCATAACAACTTTGTTTATGTTCGAATCTTTGTTTCAATTAGTAAACAAATCGAAAAAATCATTCACCCACATGAACAAATACAACCCTACCTGAGACCGTAAAATATCTTGAAGCCATTAATCAGCTTGAAGCGAAATGGAATAATAGGTCTTGGTTGTTACGTTTCATCTTATGGAATAATAAAGGGGTGATGATTTGCTAGTAGTATATTGGAGATTTGATTTGGTTTGATGGTTTTTAGTTATGAGCTTTGGTGGCTTAGTTTTCTAGAAACTCGGTTGGAGGGAGATGAAGATGAGACAAAGAAAAGGTAGATGATGGGGCGGATGTTTTGAGGTGTGTGATTAGGTTAACTAAGAAATATTAGGGTTGTGGGTATTTATTTCTAGAAATTGTCTGGTTTGGATATTAATGTATGGGCCTAATCATGTGTTACGAATTCTTGTTGTATAGATTTGGTTAATTTTGCTTGGGCCTTATAATCAGAAATGATTCCTGGCTGCGTTTAATTTCGACCTGGGCTAGATGTTTAGATAATGTGCTTCTATGGTTATTGAAATTCAACAGGTCCGAATATAAGATATGTTAAATATGATGGATATTGGATTGGAGAAGTGAAAGTTAGACGAGATTGTTGGATTTCATATTCATTCGGATCAAAGAAAAACCTCGTTTTGAAACCCTAATCTCTCGAAAAAATTTCAGGCGACCTCACCGCGGAGGTCGATCCGTGCATCAGTTGGGTATATGATTGATTTGGGCTTCAAAAATCAAGTTTATTAGACGCGTTGACGACCTCTCTTTCTCTAGTCATCGTTGGTTCCCTAGTTAATGACACTCAGTCATACTCAACACACACAACAAACACGAAGACAAAAACAAACAAACACCAAAACGATCCTTTAAGATTCACTGAAATTGTCAAAAATGGCTAGTATTCGAGCAAAGTAATGTCAAGTGATCACGAAGTGGATTTGGTATTTATTATTTGAAGGTGAAGTGGAATATCACTAAGGCGTCTACTCAATTCATCATCGAGCCTTTTCACCCCCTCTTTCGATTTATGATTCGCTTCAGCATTAATGATTAAGACTTGATTTATCTAGTTTCCACTGTCAAGGGGTGGATGGTCGACGACATGGACAACTATCACTTAAGGAGTTTCGTTGTAGTGCTCAGTGTCACACTCACCGGGAGTTGTGGATACTTCAAGAGGTGTTCTACATCTTATACATATCTCTTTATGTATAAGATTCTAAGAGACGTTTCTTTGCACTGTTCTTCAATCAACACAGTGCTAAGCGTAAGTGACAAATTTGGGAGATTGTACTTCAGTTTCAAGTTTGGAATATCAGGTTTACTTCACCAGTGGTCACTACAGATAGCCGAAAGAATACGAGGTTGGTAAGTTTAGCCAGAGAGTACAAGAGTAGAGATGTGATCAGCAACCAATTCTCACGAGCAACTTGAGCAACAAAATGTCAACAAAGATTTCTTCTTCAGACACGAATATCTCGCGATTCTGATTGTACTCGTCAAATGATGCCTCCGAGTGTTCTTTACCACCATACTTTTGACAAGAATGCTACCGAGTGTTCTTAACCACCATACTTTTGACAAGAATGCTACCGAGTGTTCTTAACCACCATTCTTTTAACAAGAATGCTTCTGAGTGTTCGTCACCATCATACTTTCAACAAGAACATCTCGCGATTTTGACCGTACACGTCAGATGATGCTTCCGAGAGTTCGTCACCATCAGGGGGAAGAACGTCTACTTTGGATACTTAGTTCCCACTCTGGAGTACTTAGTTCAACTTCCAGGGGGAAGTATTCTACAAGCGTGAGAAGATTTGTTGCTGATTTCTTACATGTTCCCCCAAACACATAATCATTAAGACCGAAAATGTCAAGGTAGTAGTTACTTGGTGTGGTTTGCTTCTTCTTCTACAAAATTCTGCTGTGCACTTTAAATGTCAAAGATAAAAGATTGCTCAAGCTACAAGTTCTGCTTAAGACAGGGATATTGGTTTAGGGGGAAGCTAATTCAGAAGCTTCGTCAAAAAGAAGTCTATGAAGAAAGCTTTTCAAGACATGTGGTATGAATTGGGGGGAAGTTAATCCAATTCATACATGATACAATGGTTCCTCAACAAGCAAAGACAAAGAGGATTCAATCTGGGGTATAAGTTTTTCTAGAAGACTTGAAGACAACAGTGTCATCCTCAGCATTGGAAGCAAACTTAATACTGTCATATTTTTGTTGTATTTGCATTTTTTAGGAACATTGTAAGTAATTCCGTATGTCACCACATTGGGGGAAGATTGTTAGCCTTAAAATGTGTGCGACTAACGGAATTACATTAGTTTCATAGCCGGGACTTGTAGGGACTAATATTGTCATATGTAAAGTCCAAGTCCCGGGCTATATAAACCCCTCCATACTTCCGTGGAGGGGTGAGGCTTATCATTTCCTTCTTGTCTTTCTCTCACTAGAATAAACACACATTTATTCTTACTTGTTTCTCTCTCTAAAATGGCTAAACATCTCTTTAATCCTCCCTGACCTCCGGATCTTTTACCCGTGTTATTAGTGAATCCATGTTAACAGAGAAGTTCAGACCTTATCTTGTCTTGACTAAAAGCATCGTGTATACGGACCATTCGGCTATCAAGTATCTCTTAGCTAAGTAAGATGCTAAGCCGAGATTGCTTCGTTGGATGCTCCTCCTCCAAGAATTTGATGTCACCGTGCTTGACAAAAAAAGAGCCGAGAATCTAGCGGCCGATCATCTCTCTCGTCTAGAAGATCCTCACAAAGATGTATTCGAGAACAAGGAGATTACCGAAAGATTTCCTCTCGAGACTCTCGGTGTAGTGAATTCTAAGGACAACACCCCATGGTTTGCCGACATTGCAAATTACCATGCGGGGAACTTCATAATCAAGGGTATGACGACACAACAAAAGAGAAAATTCTTTCGTGATGTCAAGTGCTATTTTTGGGACGACCCTTATCTCTTTTGGGTTTGTGCGAATCAACTCATTCGACGTTGTGTATTTGGCACCAAAGCTTCTAACATTCTTAGAGCTTGTCACGAGGGACCCACGGGTGGTCACCATGGTGCTAATCTCACGGCTAGGAAATTGTTCGATGTCGGATTCTTTTGGCCTACAATCTATCGTGATGCACACGCACTTGTGAAGTCGTGTGATTCGTGCCAACGTCAAGGAAAATCATCGCAAAAGGATGAAATGCCTGAAAACATAATTCAAGTGTGTAAGATTTTCGACATTTGGGGCATTGACTTTATGGGGTCGTTCCCATCGTCTCATGGAAACAAGTATATCCTCATCGTCGTCGACTTCCTATCAAAGTGGGTGGAAGTTAATGCTTTGCTACGAATTATGCTCGTGTGGTAGTGAAGTTTTTTAAGCTACCATTCTCTCGGTTTGGAACCCCTCGTGCTATTATAAGCGATCGTGGAACCCATTTTTGTAATGAACAATTCGAGAAGGTTTTAAAGAAATATGGAGTTACACATCGTCTTTCTACGGCTTATCACCCGCAAACGAGTGGGAAAGTCGAGGTTTCAAACAGAGCTTTGAAGAGGATTTTGGAGAGGTCGATTGGAGAAAACCGTGCTTCATGGTCCGACAAACTCGATGATGCTTTATGGGCCTTTCGGACCGCTTATAAGACACCTATCAGTTGTATTCCTTATAAATTGGTTTATGGGAAGAATTGGAGCATAAGGCATATTGGGCCCTAAAGCATGCAAATTATAACTTGAAGACCGCGGGAGATCACCGGAAAATACAACTTAATGAATTGGATGAATTAAGAGATAATGCTTATGAAACTTCATTGATTTTTAGGAAAAGACTATAAAGTTTCATGATTCAAAGATTAAAAACCGAGTTTTTAACGTTGGTGATCAAGTGTTACTTTTTAACTCTCGTTTGAAGATATCTTCCAGGAAAATGAAATCTCGTTGGTCGGGTCCGTTCACCATAACATAAGTGTTTCCTTATGGGACCATCGAGCTAGCTCAAAATGATGGTCCTAATTTCAAGGTGAATGGACATGGGCTTAAGCACTACTTCGGTGGGGAAGTCCCTTCTTTGGACGACCTCGACCAAGTCACCTTCCCCAATGATTATTAGCATTGAGGGGATCGAGTCGAGCTCATGACTCGGTAATCAAAAACGAGGTTCCTCGTGGGGGAGATCCCGTGCTTATCCATTGTATATATTATGATTTCTAATGTAGTTAATGAGAGGGGATTTATGCCCTTCCAACTCGTTGTCTCGTGGTTGTTTGTGAATGTGTTATCTAGATCATCATCATCGCCACGATTGAAGACTCTCGTGTTCGTTTACGTGAACCTCGATCGTTTGCTTGAAGAGTTTTTCACGAATCCATGACATATCCTTTATTGTTCTAACTATTATCTTTTAGCATAATTTATAAACGGCTTTAGATATATTGTTGATCACCCTTTCCATGCTAGATCCTAAGCATTCGACTCTTCGTCTCTAGTATGTGGGTGCTCCACCTTTAGACTCGAAACATTGAGGACAATGTTTAATTTTAGTATGGGGGGTGAATAAATACTTGCCTTGCTACGCCCTCACGTTTTCTAACTTTCAATGTTTTGTTTTGTTTTGTTGCTAATAAGGCTAAAATGGCCCAATTTTAAAATTTTTCTTAGTTTTCATAAGTGTTTTAAAGACACGAATGTGTATTTTCTGATGGTAGAATAAGATTTAATTTTTGACTTTATGGGCATTTGGAGCCCTTTGCATTCCTTAACCCACTTCATCAAGTTTTGCTAGACTTTTATATAGGGAACTTTAAAACACGAAAGTCTTAGCTCATACGGGTTAAGAACAAGAACTTTTCGCAAGTTCCTATAACTGATCCTAGAAAGTCAATTATCAAGGGAACTTTAAAATGCATTCTCTAGAATTGAAAAAGTCTAAGAAAGTGCAAGATCCTATAGGTGGCTTGAAAACCCAAAACTTTGATTTGATATAGTCTTAATGAAGCTAATCCAAATTTGGCTTAATTTTGACTTGCATGGCTAAGTATTCATGAGTCTCTTTAATTAGAGGTCTTTAAATAGTGAAGAATGAGAAATGATAGAGTTAGAAAAGTGATCATGCTAAACGTAGAACATGAAAATGTTCTTTCAAAAACTCATATGTTTTTAATTGTGGCTTTTTCTCCCATAAGATCAATGCATTAGGAATAAAATTAATTGCAATAAGTAAGATCTTACAATTTGAAAGGTTACATAGCTTCTAGCCCAAGATCATTTAAACGTTGCTCGTGGTTGAATAGAGTTCATAGCCAAGGCATAACTTATTGAAGCGGGACGCGAAGATTGGTGAATCCAAAAAGGCCCTAACAAGGCATGAGGAGCTCTATTTTGTTGCTAAAGATCCAAGATGATGCGAAGAATCATTATTCCTAAATCAATGTGAAGGATCGAGACACACAACGAAAAGCAATTACTCTCCTAAAGATCATGGAGAAAGTCTATCCAAAAAGACCCTTACAAGGTATGAGGATAAATATATCCAAGTTCTAAAAGGAGGCGGATCGTTGTATATCAAAATCCAAAATAAAGATTGAAGAAAAATGAGGAAGTCGTGGTAAAGTATGAAGAATCTCTCAAAAATGTCAAGCAAAGAAATTCCAAATATGAAGAGAAGACCATAATTTCAAGAACGTCTTCCGAAGATTCGAAGTATGAAGTACATGCCAAATATCGGTCCGAGAAAGGTCTCAAATCGTGAAACGAGTTATGCCAAGATATGAACTTAAGGAGATACACGAGAAGCCGTTTTAAAAGATTTTTTCCTTTAGCTAACTATCGATTAAATCGTGCTAATTTATTTTTCGACTAATAAATACTCAAATAAGTCAATATGAATCACTTGTGATCCATGACAAATAGTTAACAAATTCTAGAAACCTTTTCTTTTCATAATAACTAGGATTGCGGGGAGAAAAAGTATTACATAATTTAGACGTATGAGTAGTGTTAGCATTGTGACTTGTACCAACAATGATCTCGTTTTTGCACTTAGCATGGAATGTTTGACAATCAAGGATGACGAACTTTACTCTATGCGACATTCACTTGTTTCTATTCATTGACCCTAAAAGTCACATTCATGATGAAAATCATACATTATGTCTTTAACACATCTTCATAGTATTGTAACAAGTTTTACTTTTCAATAAAGGGTAATAAAATTGAATTTTGGAGATGCTTAGATACTTTATTCACGTGAGGGCACGACAAATGGTTTAGTATGGGGGAGTGATGAGATAGCATTTATACATGATCTCATCGTTCTTTTCGGCCTTTAAATGCATAAAATGTCATCAAAATACTATATATATGCTTGTGTTTGTTTACTTGTGTATTTTAGGTATGGATATCGTGAAAAAGACAAAAGATCACAAGAAACAAGGAGAAACGAACACGAGAAACGAAGCCGCACAATGAACCGGGACCTAGTTATGGATTTTCCAAGATAAAACCCTTGAAGACTTGAAGATGTACAAGAATGATCCCTCATTTATGAAGAAATGACACTTAATACCCTTGTATATTCATAATTACAAGTTTGGTCTCTTAAGTTTGTCAAAATTACAACATGGTCCTTCATTTTTGAAGATTTGGCAAGTTTAGTCCCTCAACAATTCAAAATTATCAACAAAGGTCCCTCATGAAGTCAAATATCCTATGAAGACCTTCAAAGATGAGAAATGTCCAAGATCAGTCCTTGAATTATGCAAAATGTCAAAACAAACCCTTAAAACCCTTGACATAAAGTTTTGTGGCCAAACTATGAAATCTGAAACATCAATTACAAAGTAAAACGGGTTTGAGAGGCTAAAAGACTTTGTTTACAAGTTTTCCCAAAGTCTGAGGACTAAAAGTGACACACCAAACTTTCAAACCCACAAATACGCGCCAAACAATAAACTCCCAACTTTTTTGGATCAAACTATTTACTATTCACCCTTATGAACCCAGATTTTACTTCCACTAAACAAAGGGTAAATCAAAATTACCTTGAAACACACTTGATTAACCCTCACACGTTTACATCCCACACCTCACGTCACTCACCACTCCACCCAATAGACCTCACCATTCAAGCCGTCCACCTATCATATCACACCTTAACCTCCAAGGAATGCCAATGGCCAAATCAACAGCCCACACTCATTACTTGGTCCCAAAGCATAAATGAATGATTTGGATGAATTTGGACAACTCACAACACCTCAAGCATCTAGAAGACTCAAGGGCATTTTAGAGAACTTGTAGCTAGGGTTTCTTATTGTAAACTCAGCCCTTGTGGCCTATATAAGGACTCCTCAACATTGAGAGAGCCTTGTTCCAGTTTTACTCTTTAAACATTGTAACCCCTTTTTAAATTTATAAAAGTTTTGTATTTTTAAGAAAATTGTAATTCCTTTTTATGTTTTTAAAAGTTGGTATTGTTTAAGAGTGATTCTGAGTTCCATTTGATGTTCTAAAGGCGTTTTGATCTTTTGGTTGAAGCACGTTTATTTTTGTTAAGGTTTTCAAGTTTGAAATATGCTTGAATTCAGTAATCCGTTTGCTTATTTTTCTTGTACTAACCCTTAACCATAAACCCTAAGCTTTTACAAGCTTGTTTACACCAAGCTTGTGAAGGGATTTGAGCCTTTGGTTTGGCTGTTTGTTGCCTTGTGTTGAAGATCATACATATCATGGTCTGGTTCTACTTTGAACCATCAACAGACCTTGATCCTTCTTGTTTCAAGGACCTTGGTCACTCTCTAGCTGTTGGAATGGTCCAATGAGCATAGCTGATCTCCCTAGGAAGTTGTGGGGGATAGGTATTGGCTCTATTTCAGTTTCCTCTAAAAAATTTAATGTTTATGTTTGTTATGATATTTGCCATGTGATTTTGTGTTCTTATGCTTGTGCTTTGTGTTTTATTGTTTGAATCTGTTAGTTGTCACCTAGATAAGATATATCAATCATAAAATCAATAGGTTGTGTGTTGAAATAAAATGTTTGTTTGAAAAGGGGCTAAAACAAGGTTGTTATCATAAGGCCTTGTGGCCTTGTGCCCTTGGTTCTTGGGGTTTGGATAGTCTAAACAAGTCATTTGTCACTGTTTTTAGTCCTTGGTTAAGTCCCAAAAGGTTTGGAAAAGGATTTCAAAGTTTTGGAAAAATATGAAAATATTTGTTTGAAATTGGTCAAACACATCAGATCCAATAAAATCTTTGTTTTTTGGATCTAGGGTCTGAAATTTGGCTTGGGAAGATTTTAGGTGATAAGCTATCTGTGCAATATCTGTTTGTTGATTTTGGTGGCTTATTGTAGGTACTAGAGCTTATCAAAGTTTGCTGAAGTGGTCATTTGCATCAGCAAAGTGACCACCTCATTTTGGGTTTGCATTTGCTATTCTAGTGTATGCCTTGTTGTTTAACTGCTTGAACCTTGTTATTGTGCTGCTTGTGAGTGCTTCTTGCTATTTGGTTTGCTTATTTGCTGGCTTATAAGCCCACTGGCTTATTGGCTTAAATTTGCCAAAATCTGTCAAGTTTTGGTTAACTGACCACTTGATTCACAAGGGCTCAGCCTTGAGTTCTTCACAAAAGTTGCTTAAAACAAGCCTATAATCAATCCCTGATCATTTGGTAACATTTGGTGGACTTTGACTTTTAGTTAAATAAGCATAATTTGGCTTATTTTTTAGAACTACTTATTGATACATGCAACAACTTGGTTTTTGTGATAGGTGTCATTTTTCTCAGCTTAATATCATATTTGAGAAGTTACAAGTCTTTTGGTTAAGCTTTTGCTAGGAAACTAGCTTATTTGGCTTTTTCAGCCAGCTTATTGGCTTCTACAGCTTATTCTACTTGGCTTTTTATGATTTTTCTTGTTGATTATTCTTAGTTAAGCTATTTGTGAGCTTTTGCAAAAAGAATCAGCTTTTGAAACCCTCTAGAACTCAAACTTGACTATTTTGTCGTTTTGTGAAAAAGTTCTTTTCAAAGTTCTGGCTTATTACTTGAGCTTTTTCAAAATTTCTTTTTGCAGATTGGTTTAGAATCTCAATAAGATGGTGTGTGTTCAATTAGAGCTTATGGCATTGGCTTATAGCTTAATGGGCCAAAAAGCCCATTAAGAATAAGCTGTTATTCATTTAAGCTGTGATAAGCTCACTTTTAGCTTTTGGGCCTTTGGACTTTTGTGCTTAAAATTGAATTTTGAGTCAGACTAATGATTGTCAGCATATTTGGTTGAGTTTGAACTTATTGGGCCAAAAAGCCCATTTATTTGGACTGTTTTTGTTTTTAGCTCATTTGGGACCATTAGGGGTATTTTGGTAATTTCAATTTCATTTTCTGTTTACTTTGGTCAACATAAAATAGTTTAAAGTTTTTAGAAATTTTTTATAATTTTCGGATTTTTAATATTATTTTATTATTATTTTATTATTAAATTTTGTTTTTAATATTTTTGCAACTTTTACATTTTTCCTAGGTTAAATACATTAAGTTAGGATTTTTAAAACTCTTAGATTATTTTTCTCATCATATTGTTAATTTTTAGAATTATTTTAATATTTTAATAGTTTTTAATCACTTAAAAATAGTTTTAATTGGTTTTAAAATTCATAAAAATAGTTTTTAGCTTAATTAAGTCATTTTAGAGTTTTACAAAGTGAAAAATCTTTTTTTGGGCTTTTCATTAATTATTTGGATCTTTAGGGATTTAATTAGCATTTAAAAATTAATAATTAATTAATTAAAAAGTTTGAAAAAGTTTTGATCATTTGTAAACTCTTAGTATACTTTTAGCTATTTTTGATAATTTTTGGGAGTTTTTAGAATTAATTTTTATTTTGTCTTTTTTTTACGATTTTACGTTTTGTCGTCGTAGTAGAATTTTAACGTATCCGTCATTTCCATTTCCCTTCTTTTTCTTTCTTCTATATTAACCTCAAATATTTAACAAGTTATTGACACACATATACCTCCTTGGGAAAGGAACTTTCACCTTTGGGTTATTAGTACACGGTTTTCCTAAACCGTCGTATTTAATACTTACCGCTTTTTACGCTCTTTTAATTTTTCCTAAATTCAAAGGCAGTGGTAAAATTCTACAATCAAAGAAGCGTTCCAAACTTTGAAACAGAAGTTGTGTTCTGCACTAATTTTGGCTTTGCCCGATGGAACTGAAGACATTGTAGTATATTGTGATGCATCATGTAGGGGTTTTGGTTTTGTGTTGATGCAAATGGAGAAAGTGATCGCGTATGCATCTCGTCAGTTGAGGGAGCATGAGGAGAATTATACTACACATGACTTGGAATTAGGAGTTGTTGTCTTTGCTCTTAGACTTTAGAGACACTATCTCTATGGTACAAGGAGTGTGGTATATACCGATCATAAAAGCCTGCAACATATTTTGGATCAGAAAGAGCTCAATATGAGGCAGAGAAGATGGGTAGAATTGTTGAGTGATTATGACATTCAAATTTTCTATCATCCCGGCAAGGCGAATGTAGTTGCTGATGCTCTTAGTAGGAAAGATAGAGAAATAACCAAAAGGGTTAGAGCTTTAGCCATGACAACTTATTCTGATTTATCTAATCAAATACTTAAAGCTCAAACAAAGGCGATGAAAGAGGAGAATGTGAGAAATGAAGACTTGGGTAGAAGAATGACGCCTATATTTGAAATTCGTGATGACGGAATTCGGTATTTTGAAAATCGTGTATGGTTACCGGTGTATGGAGGGCTGAGAGATTTAATTATGCACAAATCTCATAAGTCTAAATATTCGATTCACCCACGATCGGATAAAATGTACCAAGACTTGAAGAAATGTTAATGGTGGCCGAATATGAAGGCTAACATTGCTATTTATGTTAGTAAATGCTTGACGTGTGCCAAGGTGAAGTTTGAGCACAAGAGACCTTCAGGTTTACTGCAACAACCTGAAATTCCAGAATGGAAATGGGAGAGGATTACTATGGAATTTGTTTTGGGACTTCCGAGAACTTCTAGTGGCGATGATACGATTTGGGTGATTGTTGATCGGTTAACTAAGTCGGCTCATTTCTTGCCGATAAAGAAAACTGATGACTTAGACAAACTTACTCGGTTGTATTTGAAGGAAGTTGATTGTAGACATGGAGTTCCTTTGTCAAGTATTTATGATCGAGATAGTCCGTTCACATCTAAGTTTTGGAAATCGCTTCAACGAGCTTTGGGGACTCAGTTGGACATGAGCACTGCGTATCATCCAGAAACGGACGGACAAAGTGAAAGGACTATTCAGACTTTGGAGGATATGTTATGAGTGTGTGTAATAGACTTTGGAGGTAGTTGGGATTGACACTTACCTTTGGTGGAGTTCTCATACAACAACAGTTAACACGCGAGTATCAAGGCTGCTCCATTTGAAGCACTTTACGGGTGAAAGTGTAGATCACCAGTTGGTTGGTGTGAGGTTGGAGAAAGTCAATTGACGGGTCCTGAATTGATTAGAGAGACGACTGAGAAGATCGCGCAAATCAAGAATCGTTTGTTGATTGCCCGTAGTAGGCAGAAGAGCTATGTGGATAAGAGGATAATACCATTGGAGTTTGATACTGGCGATATGGTTATGTTGAAATTATCACCTTGGAAAGGAGTGATTCGATTTGGCAAGTGAGGAAATCTTAGTCCACGCTATATTGGTCCATTCAATATCATTGGTCGAGTTGGTCCTGTGGCATATAAGTTGGAATTGCAGGAGAAGTTAAGTGCTATTCATAACACTTTTCACGTTTCTAATCTTAAGATGTGTTTGGCGGACGAGAATTTGATAATTCCACTTGAGGAGATCCAATTGGACGAGAGTTGAAACGGCTTAAGCAAAGTCAGATCCCCATAGTGAAAGTACGATGGAATTCCCGACGTAGACCCGAATACACTTGGGAGCTAGAGGACTACTTCAAAAGCAAGTATCTGCATTTGTTCGTAGACGGACCTAAGGAGAAGTAAGCCCCGGGACGGTGCTCTCCTAAGGTGGCGAGGATGTAAAACCTTCAAAAAAAGGTCATTATTTAATTCTATCTTTCTAATATTTTTGAAGTATTTTATATCGTTAAATACTATTATGCTTAACGGTTTGAGTTGAAACTGACATTGAACATTTTATTTTATATTTAGACGAGTAATGAGGACTACTAGTGATCGCGATACTGACGGATGCCTAAAATTTTATATTTTATTATCGATCGTTTCGATATTTAATACTTTCGACGATATCGTTTTAATTACGTAATAAGTCGTTATATTATTATTTTCGTGTGCGTTTAATCTTTTGAAAAGTATTTTTATGAAACCCGAGCCCCGTGAATATTTTCAAAATTGACTAATAGTCATTTCCCGCTTTTTAGCTAACTATTTTCATTTTGAACCAAAACTATCACAAATTGGCAAAACAAACCCTTGGACCACCATATAAAAGCTAAATTTTCACCTAATTTCACATAGAAAACAACTTTACATAGAAATTAACTCCTCCTCCCTGTTTCTTCTCCAAACCGTCACCCCCCTAGCACCCTTAATCTATTTTTCTTTCAACTTTTGGTTTGATCCATTCAAAAACAAACAAAGACCCTATCCTAGAATTTGAAGAGGATTCTTTTGGTACTAATTTCATTAACATGCATGAGGTTTGATTTTTTTGATAAGAATTAGGGTTGGTAGGTTAAGTTTATGATCATACATGTGTAGTAGGTGATGATCAAGGGATGATCTTGCTAGTTTTTACTAAAAACTTGTTTTTGATTTTGGGTATTTGATTTAGAGGATGATACAAGTGTTAGGGATTAGATATGTTGTTATTAGGGTAATAGGATGATGATACAAATGGTTGATTTTGCTTAAAAACATGATTTCATGTAAGATTTTGGAAGGTAATTTTGATCAATAGGTAAAAGGGTATTTTTGGGTACCTTATGTTTGGATAATGGCTAAACTAGTTGAATAGAGTTGTAGAGAATTCGATTATCTTTGATTTGGCGTAAAGTAGAGCTTCTAGCTCCAAACGAGCGAAAAGTTATGATAGTTTGATTATTCGTGTACCGGGAGACGAGTATCGGCACAACATGTAGTTGTTATCGATATTTGGATCGAATCTCGGGGACTATAGAATGAGTTTTGAAATGAGTCAAGGACTGATGTAAATGTGCAAACCCTAGGTTGTGAGTCTATTTTCAAACCAAGGTGTCGATTTTGTAAACTGAGTCGTTTATAGAAGTTAAAACGGTTGTATGAGTCGATGACGTAAAACTGTACGGTTTTTGTAGTTCAAAGATGTGTCGGGCAGGGAACTTTAAAAGTAAAATATTTTTACCAACTTTTGGGAGGACTTTCTATATATAGTAAGTGAGTTCTCTGAGTAGTATCATAAAATTTTGAAGTATTTAAGTGGGGTAAATGGGCTAATACATTTGACACGTGCCGGCAGATTTTTACTAGAAGTATAGAATAATTAAGTGAATGTATAGGAGAGTATAATAGTATCACTTGTATCGTTTTCTCTCAAGTTTGTCGTGATTTTATGAGTTTGAGTTTGATATTCTTATGTATGGTTTATTTCTCGAGTCTATTATTAATGAACGCGCCTTATTTGATAAGTTGCGATTCTCATGTTTGAAAGGCATCATCTATCGTCGGCGATCGTCTTCAACTACTTCTACTACTTAACGTGAGTCTATAGCCTCGTTTACGCAATTATATGATTTTAAAAACCCGCGAGGGGAATACATGTTTTATAAACATAGAACACCAGATTTTTATGGTATGCTTGTCCCTATCTGAATGGACCCGTGGTTGCCTTACATTGAATTGAGTAGTATATTGCCAATTATAAAACCCTCAGTAATGGTCCGTTAATTAACTATGATGGGTTAACAGCTTGTACAAAAAATAGATCTATGGGTGAAGCCGCCCGATTCAGTTTGTGGATATGTATTCATAGAAGCTTATGCCTCAACATCCATTGTTTGAATATTTTGTTATGAGATGTCTAAGCATACGGCAATGTGCTTAATACCGGGGGTAATGACAATTAATAAATCTCTCATCTTATTATACTGATATGGGAGTGTCTAAGGGTTCGGTTCCATGAGCTTAATGCAATTTATTGCTATATACAATTATATTGTTGATGCAAATTATTCGATGTTAGTTGCCTTCAAGTATGCCACCAAATTGTAACTTCTGCTTGTGTTCAAAATGATTGCATAAACCTATAGATTTCACTCAGCATTTTTGTTGATAATTTTTCTCACATGTATTTCAGGTAATCAGGAAGTGTGAAGCTTGGAGGTCACGGGAATAAAGTTTTGCACTGCTTTTGTTGTATAAACTCTTTGAATGTTATCGTTCCTTTGTTTAAAACAATTTAAATCTTTTGTTTTAGTTTTACTTTGGTTACGATGTCTTGGGACTACGCTACTCTGACAAGTGTTTTAGGAACGATAAAATTTGAAACGTCTCTTTTCGATTCGTTCTTTATAAATCATGTGTTATACCATTGTATAGCACCCAAAGATATATTCCGTTGCGTGTAAATTTAGGGGTGTTAAAATCCGTAAGCTCTGGGCATAGCTCACGTACAAGGAACAGTAACCTAACCTACACGATTAGGATCTCTTAGAAAAAAGCGAACCCCTACATAGATACTGACATTATCATAAAAGCATATTGTTTATCATAAAACTGTTGTGTTAGGACACACCTTTTATTGCTTGCGGATGCAGTTTGTCCAAGTAAAAATAGCTCACATAATGAAGTTCTAGGGTTCTGGATAAAATTTCCATGAGCTATTAGTCAATTTTTGCGATACAGCTCATAAAATAGCTCAAATAAGCAACACACCAGTTGCAACATAATGATCATGACATGGAATTACTAAAAAAAGTTTCTGGCCCTTTTTTTATACACTGACTATACTTTTCATAGAACGAGATTCAGATAGTCACCCAAATATTGGTTCAACGCAACAACAAAATGTCCCAGCAGAGCATCCTCAAATATGATTATTTCTAGAAATTGATCTGCATCCGTGCCATTATGTGTATTATATATAGTAATAAAGGACTTTGACATTGTTTTATGAATGTATCCTGGATCAAACAATGACAGACGTGAGGTAAATTTGGTAATTCACTTTAAATTTTTGCAAGCCTATGAATCTTCCGGTGCAAGGTGCAGCGCACCCTTGCATCTTCTGAAGATACCATCTTTTGACAAATTCGCTAGGGACGAGAAATATGCCCAAATGGATTATTTTGAGCTCCAAAAGAAGTGGACTGGTGAAGTTATGAGTTGGAGAGTTTACATATCTGATATTTATTCAAGAAACTACAGAGTGGAGGATTGATCTCTTGACTTCTTTGTTGCCGGAGTCAACCTTGAGAGGTAAAAATGCTGGTGGATAACCACTCGCAATCGAGCCGCTCGAATGAAAACGCTGGCCTGTTGTAATAAAGAGAGCACTCCGAAGAAAGCGCTGGTGTAGATAGCATCATATTTACAAAAGAATGAGTTGATAGTGCTGGTAGTGAAAGTCGTTCCCGCTTCTGCTCCACCATCTGCTCCAATTGTTGTACCAGTACAGGCTGAACATGTTGAACCACAGGGGGAACCAGCCACGGTGGTAGATAAAATTGTTGAAAACGATGAGACTGAAGGCGTCGTCGAGTCCGTAGAAGTGGAAAAGAAGAAAAAAAGGAAAAGGAAAAAATAAAAGAAGGCTACGGGAGCCCCTTAAGCGGAATAAAAACCGGCACCGGGGAAAAAGGTTCCAAAAAATGTTAGAGAGATGTAAGAGAAACTTGCAAGGAAAAAGGAGGCGAAGTTGGTTTGATCACTAAGCAGTTTGGAACCAGAAATAGCTAAGTACAACCAAATTGCAATATAGGGCTTATAGTCGCGATCTTTTCTTAATAAACTAATTATGTATCAGCACCTTTAGTAGTCCCAATAGGTAATAGTAGGATGCTTATCGTAGAATATGGTAGATCGAGTTTTTGAGAGTCTGAAACATTAAACAATTTAACCAGTTGTTTTTAGATATCTTGAGATTCAGTTCTTCTTAAAAGTAGGTTCGATTCAGTTGGTCCTGAGATGTAGTTTAATGATGAAGGATAAACTTGTTAGGATATATAGGTTAGGCCTGATGCTGATGTAGTAAATACTGTGATTAGCGTACATGAAAAATAATACCAATGTCTTTGTTTTGTTTCTATTTTTTAAAAGGAACACCATATTGCCAGTAACATTTTTCCCTAATAAAGAGCTAATGTGCTGACATGGTGCTTGAAAACCGTTCAAATTTGAGCTACATTAATCCACATATAATCCAAATTGAAACTTGATAAAATATAATCCAAATTGACCTATCTAAACGTGAATGGGTCAAATTTGAGCTACATTATTACACTAGGATATGGAGACACTGCACCCAATTAGGCAAGTAGCATCTTGAGCCGTCCAACACCAGTTTTCTTCGAGTAGTTTTCTTCTCACTTGCCTGACTTTTATACATCAGATGATGATTTCACCAGTTACCAAGGCATGCGTATCAGCAGTCAAATCATTTTATTCAAATTATTAGATGATTATTGTATATTATGATATTTATAATCATATTTATCACACTAATTGTTATTAAAACTAAGATTTGGACAAAAGGTGATCCGGTTCAACTTAATCGGGCAGTGAATGCTTATGCAAGTTTGAAGATACACTGACTTTGCGTTTTCGCTTATATAATTTCTTGGTTGATTGAATATCAGTTTCTACACTCTCTTAATTTGATTACTTTATTCTATCTACCATCATATATAATACCAGGTTAAGGGCAGTAAAGAGAGATAAAACCAGACTACAGTTATTTTCAGAAACTACCAACCCACGGAAGGTTATATATTTTGATGCTTATGAAAGTTAAAACCAAATTGCATGTTCATTAGAAGTCAATGTCAAAAAAACAATCAACAAAATTCCACCTGTTTCTGAAAGTTTACCACAGCTTGTGTCAAGAACGACAATACTGATACAGGCGATTGTGTTGGAAGAACAACGGAAGTTGGATGATAAAATAGAGAAGTGGAGGAGATCTTGATAGTGTATGCTCTATCTTCAATCTTAGCTCGCCAACTGATAACGATGGTAGTATACAGGTATCAAGATTGCTTAGTAGTTACGTGCCTCTTGTCAACATGTTCCGGATGAAGATAATCATTTAATAACGAGCTCTGGTGATCAAACACGTGTCTTGTGGGACGT
This sequence comes from Glebionis coronaria, assembly GCA_025667525.1. Taxonomy (NCBI): domain Eukaryota; kingdom Viridiplantae; phylum Streptophyta; class Magnoliopsida; order Asterales; family Asteraceae; genus Glebionis; species Glebionis coronaria. The sequence continues at coordinate 221,565,994 of CM046878.1, forward strand.
TACTACTGGACTCATAACTTCTGTATTTGGATGCCTATTTCAATCAGGACACATTAGCTCACTGATGGGCCCAGTTTTTAGTACCACCACTACCATGATCTGCAACAGCATTGGCTTCATCACTTGAGGTATCATTTGAAGGAGTTAACTCTTCGTTTAAATCAGGTACTACAGCGACATTCAAGTCAATCCATGAAAAGATGGTATTCCATCAGCTTTCGATGTTTTGGGTTTGCCATCTGGCCAAGCTCACTCAAATCTGCACAAAAAATATCTTCCAAGTACCCGCGTTCTTCAACCCAAGCTAGACGACGCATGATTATATTGAAATGAACTATGGTTAAATATGTTAACTTCTACTCATAATAACAATAGACTTGAATGCTTACAAGTTTGGCATTATAAGTCAAAGAACAAGATGCATAATCTTGCTATGTGTAGGTTGGGGAGAGAAGATTACAACTATCGGGGGGGACAAAATTAAAGAACAACAATTGCAATGAATGAGGCTACAAGGGCATTGGATTCAGAATCAGAAAAGTTGGTATAAGAGGCATTAGACAGGTTCATGATCAGGCATAAGAGGCATTATACAAAAGCAAAGAAAATGTAGGGTTCAAAATTGAAAAGTTTGAGAAAGCTAATCAAACCCTTGAAAAATGTGTGAGTGAACAAAGAAACCCTAGAGACATGTCTGGCATTCGGATGAAAGAATTTGTTGACGTTCCACCTCTAGCAGGTTTCTATGTGATTCCTCAAGGGAAAGACCTCTCTTGGACTGGCTTGCCATAATTAAGTGGAAGAATTTATTCCTCCACCTAGAGTTCTTAGCCTAGTTGATGAATATAAGAAGAAGGTGACATACTTAGAACAATGGAAAACAACCAACCTGTAACACCCCCAAATTTATACAATTCAATTCAATGGAAGACTCGTTGGTGTTACGGGATAGCACATTACTCACATCATAGACAACGCTTAAATATCACGTCGTTTAATAATAAAGCATTTCCATTCATAAATATCAAATTTACATAGGTCCCAAGTCATTGTATTTCATACAGGTTTTACAAAACATTTGAATGGAAATTATCATTTAAGTGCGGGCCATGAATTCTTGTTGTCTTCCCGAGAATTACCTTCAAGTACCTGAGATAAAACATGTTAAAAGAAAAGGTCAGCGATAACGCCGAGTGAATTCATAGAGTTTAATGAAAACCATTAATATATCATCGGTATATATTTATTACCGAAAATTATTTTGTACAAATCTTTGTAGTAGGCCATAAAATAGCCAAAGTCATTTTATACAAATCCTTATCAAAAATCATAATATAGGCTTTTGCCTTCAAAATAATTATACGAACCATTGTCGTTAAAAACATCATACAATACGTTTTATATCGTTGTATAAAGTTAAATAAAAACCGTTATATGGATATGGTTATATAAAACCAAAACACGAACATAATATCAATAATAAGACCCTGTATTGCTAGTCAGGCAATATATCGTAATTCAATGCATAAAGTAGTATTTTCGTTATTTTTGGATTATTATAAGCCGCATGACATTGTTACCTTACTATATCAAACAACGGGTAGCTAACCCGAAACTCAATTTGCACATCTAAATTAGCGTGTCGTCACAATAATCACGCTTGTTTAAATCTTCTCATACATAAATTCGCTTACCAATCAATGTGGCACGACGGGGATCAACCGTCAAGGCGCGAACTGGGGTGATCGTCCCCAAATAGTACTATTATATGCATAAGCGTCTACCAAATCCCGGTAGTTCACAATTCATGCTAATGGGACTTTTAGTGACATAACCTAACTTTAATAATCCATTTCATTTCATCTATCGGGTCATTTAATCATTCATCGGGTCATACAATCATTCGGGTCCAAATCAATAAACAAACAATCGGGACAAATGGTGTCCTATTTCATAAAAACTAACATGTTATCTCCCTCTCGGATTTATAAAAAATTTCATAAAAACATTTAAAAGAGTGTGAGGCTATGAACTCACGTTGATGTGGGAAGGCGATTATCGGCAATATGGATGTACGGTACGTGCTTCAATCACGGAAACCTAGACAAATAACACTTGTCTTAGACTTTTGTCCAATGACTTTATAAAATAACAATTATGTATACATATGATGATTTTATATATATGATTATGATCAAGTGGGTTTATATATTTTTACTCATTCATTATAGTGTTTATGTGTTGGTAACATTTTTATACTAGTTTTACTAGTTTTACTTATTTACATGTTTTAGGCCCAATAACCCTATTCCAAGCCCAATACTTTATATTAGTCCATTTTACACTTTTATTATCATTATTATACTTTTCATGTTGGGCCCAAGTGGGTTAAGCCCAATAAGTAAGTTTATAAGTGTTTTACCAAATTAGTCGGGTTTATTGTCCATTAAGGGTACTTTGGCCCGTTAATGTCTATATGTTATAAAGCTCGGGTTTTATCAGTTTTTACTTGTTATATATGTTTATACATCAGTATGTGAGTTTATAAAAGTTTACATTAGACGGGTCTAACCGTCTAAGTTTTATTTAACAAAAACGTTAATCTTTCGGTTTTAGTCGAAAAGACGTAAAAATCATGTTTATAGTTTTTATAACTTATAAATCTTATTCAACTATCATTTTTATAAAGTGTCCATTTATTTAACCTTATACATGTTTATATTAATGAAATTTATAAGTTAGTGGGTTTTAATTCACATTTTATACTATATTAGTTTGAGTGCTTATATAATACTATTAAACATTAATTCTTCAAAATCTGATTTTTAGTTTCATCTTCACCATTTTTATCATATCTTGAGTTCTATAAGGAGATAGAAGCTCATTTTTGGATGGCATAAACTTCATATTATGTGATACAAATAAGTTAGTTATAGCTACTGCTCATTCCATGTCTAACAATCCTTAACAGTCCCTACAAAACAGACTATTCAGATTGGTACACTCATCTTGTTTTGATCATATCTCACTCATTTTGATGATTCCATTGCATGGCCAACTCTCACATGTGTATGACATCTAACACTTACTGTAAATGGATTCCACCATGCAATTTTATCAGTTTATAACTTGGTTACTTACTGTTTTTTATACAGCCATCTTATTAAGCAAGATTTAACCATTTTTACATGTGGTTTTTCCATCTTTTTACCCATGTTTATCAAATCTATCAACACCAAATCCCCACATAATATTTTTAATCATCATTCATCATCATATACATATACATAAATAAAGAAAATACAAGATTACATAATCAAAATAACAAGAGGATAGGAAGAACAATCTCTATACCACCATTAGTGATGAAAAGATGAGTCTTTGATGAACAAGGCTTGGATTTTGATGGCAAAACTTGTGATAAAACAATATCATCTTCAAGTCTACCAACCTTTATAAACTTCTCATGGAAAATCAGCCCTATGACACCAACAAATCTTCTCCTTGGATGTTAGAATCACCTCCAATCTTCAAAGCTTCAAATAAGCATCATCGTGTGTATGAGTAACACATGATTTTATGGCTAACATAGATCAAATGAGGGTTGTTTTTGATGATGGTTGGACGAATTTGAGAGAGAGAGGAGAGGAGTGTGTGAGTTTTGCATGTCAAATGGAAGTAAGTGGTAAAGTTTAGTGGTTTTTGCTAGTTTGGTGGGATAAGTTAGCTTTCATGTGAAGCTAAGCTTACATGTGTAAGCTTATAGCTACAAGGGTGCCACATCATGGATGTGGTGTCCTATTTTGGCCACCCCATGTGTTAGTGGGGTGGGATAAACTTGTTTTGTCCCATCCCGCTAATTTACGGGTATTCCTCGATTCTAGTTTCCTCGATTTGTGTGCCCTCGGGTCGTTTTACGAAAAACGTTTTTATAAATTATGAATCAACGGCACAAAATGAATCTAATAATACTTGTCTCATCAAAACGGAGTTCAAAAACGTAAATACGTAATCCTAAGGTTTCCGGTTTAGTCGTAAAGGACGTTAAATTAAAATCGTAGGTCCTAATCTCTTCTCGTAAATTTGTGAGTTTATGAACCAACACAAATTAAAATCTCAAAATAATATTCACGGACAAATTTATTTCCTGGAATGTCAGACTGTCACCAAAGATGGTGTATGTAAACGTAAGCCTGTAACGTTGAATCCTCTGGTTTAGACGTAGTCGATGCTACTTCAAGACGTAAATCCAAATTTCTTCCCAAAATAAGTGAGTTCATATTATAACATTAAAATAATGTTTTCAATTAAATATTGAGAATAAAATATAAACCATAAATCGACGGATTGTCACAGCATTTACCCCTAAACAGGATCTTTGTCCTCAAATATCATATTATCTTACTACTCGCTTCTTATAGAGTTAAAGCCATGTGGGTATTTCCTCCACATTCTGTCTTTTCTCACAAGTCTAATTCATTACAATACGCGAGTTTCATCAAACATATCTACGGGAATAAGATCAGGCTTAATGTTGACTTACTTTCTCTATCCATGATGTACACGGGTTTTTGATGAATGCAACTTTTCGCCGATCTAAACTTTATCAAGAAGAATTCAGATTCTCACTTGATAGACATTTCATCAAGTTCGACATACGAAACATAATTCACGCAGCTCTTGAAGTCCTAGGGTAGATCCAGCTTATATGCCTTTCAAATCAATCTTTTACATCATCTCAATGGTCCCATACAACGGGGACTTATATCCCATGATCTTTCAGATCATCTATTCATCTTTCCATGGTGAAATTTTTTGGCATAACTTCGCTACCCATCCGGCACTTCAAGATCTACACTTCATATTCACATAACCTCCTGCCCACTACCGGCAATCAATAATCAGATCCTAATTTCAACAATCATTTCAGGTCTCGCGGGTCGAGTATTTTGTAAGGTTAGGTTCGCCATCATAGGAAACCTTAAATCTAAAAGACATGTCCAACTCAAAATGGGTGTATGTCGGGTGTCTTCATCCCAACTCCTGCTTACAGATGCTCTAATATATATCCTCACAAGATTCGATCTTGATCCTAATACGATAATTATCAATGATAATCTCTCCAAAGGAAAACGATTTTACAGTTTATTACCAAAGGTCAATCATTCAAACATAAAACAACACTTCTAGTGTTTTGTATCTTTACTTTACCTCGTCCCTTCGATTGGGGTGGTACACAGTACTCTCATTAAGATTCGTTCTCAATGACTTCTGAGCAAATCTCTAGAAATTCGATGCGAAGCAAGGATCTTGATAGAGATGATCGATACAGGCACACTATGTTTACACAACTCCATTAAATACAAAAGAGTCAATTTCTTCATCAAGAATCTATCATTAACAGGAATGATATTAGTAGATTTGGTCAATCTGTCGACGATGACCCAAATCGAATCAAATTCAGATGATGACCTTTGCAATAGCTAGACATTTACTAATGTATGAGGCAATGTCTGCCTTCATAATTTGCCATTAGTACAACTTCTTCTGATAATGATACATCAAATCAGAAATGACAAGAATAGAATACTTATACTTACAAGATTCCAACATAACTATATCTCAAAATCTCCATTTTTAGGCAACCACAAGTGGCCTTTTATACATTTAACGCCATCGGCTTCTCAATTCTAGTGGTTCACATTAGATGCGAACCCCTTTTATTATCTTATCCTTTTTACAAATATCGTTTATATTTAAATTGTTCGGCAATTTATTTTGCACCTTCATTATTAAGGAACACATCCTAAATGGTTCTTTATCCTTTTTACATAATGCGTCAGTATTCATATTCATCTTCCCTGATGAAATAATTATCATGACCGTATTCATTCAAAATTTCTTTCTTTATATTTTCCAAGTTTTAGTTTCGTCTCAACTTTCATTTTTATCAGTTTTGCTCAATCTGACGTTTAAAGCGTCGATAGTTACGACAAGTAATTAAATAATAAATATTTAATTTTTATGAAACGTAAACGCAAAAAGTTTTTAAATTTTCTCAGTTTGTCCAATTATATAAAAATGTTCAAAATAAATTTGAATTTAATTAACACAATTTTTGTTGATTTATCGGAAATAATTAGTAAGATCCGTAAATGTTCGAAAAACCTTCGTTTATTCTTTGGTAAAAATTTTCTTAGTTGAAATGCAAAAATTGTCGTTTCAAATTTTAAGTCATGGTTTAACGGTTTCCTCATTCCCTCTTAGGTTGTCTTGAGGTATACACAAACATTTACCCCTAAACAGGAGTTTAGTTAAATGATTTGTGTATAAGAGAATAATCCCTTAAGAATCCTTTGTTAAAACATTTGTCAAAACATATTTCTATTTCCTTTTTGGTAAAACCCAAAGACTTAATGGTTCCAATTTTTAAAGAGTCAATATATTCCATTTTTTATTAATCACACGGTCAAATAATATAAAGGATTAAGTCTTTCATCACATGTTAAATATTCAAGGTACAAATTATCACTACTCGGCCGACTCAGGGCATTCTACAAATAATTATTAACTCATTCTCATTCTTATAAATAAACAAATGGTCCTTAATAATCACAAGCATGAATTTATCAAATTACAGCCTACACACGTGATTCACCAAATTTATGGATGCTACATGTGTATTAGTCAATCCAAACGACATCACGTGAAACTCATAACGTTCATTACAAGTACCGGATGTAGTGATTGGAATAGATAATCTTTTTCGCAGATGCGAAGTTAATGATAACCATGCCGTGGATCAAATTTCCTGAATATACGCTAGAACCTTGTAAATGATCGAACAATCTATCATCTTGGGTAGTAGATATAGATTTTAATCGTCAATTTACCTAGTTCACGGTAATTAAACAAATATAAGAAATAATAACACCATAGCTCTTCATGATGACGAGCTTGGTAGAATAAAAGCTTTCTCCGACAACTCTCTCAGTTGTACGGTAACACTTTCAATTTAGATGGTGCTGACGTACAGTGCACAAGCCACAGGTGCAGCACCGGGAATATAATCAATACCAATTTCAACTTGCCTTAATGGCAAAAGTCTAGGTAATTCACCAATAAATACCTCCTAAAGTTTCAGATAGTAGGAACATCTTTTAATAAATTCATATTAGGTTCTTTCTAAATTATAATATCTATGACTAATTCACAACCATTCACGGTATAATTTCAAGTCTAAATGCAGGATATGGTCATCCATCAAGAATTATTTAGATCACTTTTAATAATCAACATCTTATCTTTTAGGGGAATTCTACTCGAGTTCCCATCAATTAAGACAATGTCGTCATGTCATAATCAATCAATCCATTCTACTTGCACTATCAACTTTTCAGTTTTATTGTCGTCGATAAGATGTGAACTTCTCAAAAGACTAATAATAACTCATAATCCTTCACAAGTTCAAGGATATATAGAGACATAACTAACCTTAAAAGAGTAAGGTCAACGCATAATCTACGCGAGAGAATTTCAAATCAGATACAGACGAAAACATTTAACGAATATGAATATATCCCATGTTTTCATAATTTGAGTACGCATTCGAAAGCTCCTCGGATCGTTACCCAGGTCATTCAAATGAAATCTAATCAAAAGAAATGATAGGAACGTCGATACATTCAGTCGGGTATCAACACTCGGTAATCAGATACTTTTCCTAAGAATCTCACTACGGGAGAATTGGACAAGAAAGAATTGTCAATTTTCAAATAAGACAATTTCCACAGATGAGTAAATTCGACTCAGAAGAATAGATGCTACAGGTACATATGTAGGTGTCCCTAACATTATGTCCCTATTTTTCACTTCTTGCAGATCTCATAAAATTTTATCTTTCACAATCTTCAAAGAAAATGTAGTGTTTATTAATCAGTTATATGGTGACTACTAATCAGCCTTGCATGGTCCATTCCAAATTGTATGTAGGCGCGCAACTATATACAATTTCAAGATTAACGATGCAATACTCAGTTCGTCAAAATTTTATCATCATGTTTATAATAAAAACATTTTCATGCTTAATTCTTAAATAAGAATCAAGAATAAATTTACAAAGATTTTCTTTGTTATGAAAACAATTAAGTTTTCCAAGGTGTTTTATAAACAACTTCATTTTGATAACGATTATTTATAAGTCTCACTTTAAATAATCCATATGGTGATGAAAACCCAATTTTCCTCAAGGGATACTGTTTTATCTTATAAAAACAATGAGTGATCTGCAAAAGAGTGATGAAAAGTTGTTCACCAAGAACTAACTACAATATAATAGGAAATGAGCTTAGCCAATTAATCATGAGGTTCATGACCTCGATGGCACTCAGGAAGAATAATTCACAACATAACTCAAATCGAGATGAGTACTTGTTCAATGGTTGCATCACTAATGCGAGCATTAGGATGAAGCAATAGAAGATAGATAACATCGATACATGTAGAATTTAGCAATCAAAGGTAGTCTTTTTATTAATCACAAACAAGTCAAAATTGTACCGTAACACATTAAGTGTCACTATGTCATACAATTCCAAGAACTCATCCTACCAACTGATGTCTCAGTTAAATTAGGGATTATTTTTAAAAGATACCACAATGAATACTAATCTACAAGAGTCATTAGGTGTTCCACATGTCCCAGAAGATCCATCGGTCCCAATTCAGAAGAAGATTTCTTCAATTTATTTCTTGGACACCGGGCATCCTCTTTAGTGGACAATAGCCTAGGAACAACCCTTAACACGAACCAACAATCAATTAAAACTATATAATTCAATCACAGGATTTAACGACTTCTTCTTACCAATTTCTTATTCCATACAAGTTAAATTTTACTTCATTCAAGTTTCAACCAAATCATACTCAATGCGATATCCTACCTCATTCTCCAATACTTTTATCCTTATTCTTAGACCTTCAAAGTGCAATAAAAGCTCGATATGAACAACACTTAATTTCTAATCCTATAGCTCTTTCCAATAATAATTATCAAATGAGTCACTAGTATGAAATGACTCACACATTCAATTAGACTTCTCGGAAAGGTACTAGTGGCATGAGGCTTTTGGGTAATGGTTCCAATGACAACCTCAAGTGCAACATTCACCCTTTCGATTTCAAATTTAAGAGTTGGGTGACAACGAATCAGATGACACCTTTCCAGGTGGTAACGTTTTGTCAAACTCCACTCAATAAGGAAAGATCGTCATGACATCGATATCAGTTTTAATGTCGCCAATTCTTCTTCAATATCACAATCAACTACTATCTACATTTCTACGAATATAAACCATTTTGTTGGGATCATAATTATCCACAACTTGGTTTAGATCTAGGATAGCTAGATTCCTACGGGAATAGCTTCGATTAATTTGCTAGGGAAGTTAGGGTTTCTTGTGACAATCTACGTCGTATAAATATAGAAATAATCATCAAACAATCATGTAATCAAATTACATATATATATATATATATATATATATATATATATATATATATATATATATATATATATATATATATATATATATATATATATATATATATATATATATATATATATATATATATATATATATATATATATATATATATATATATATATATATATATATATATATATATATATATAATCCAGTTTATATATATATTAAAATAACACTTCTCAGTCTAGCCTTCGGTAACTCGGGAAATTTTCGGCACCGTTATAGTCAAAAGATTTTTTGACATTTTTAGAAAAATGTTTATAGTTAAAAGATTTTGAAATATTTTATTCAAAACCTTAGTTTTAAAAATCTTCCGTTCTCTATAACGAGAGCTCTGGTACCAAACTGTAACACCCTCAAATTTATACAATTCAATACAGCGGAAGACTCGTTGGTTTTACGGGATAGCACATTACTCACATCATAGACAACGCTTAAAAAATCGCGTCGTTTAATAATAAAGCATTTCCATTCATAAATATCAAATTTACATAGGTCCCAAGTCATTGTATTTCATACAGTTTTACAAAACATTTGAATGGAAATTATCATTTAAGTGCGGGCCATGAATTCTTGTTGTCTTCCCGAGAATTACCTTCAAGTACCTGAGATAAAACATGTTAAAAGAAAAGGTCAGCGATAACGCCGAGTGAATTCATAGAGTTTAATGAAAACCATTAATATATCATCGGTATATATTTATTACCGAAAATCATTTTGTACAAATCTTTGTAGTAGGCCATAAAATAGCCAAAGTCATTTTATGCAAATCCTTATCAAAAATCATAATATAGGCTTTTGCCTTCAAAATATTATATGAACCATTGTCGTTAAAAACATCATACAATACGTTTTATAACGTTGTATAAAATTAAATAAAAACCGTTATATGGATATGGTTATATAAAACTAAAACACGAACATAATATCAATAATAAGACCCTGTATTGCTAGTCAGGCAATATATCGTAATTCAATGCATAATGTAGTATTTTCGTTATTTTTGGATTATTATAAGCCGCATGACATTGTTACCTTACTATATCAAACAACGGGTAGCTAACCCGAACTCAATTAGCCCATCTAAATTAGCGTGTCGTCACAATAATCACGCTTGTGTAAATCTTCTTATACATAAATTCGCTTACCAATCAATGTGGCACGACGGGGATCAACCGTCAAGGCGCGAACTGGGGTGATCGTCCCCAAATAGTACTATTATATGCATAAGCGTCTACCAAATCCCGGTAGTTCACAATTCATGCTAATGGGACTTTTAGTGACATAACCTAACTTTAATAATCCATTTCATTTCATCTATCGGGTCATTTAATCATTCATCGGGTCATACAATCATTCGGGTCCAAATCAATAAACAAACAATCATGACAAATGGTGTCCTATTTCATAAAAACTAACATGTTATCTCCCTCGTGGATTTATAAAATATTTCATAAAAACATTTAAAAGAGTGCGAGGCTATGAACTCACGTTGATGTGGGAAGGTGATTATCGGCAATTTGGATGTACGGTACGTGCTTCAATCACGGAAACCTAGACAAATAATACTTGTCTTAGACTTTTGTCCAATGACTTTATAAAATAACAATTATGTATACATATGATGATTTTATATATATGATTATGATCAAGTGGGTTTATACATTTTTACTCATTTATTATAGTGTTTATGTGTTGGTAACATTTTTATACTAGTTTTACTAGTTTTACTTATTTACACGTTTTAGGCCCAATAACCCTATTACAAGCCCAATACTTTATATTAGTCCATTTTACACTTTTATTATCATTATTATACTTTTCATGTTGGGCCCAAGTGGGTTAAGCCCAATAAGTAAGTTTATAAGTGTTTTACCAAATTAGTCGGGTTTATTGTCCATTAAGGCTACTTTGGCCCGTTAATGTCTATATGTTGTAAAGCTCGGGTTTTATCGGTTTTTACTTGTTATATATGTTTATATATCAGTATGTGAGTTTATAAAAGTTTACATTAGACGGGTCCAACCGTCTAAGTTTTATTTAACAAAAACGTTAATCTTTCGGTTTTAGCCGAAAAGACGTAAAAATCATGTTTATAGTTTTTATAACTTATAAATCTTATTCAACTATCATTTTTATAAAGTGTATATTTATTTAACCTTATACATATTTATATTAATGAAATTTATAAGTTAGTGGGTTTTAATTCACATTTTATACTATATTAGTTTGAGTGCTTATATAATACTATTAAACATTATTTCTTCAAAATCTGATTTTTAGTTTCATCTTCACCATTTTTATCATATCTTGAGTTCTATAAGGAGATAGAAGCTCATTTTTGGATGGCATAAACTTCATATTATGTGATACAAATAAGTTAGTTATAGCTACTGCTCATTCTATGTCTAACCATCCTTAATAGTCCCTACAAAACAAACTATTTAGATTGGTACACTCATCTTGTTTTGATCATATCTCACTCATTTTGATGATTCCATTGCATGGCCAACTCTCACATGTGTATGACATCTAACACTTACTGTAAATGGATTCCACCATGCAATTTTATCAGTTTATAACTTGGTTACTTACTGTTTTTTATACAACCATCTTATTAAGCAAGATTTAACCATTTTTACATGTGGGTTTTTCATCTTTTTACCCATGTTTATCAAATCTATCAACACCAAATCCCTACATAATATTTTTAATAATCATTCATCATCATATACATATACATAAATAAATAAAATACAAGATTACATAATCAAAATAACAAGAGGATAGGAAGAACAATCTCTATACCACCATTAGTGATGAAAAGATGAGTCTTTGATGAACAAGGCTTGGATTGTGATGGCAAAACTTGTGATAAACCAATATCATCTTCAAGTCTACCAACCTTTATAAACTTCTAATGGAAAATCAGCCCTTTGACACCAACAAATCTTCTCCTTGGATGTTAGAATCACCTCCAATCTTCAAAGCTTCAAATTAGCATCATCATGTGTATGAGTAACACATGATTTTATGGCTAACATAGATCAAATGAGGGTTGTTTTTTTGATGATGGTTGGACGAATTTGAGAGAGAAGGAGAGGAGTGTGTGAGTTTTGCATGTGAAATGGAAGTAAGTGGTAAAGTCTAGTGGTTTTTGTTAGTTTGGTGGGAATAAGTTAGCTTTCATGTGAAGCTAAGCTTACATGTGTAAGCTTATAGCTACAAGGGTGCCACATCATGGATGTGGTGTCCTATTTTGGCCACCCCATGTGTTAGTGGGGTGGGATAAAACTTGTTTTGTCCCATCCCGCTAATTTATGGGTATTCCTCGATTATAGTTTCCTCGATTTGCGTGCCCTCGGGTCGTTTTACGAAAAAACGTTTTTATAAATTAATGAATCAAACGGCACAAAATGAATCTAATAAAAATTGTCTCATCAAAACGGAGTTCGAAAACGTAAATACGTAATCCTAAGGTTTCCGGTTTAGTCGTAAAGGACGTTAAATTAAAATCGTAAGTCCTAATCTCTTCTCGTAAATTTGTGAGTTTTATGAACCAACACAAAATTAAAATCTCAAAATAATATTCACGGACAAATTTATTTCCTGAAATGTCGGACTGTCACCAAAGATGGTGTATGTAAACGTAAGCACGTAACGTTGAATCCTCCGGTTTAGACGTAGTCGATGCTACTACAAGACGTAAATCCAAATTTCTTCCAAAAAATAAGTGATTTCATATTATAACATTAAAATAATGTTTTCAATTAAATATTGAGAATAAAATATAAACCATAAATTGACGGATTGTCACACAAACCCTTTTCTATTTGTTAAAGGATACTTTATTTTTGCTAAGTAGGATAGTTTGGCAGACTTTCCTCATAAGGGAATATGTGGGTTTCTGATATGTCTAGTCGCGATATCATAAGCTTAGTGCTTTAATTAATAGATTTTACGGGCGAATAATAACGTAGCTCAGTAAAAGGATCTTGTATTCAAAATGATTTCAAAACCTACGAATGCACTCAACCATTGTGTTGATTTTAAGCATATATATCAGGTTTCAAAGATTTGCTAGTATGGAGTAGCATGAGGATCGAATGAAGAGGCACAAGACTGAAGTTATTATTCTAGATTTTGGGAACCTTATATTGTAAAACTCTAATTTTTCATTGATATATAACGAAAGTTGATTTTGTCACTCTTTTGAGTTGTTTTTCTTATTATTATGACTTATGTTCTATGAAGTAATACACTAGATCAACGTTCAGCTGTTGTAAAGGTAAAATGAGGGTGTTGCATGTAGGGGAATTGTAAAATATGGATACAGAGTTGCTTATTGACTCAAGAAGTGTGGAAAACAAGGTTTATTTATGATGGTTTGAAATATCTATTTATTTCTTGAAATAAATATTTTTGTCACATACATATTTTTAAAGTATACTCATCATAATTTAAGGGGAGGTTTAGTATAACCTTTAGGTTCTTGGGTATTATTAGAATGATTCTTATCATAATTTCTAGATTGTTTCCATAGGTGAGTGGGGGTTAGAAGTTATGATGCCATGTTTTAATAAATATAGTGGAATTTTCTAAACCTTGAGGCACTGTAGCATGCACCTAATTTATTTTGCATGTAAGGTGCCAATACATTTTGACCTTGAATTGGGTTTGGTTGGTTTGGGAGGATTTGGTTACAAATTTATGGGATTACCTGGGAGTTATAAAGATATTATATGGGAATAATTTCATTCTTTAGGACTTTTTGAGCAAGGGGCACTTGAGGACACCCATATCTATCTTGTGTAAAGCAAGTGTGTGTGATTGGACAGTGCTTGCAAAACCTCTGGCTTTTTGAAGATAAGAGAACTCTCTTAGGATTAATAATCTTTCTTAGGTCTTTTATTTTAATTTTTTTCTTTTGATATTTTATCTCCCTATACAAACGAAGTTTTATCCACAATCATGCACATTTTTAGCCCCCGACAAAGTCAATTAAAACCCACTGACAAATATAGCTATTGTCGCTGACAAAACTTTCGACCGTTGAAAAAACACTAGGTCCTACCTAGTTGTTACTTTTACGATATTTTTGAGACGTAATTTTTGGAGAGTGGTTATTTTGTTTAATTTTTATGAGATAAAGTTGTAATTTTTCAAAGATTTTAATGATTACTTTTGAGAAATTCTCTCACTTACCCCCGTTTTTTCAACCAATCACATCTCACCTATTTTTTACTATATATTTGGTTCACCATATCTTATACAGGCAACTTGCATATTTGTCTCAACTTATTTTCTTATGCACTAACCCTTTACCTTTATTCAATGCTTTTGACTTCAATATATGGCGCCAAAGTTTAGACCTGTTGTAGGTTTGCTATTTTACTATGACCCGGTGGTCTAGTTGGGTGGTAAATGGTGGTAGCCATGGTTAGAGAGAGAGAGAGAGAGAGAGAGAGAGAGAGAGAGAGAGAGAGAGAGAGAGAGGAGAGAGAGAGAGAGAGAGAGAGAGAGAGAGAGAGAGAGAGAGAGAGAAGAGAGAGAAGAGAGAGAGAGAGAGAGAGAGAGAGAGAGAGAAGAGAGAGAGAGAGAGAGAGAGGAGAGAGAGAGGAGAGAGAGAGAGAGAGAGAGAGAGAGAGAGAGAGAGAGAGAGAGAGAGAGAGAGAGAGAGAGAGAGAGAGAGAGAGAGATGGAAGGGTGTTTTAAATAGAAAACAAGACAAATTTGATAAAATGAAAAGAGAAAACATAAACAACAACCCCTCCTTGGAAGCCTTGGAGGGGAATTTTTAGTTTCAGGCGTATTTACTATACAAAGTTTCTAAGTCTAGTTCCTACACGTGTGACTATGATAACTTATGTGAATTCTTAAACGTCGTCACATAAAGTGGGTTTCCTACAATCTTCCCCCATGGGACGACGTGTAGAATTCCTTACAATATTTTTCCTAACAAGTACATAATGATTAAGAACATAAGCTTCCATGAAGCGTCCAATGCTGATGAAGTCTTCTAAGGCCTTTTACTTCAAGTCTTCACTTCAAAACGACTCATCTTTGTAGTAACTTGTAGAAGAAATACTATAACGACATGAGCTAAGTAACTTATATACTTCTGGTTAAGGAGAAGTTTCTGAATTAACTTCCCCATAACTCATGACACATATTCTTGATGTAGAAGCTTTTATTAGGTTCCCCCTAAACCGACAATCCTCATAAGCAGTTTCAAAGCTTTCAATAAAGCTTAGAATGATTAAGCGCACAACAGAATTTAACAAGCAAACCCTATCATATGAAATGATAATGTTGCTATGAGTGATTGAAATTTTAGGGCACACCAAGTAGATCAATAACGTCTTTTCCCACGCTTGAATAATTCTTCTAAATTTTCTTCCCCCTGAGAGTTTAAGTTATTCATACTAGAAAGAATCAAGACATTTCTTCCCCCACGTAGTTGAAGAAAGGAAACCAAATCCAATGTATGTAGCACAATAATGAAGTAGAAACTTTATCCCATTCATGAAGTTGACATCGTAACACCAGAGTTAATTAAGTCCCGAAAATGTACATATCTTCTTCCGGAGATGCAGCAGAGTCAATTAAGTCCCGGAAATGCATATCTCTCCATATAGGATAATAATGATATATAATTACAACAACCAAACAATTAATCATCGAACAATAGTGTACCTATTTTAACCATTATAGATTGTTTCTTTCATTTCTTCACCCATGTAAGTTGAAAAATGCACTAAACGCCACGAGTTAAAACACTGATTTTCTCTGCGGTTATGACATTTGTCTTCCCGGAATGCCCTCAAATAAAAAGAAGGTGTAAATTTCATCACGTGTACTCGTTGTGCGTTGAAAATGTCTTCTTCTTCTTCCCCCTTGTTGGTTTCAAAACCTCGGAACCAGCAATAAATCGTACGCACATGTACCTGAAATCTCGTGAGAATAATAAATAAGCTGAATTATATTTTGTGAGAATCAGTTGTTGATCGAAATTATCTACTCTTATACTCTCCATGGCTATCTTTACCAACCGCTTTTTAGGCTATTTGAAGTGACCACTGATGGAGTAGACCTGATATACCAAAAGTGAAACTGAATAAGAATTCCTCGATCTTGTGACTTAAGCTTGCACTATTGTTGACTGAGGAACGGTGTAGAAATTTCCTTGCTGAGAAATTTCTAAGTACCTAATACATTACTAAAGAAGTATATAAGCACAACACCTCTTGAGTTTATCCACATCGACTATGCGTGTGACACTGAGTACAAAAATGTAGCTCCTGTAAGTGATAGTTATCCAGGTCATCACCTAACCACCTCATACCCAGAAACTAGATAATCAAGTCTTCATCCTATAGATTAAGCACGGGAAAGTTATCTTTTAAAGATAAAATAAGTGCACCCCTTCGATGAATCTGTCTTCAATTTCAAATAATAATATCCGATGAAAACGTAGCCACTAAAATTCAAATTTTGCCATTTTTTCTTGGTCTCGTCACATTGTCTCGTCTTGTTGTCACTTTTCTTTGGCACATCACATTGCTATTACGGAGTATGACTATATCCAATATAAGATAATATAACAAAATTTTGTTTAAAAAAACTTGTGTAAACACTAAATAAATAGATCAACAAAAATTTTGTTATACTACATATGAATTATGAACACAAACGCATAATTAATTATCTGGTACAACAATTTTTAATAGATGAAAGAAACAACCCATTAGCAAACACAACCCATTATTCCTCAGTCCATCATTACTCGGTCCATCATGAGACATTTATCATAGCTCGTAGTTTAGGTTTACATTATTATTCAAACAAGGCTAAGCCAAGCCCACAACTTGTGTGAGGCCGACGGCCCATTGTAACCCCAAGCCCATCTCATGGGCTTCGGTATATAAACCCTCTCCTTAGTTGGATAGGGTGGTGGTTCACTTTCATTTACACATAGTAAAGTGTGTTTTCTACACTTTCTCTCTCTAAGTGTGTGTGTGTGTTCTCACCATCTTTCTATCTCTTTCTCTCTCTAGATTAAGCATAGATTTATAATATCCTACAGCCATGGGATGATTGTATTGTTTATGTGTTTGTGTTCTTGATTTTCATGCCTATTTTGATCTAAATCATTCGTACCAATTTTTTTGTGTTTTTTATGGTTTTTTCTTGATACAAATCTTCTACATACTTGTGGTAGAGATTTGGTATATTTACTTTGGCTAAAAATACGAAAATTTTGGGTGTTTTAATCATTTTTTGGCTTAAAATCTATTGGTTGGGTTTTGTCCGAGAAAAGTGGAAATTTTGATCATTGTGGTACTATTCCGACAGAAGTTTACTGAATTCCATCGGAAAGCTTAAGGGTTTCTACATTCCGATTCGTTATTCAGAAAGGTTATTCCGACAGGTTATTCCGATAGGTTATTCCGACAGGTTATTCCGATAGGTTATTCCGACAGGTTATTCCGATAGGTTATTCCGATAGGTTATTCCGACAGGTTATTTTGACAGGTTATTCCGACAGGTTATTCTGACAGATTATTTCGATAAGTGTTCCGACAAGTTATTCTGATAGGTTATTCCGACAGGTTATTCCGATAGGTATTCCGAAAGGTTATTCCGTTATATTATTCCGACAGGTTATTCCGACAGGTTATTCCGATAGGTATTCCGACATGTTATTCCGATAGGTATTCCGACAGGTTATTCCGATAGGTATTGCAATTCGTCATTCCGACAGGTATTGCGATCTACATTCCGATCAATATTTCGATCAATATTCCGAAGAACCCAAAATTATTCCTTAAAAATTTCGAACAATCATGAGTTTTTGGTCTTAGAATTTTTGGTTCATCGAGAACATATTTTAGGGGATTTCAACCTTATTTCTTGACTTCTACACACAACAACAAACACATTTACTTTCTCTCATTGTTCGATCAATTTTTTTAAATCTTAACTTATCAAAATGGAGTACACATCTCTTACAGATAAGTCCATCCTTTCGGGTACGGATAATCGTCCACAAATGTTGGTGAAGACTATGTACGAGGATTAGGCTTCCCGAATGGAACTTTATATGTTGAACAAAGAGAATGGACATCTCATTTAGGCATCGGTGCTTAATGGACCATTGGTATATGGTATTGTGACAGAAGGTACTGTTACTCGTCCTCACACAACAAGTGAATTAACTAGAGATGCTAAGATTCAAGACAAGTGTGATAAACAAGCTACAAACATCATTCTCCAAGCCCTTCCTCCAGATGTCTACAAACTCGTCAGCAAACATAAAGTTGCCAAAGAGTTGTGGGATAGAATTCGTGTTCTAATGCAAGGCACCTCGTTAACTAAACAAGAACGAGAGTGTAAGCTATATGATACATTTGATTAGTTTGCCTATGTCCCCGGGGAGACTCTCGATGATTACTATCTAAGATTTAATCTTTTGATGAATGAGCTTAACATCTATGGCCTGGCAACTCCTACATTTCAATTAAACACCAAGTATTTGAACACTCTCCCTTCTGAATGGAGCAATTACGTGACGTCTGTTAAATTAGCTAAGGATTTGCATCAAACTAACGTGGATCAACTTCAAGCTTTTCTTCAACAACACGAATGCCACGTGATCGAGGGTCAGTTGTCTACACCTCAAGTTCATGATCCACTTGCCATGTATGCTTCTCAAAAAAACATAGCTTTCACTTATCAATAACCATCATACTTGCAGCAGCCACAACAATACACATATCAACAACATCTTATCAACCACTAATGATGCCATAGCAAGCATTTCAAAAAAGTGTTCTTCAACAGCCTTATCTACAGCAACCAGCACATCAGGCATCACCATCACAAGCTATCACTTCTCCAATGGTCTATACTCCTCAGCAAGGATATTTTCCAATTGAATCACCACAAGCACTGTAACACCCCATTTTGGAAATGGAAATATCACAGCAATTATGGCGTGTCATCAAAGCATACAAGGTAAAATGTCTAAACATTACTTGACCATATAAAGGAAAATACCGGAATCAAACATCGGTAGTCCAAAAGTAAAGCTCATCACACACAAACATAGTATAGTAAGGAATAAGGACGAAACAATGTCCAAAACATAAGTATCATAAAGAAAAGAAATGCATAATGTAAAGAAGGCTAGACAGCTTCCAGTCCATATGCACGTACTCTTAGTGTCTACGAGCGTCCCTGAGTACCAACCGTTTTGGGAACATAGAAAAGGAAAACGGCTGAGCAATACGCTCAGTGCACGGATGTACAATAAATCATGAATAGGATAAGCATATAACATAATAACAGCGGAAGAAACTAAGTCCCGAGTAACCTGGTTAAGTCATAATAAAACTGGTTTTATAGTTTGAAAGTCTTATGTTTATCTTATAAAAATTGTTTGTCATATTTTACCATTAGCCAATATAGGTCATGAATATCCATCGTGCATGAATAATTGGAGGGGTGACCTCATCATGCAAATTAGAGGGGCTGCCTCTAATTTAATATACTGGTTTTATGGGTAGGAGGGATCAGCTCCTTGTGAAGGATGCAAGGCACACACCACATTCACCATGTAATCCTGAATAAAAACGTGTAACTAGGATGCACCCATACGCCCCACATGATAAATATAAATAAATGGCCAAAAGCTGAAGGGACGCCACGAGCAATCACTCCGCCATGGTGAAGGCATAACATCAGTGCCTCTAATGTTATGGTTATGGTACCTCCATAACTAGGTGAAACTGGTCATGCATGTATATGGCTATAGGTAATCATATTTAAAACATAAGCAATCAAACTCATACTTATACTACGGGAAAACAGTTGGCTGCATACGGGGAAATCCTAATAAGGAAAGAATGTCCATACTGAAAGGACGGGAATCCGTACCTTATGTCCAGTGAACGAGAACGATGAACTGCGAGAATCCTACTTCCGAAACACTAGTGCTACATAAATACGTACATGAAATAAGTATCTGCTTACTACATACATAGCTGGTTTTATATCATGTCTTGGCTTATTTTATGTGTTCTTACTATTTTACACTGTTTAAAGCCTTAAACTGTGTTAAATCCTATATTCTGTTCATTCTGATTAAGTATTTCTAATATTTCATGTGTTTATATACTTACTGTGTAAAATAAGTAACTTTCCAAAAATAGCAGGTTTCCTTAAATAGAAAGTTTCCAAAAATAGAAAGTTTCTAAAAATAGAAAGTTTCCAAAAATAGAAAGTTTCCAAAAATAGAAAGTTTCCAGAAATAGAAAGTTTCCAAAAATAGAAAGTTTCCAAAAATAGATTTACTGCTTAAAATAGATAAGTTTCTAAAAATAGAAAATTTCCATAAATAGATTAGATGCCTTAATTAAATAAGTTTCCATAAGTAGATTAGCTGCCTTAAATAAATAAGTTTCTAAAAATAGCTGGTTTCCATATATAAAATAGCTGCCTTATTTAATTAAGTTTCTAAAAATAGAAAGTTTCCATAATTAGAAATAAGCTGGTTAAATAAGCTAAGTAAATAAGCCTAAGTATTTTCATGATTATTTTCTAAGTCATATGATATATTATATAGTTTAATAATTATTTCATGTAATTCAATTAAACTATAGGTTATAATATTTAATTAAAGTATGATATGTTTTTAATTAAATATATTAAATACTTAGGTTAAAATATGTATTATTAAATACTAATAATATAACCTAAGTCATGTTTAATTAATTAATTATATCCATGGTTTTAAAAATAATTAATTAATTATAAGTCTTAGTAATATAAATACTTAGGTTAAAATAATTTCATGATTATTAATAATTAGTTAACCTAAGTCATGTTATTAAATTAATTACATCATTATTAATTTAATTTTAACATAAGTTCATAACATATAAAAAAACTAATATAACCATAATTCGGATCTAAGCCTAAAAACATGCACCGAATATGAAACAACACCGTACCCCGAACCAAATCAGGGTACCCCCTTGCTGCCGTGGGACCCACACGCACCAACCAAGACCAAAAAGGTCTTGGTGGTGGTCGGATAAAAACAAACCGAACCCCCCTTTGGGGTCGGTTATACCTTGCGGCCCAAAACAAACACCCCTTAGATCGACCCCTTTGATTAATTAATGATCAAAACATGTTAGATCTAGGTTTAATTAATGTGTTTTTATAAAAACATCACGTGTTCTTAATTAATAAAAGATTAATTAAAAAGAAAAGGGTTTAAAAAGGTTTTACCGTATTCGTGGATCAAGAGGGTGAAGAACAAACACGAACAAACACCAAATTAACAAGATCCAGGATCAATGGAATCACCTTATTGGTGATTGTAGGTGGCGGCACACAAAGGAAGAGGAAAAGGGATTTTAGGTTTTCTTAAAATTCTTCTGTAAAAGTAATTTTGAGTAGTAAAATTACTTAACCATTCCTTTTAGTAAAATTGACAATGGGCTTGGCCCATTGTCCTTATTTTGGCCGCGGGTGGGGACTCCCTTGTGGGGGTCCCGTACCTCGTTTTGTGTCTTGTAATTTCGTACACATTTATGTTTAATTATGTTCGTGTTTTAAATGTTCTTGTTACGTAAATACCATACTCTTATATATTTAATTACGCTCATATTAAATATATATACGTAATTAATAATATCTCGTGTTTTAATTACGCTCGTGATCTCGTGATCGTATGTTCGTGATTAATTATTGCTAAATAATTATTACGTGATCGTTCATATAAAATACTTATCGTGTTCTAACACGTACGTAATACATAAACTCCTAATACGTAATCGTAATCATGCTATATTAGGAAAGTTTTTAACTAGTACGTACGAACTTAAGGTACTATCCATGGTAAAAGCATGCGGGTTTTACAACTCTTCCCCCCTAAAAAGAATAATTCGTCCCGGAATTATAGATAAAGTAAACTGGAAAAGAAGAACATACCCGAATTTAAAATATGAAATGAGGGTAAGAAGTCCGGATAGACTCCTCTGTTTCCCAAGTGGCTTCCCGCTCGGTATGATCCCTCCATAGAATTTTAACGAATGGAATCGTCTTCTTTCTCATGACTCGTTCTTGCCTGTCAAGAACTCGTTTGGGTTCTTCTATGAAAGTGAGATCTTCACGAATCTGTTCCAGTGGATACCGAACAATGTGAAGGGGATGATATTGATACCCTCTAAGTAGGACACATGAAACACATTGTGCACATGCGAAAGTTGCAGAGGTAACGCCAATCGGTAAGATACTTCACCGACTCGTTCAATGATGTCAAACGGTCCGATGAAACGAGCACTGAGCTTCCCTTTAATCCCGAAGCGTCTAACACCACGTGCCGGCGAAACCTTAAGGAAGACGTGATCTCCTATGTTAAAGTGTAAATCCCTACGATGCTTGTTGGCGTAACTCTTTTGACGTGACCGTGCCTCCTGAATTTTCTGCCTAGCTACTGCGATCTTCTCATTTGTCATCTCTATGATTTCTGGTCCTTCGAGTGTTCGCTAGCCAACCTGATCCCAGCAGATTGGGGCGTGACACTTTCTGCCATACAACATCTCAAATGGAGCACACTTGATGCTCGCGTGCCAGCTGTTGTTGTACGTAAACTTCACCAAACAGATGTATTCGTCCCAATCACCCGTCCATTCCAACGCACATGACCTCAACATACCCTCCAATATCTGAATGGTTCGCTCCGACTGTCCGTCCGTTTGAGGATGAAAGGTCGTGCTAAGCTTAAGTTGTGTACCCCAAGCTTTCTGCAGACTTTTCCAAAAGCGCGAAGTGAAACGAGGATCTCTGTCTGAGACGATGCTGGATGGTGCACCGTGTAGTCTCATGATCTCTCGTTTGTACGTATCTGCGAGTTTACTTACCGGATCTTTCTTGCGGATCGGTAAGAAATGAGCTGATTTGGTAAGTCGATCAACGATAACCCAAATTGCATCGTGCTTCCTTTTGGTAGGCGGAAGACCGGTAACAAAATCCATGGTGATTTTATCCCACTTCCACTCTGGAATGTCTAACGGTTGAAGGAGACCGCCAGATCGCTGATGCTCGATCTTAACCTGCTGGCAGGTAAGACATTTGGAGACGTAAATGGCCACATCCTGCTTCATACAACTCCACCAAAAGTACTGCTTGATGTCATGGTACATTTTGGTTGAACCAGGATGTATCAAGAATGGGGAGCTATGAGCTTCTGCTAGCAAAGCTTCCCGGAGTTCTTGGTCATCAGGAACACAAAGTCTAGTGCCCTGCCATACGATACCATCTGCATCTACTCTGAATTCTGTCTGCTTCTCCAAATTCTGTATTATCGCCCATATTTCTCCGTCATCCTTCTGAGCTTCCTTGATCTTAGATAGTAACTCGGGTTCTACTCTAAGATTAGCCCAGTAACCGTGCTGTCCACGTACCATGATCTCGATGTCTAGTCGCTCCAAGTCTCTTATGATTTCCTCTTCGATTTTAATGCTGTTGATCATTCCGGACTTCCTGCTAAGGGCATCTGCTACTACATTTGCCTTTCCGGGATTTTACTGTAGATTAATGTCATAATCCTTCAACAGCTCTAACCATCTCCTCTGCCTCATGTTCAATTCACGTTGAGTGAAGATATACTTCAAGCTCTTGTGGTCCGTGAAAATGTCGCATGATTCTCCATATAAGTAGTGTCTCCATATCTTCAATGCAAACACGACTGCAGCAAGTTCCAGATCGTACGTGGCGTAATTCTCTTCATAGGGCTTAAGCTGCCGTGAAGCGTACGCGATCACTTTCCAATGTTGCATGAGAACACAGCCAAGTCCCTTCCCCGATGCATCGCTGTAGATTTGAAATCCACCCGTACCAGATGGTAGAGTAAGAATAGGTGCAGATACTAGCTTCTGCTTCAGGTCTTCAAAAGCTCTTCTCTCGATCTTCAGTCTAGACGAATTTCTCCCCTTTCCGCATTAATTTGGTCAATGGTAGTGCTAAGCGGGAAAAGTTCTCCATGAACCTACGGTAATAGCCGACTAAGCCTAAGAAACTGCGGACTTTCGTCGCTGATGTCGGCCTCGGCCACTTAGTTATGGCCTCAACCTTCGCTGGATCCATAGTGATTCCTTCTGCTGATACAATGTGACCTAAGAATGCCACCTTGTCTAACCAGAACTCACACTTGGAGAATTTAGCATACAGCTGCTTCTGGCGAAGTATCTGTAGTACTGTACGAAGATGGTCATCGTGTTCCTCCTTGGACTTAGAGAGAATCAGGATGTCATCGATGAAAACAATGACGAATTTGTCCAGAAATTCATGGAAGATTCTGTTCATCAGATCCATGAACACTGCTGGAGCGTTTTTCAGGCCAAATGGCATAACTACAAACTCGTAGTGGCCATAACGAGTAAGAAAGGCAGTCTTAGCAATATCCTGCTCCTTGACTCGTAACTGATGATAGCCTGACCTAAGATCAATCTTGGAGAAGTGTTTGGCCCCTTGGAGTTGGTCAAACAGATCGTCAATCCGTGGCAGTGGATATCTATTCCGAATGGTAATCTTGTTGAGCTCTCGATAGTCTATGCAAAGACGCATACTGCCGTCCTTCTTATTAACAAATAAAATCGGTGCGCCCCATGGAGATGCGCTCGGTCAAATGAAACCTCGTTCGAGAAGTTCTTACAGTTGATCCTTCAGCTCCTTCAGCTCTATGGGAGCCATGCGATAAGGAGCCTTGGATATTGGTTCAGCTCCTGGAACCAGCTCGATACTGAATTCCACTTCTCGTGCATGTGGTATGCCCGGAAGTTCTGCTGGAAACACGTCTTGGAATTCCGACACTATAGGTTGATCCTGAATCGATGGAGATTCAGCATCCATGTCGTGAACCGTAGCTAGATAACCCTCGCAACCATGTGACAGGAGTGCACGCGCTTGCAGGGTGGATATGATTTGTACAGACCGTCCGGGTATGAACCCATTATGAATGTACTCTGGTGCATTGACATCACCGAAGATAACTCGATATGAATGGCAGTCTATAGTAGCATGATATTTGGATAGCCAGTCCATGCCCAAAATCATGTCGAAGTCATTCATGTCCAGCGGAAGTGCGTCGACAGGTCGAACCTTATCATTAAATTCTAGGGGAAGACTCTTGTATACATGGGTGATTAATACAGAGTCCCTCAAAGGCGTGGAAATAGTAAGCCTATTTTCTAGTGGAAAGGGAGGCATCCTAATGTTCTTAGCATAAGCAGTAGAAATAACCGAGTGAGTAGCACCTGTATCGAAAAGAACACATGCAGCGCGACCATACATATACAAGATTCTAGTGATGGTACCTGTAGACTTGTTGGCCTGGTCTCTAGATGTCGTGTAGACACGCCTGACAGTAGGAGGCGGCTTGGTATCAGCATGTCCCGATGTACCCTCCATCTCGCCCTTACAGCAATCCTTCATAATATGGCCAGGAAGACCACACTTGAAGCACGCATCAGTATTATGGCGACATTGTCCTGGGTGCCTACGGTGGCAAGTAGAGCAAAGAGGATGAGTGTATCCTCCAGCAGGTGCTCTGGCTGGCTGAGGACCTGATAAAACATTTTACATGAGACATAATAGTTGGGTACAAAGGACAAAGCGGATAATCGTAAGATTGAATACCAGTGATAGCTGGACGGCTAGGCTGCGAACCTCTCTGGTTCTGGTCCCTACCGTTTCCATGGTTCCTGGTAGAATTTTGCTAGAGTGTCAGAATATGAGTTATAACATAAAACATAAGAAATTTCGTAAGTATTGAGACCTGCTGTTGCTGGATTGCCCGGCGTTGTTACGGTAATTGTCATTACCGCCACGCCTATCCGTAGCATATCGGTCATTAGTCTGACCATTTCCCTTGGGCTGATGAGGCTGCTGCTGAGTAGCCGGCTGAGACCGGTCCCCAGTTTTCTGCCTGGAAGATACATTTAAAGAGATGAATAATTGACATATGGAAGATATACAATTTGATCACCGCTTAAATATGAAGGTTTTACCTCTTGTCGGGTCTTTCAGCTTCCCCAAACTCATCCCTCTCCTGCAGCATCTCCAGTTTTCGTGCTGCATCGGCCACTTGTGCTACAGTATTGAACGTAGCACACACCAGATTGTTTGCGACCGATGTGCGAAGAGCCCATCTAAAGTGATGTGCCTGCTCTTCTAGAGTACCTACTGCCGCACCAAGGAAACCAGCCAAGCGAAGAAAGCACTGCATAAACTCGTTGCTATTCTCCCCAGCCCTCTGACGGATCCCATGGTACTCTCTCTTAAGTTTGTCCTGCTCAGCCTTGGGAAAGAACTGCTCCATCACCCTGTCCTTGAACTGAGCCCAAGTCAAACCAGCAACCCACTCATCACCACCTTCAGATTGCATCAAAGCTAACCACCAGTTAAGTACATCACATTCGAACCGATAGCATGCCAACCTCGCCTTGTATGCGGGGTCACAGCCCATAGCGTTGAATATCTTCTCAATGTGAGCCAACCAGCTTTCAGCATCGCTGGGGCTATCAGTCTTCTCAAAAGCTCGAGGGCGGAGCTTGTTGAATCTCTCCAGCCATACTGCTAATGTCACTGGAGGAGGAGGAGGAGGTGGCTGATTGTGTTGCTGCTGATTGTTGGCAGCTTGAACTTCAGCCCGGATGTCATTCCTCAGTTGAGGAAGCAAGGCTTGCATGCAGCCTGAATTGCAGCATTGAGCTGCTCCTACTCGCGTTTGAGAACCATCTGACAGTATAACAATAAAACATATGATTAAACAGTTCAAAACATAAAATATAAAATATATACATGAAAAAAATTTTCTACTAAAAATTTCACGAGAAAAATTTTATGCAAGAAAATTTTTGTATGAATGCATGATGCAGTTTTATGAAAACTTTGGATGCTCGAGAGTGAACGCCTCTGGTCAGTTCACTCAAAACAAAAGACATATCGAGGGGACGCCTATGGGTCGGTCCCAAATCTAAAAGTTTCGATAAAACACATGCGACTAAATAGGGCCAGTCTTGTACCAACCATTACTTAGTCAAAAACCCTGTAACAATGACATATATATGTATGCTTAAAAATGATGAATGCATGAAAACAACTGTCAGTTCTAGGAAGACCGTAGTGACTACCCACTAATCACAGGTCATATTTGAGAGCCTACAGGTCGAAGCCTTGGCTCTGATACCATAATTGTAACACCCCTATTTGGAAATGGAAATATCACAGCAATTATGGCGTGTCATCAAAGCATACAAGGTAAAATGTCTAAACATTACTTGACCATATAAAGGAAAATACCAGAATCAAACATCGGTAGTCCAAAAGTAAAGCTCATCACACACAAACATAGTATAGTAAGGAATAAGGACGAAACAATGTCCAAAACATAAGTATCATAAAGAAAAGAAATGCATAATGTAAAGAAGGCTAGACAACTTCCAGTCCATATGCACGTACTCTTAGTGTCTACGAGCGTCCCTGAGTACCTGCCGTTTTGGGAACATAGAAAAGGAAAACGGCTGAGCAATACGCTCAGTGCACGGATGTACAATAAAGCATGAGTAGGATAAGCATATAACATAATAATAGCGGAAGAAACTAAGTCCCGAGTAACCTGGTTAAGTCATAATAAAACTGGTTTTATAGTTTGAAAGTCTTATGTTTATCTTATAAAAACTGTTTGTCATATTTTACCATTAGCCAATATAGGTCATGAATATCCACCGTGCATGAATAATTAGAGGGGTGACCTCATCATACAAATTAGAGGGGCTGCCTCTAATTTAATATACTGGTTTTATGGGTAGGAGGGATCAGCTCCTTGTGAAGGATGCAAGGCACACACCACATTCACCATGTAATCTTGAATAAAAATGTGTAACTAGGATGCACCCATACGCCCCACATGATAAATATAAATAAATGGCCAAAAGCTGAAGGGACGCCACGAGCAATCACTCCGCCGTGGTGAAGGCATAACATCAGTGCCTCTAATGTTATGGTTATTGTACCTCCATAACTAGGTGAAACTGGTCATGCATGTATATGGCTATAGGTAATCATATTTAAAATATAAGCAATCAAACTCATACTTATACTACGGGAAAACAGTTGGCTGCATACGGGGAAATCCTAATAAGGAAAGAATGTCCATACTGAAAGGAAGGGAATCCGTACCATATGTCTAGTGAACGAGAACGATGAACTGCGAGAATCCTACTTCCGAAACACTAGTGCTACATAAATACGGACATGAAATAAGTATTTGCTTACTACATACATAGCTGGTTTTATATCATGTCTTAGCTTATTTTATGTGTTCTTACTATTTTACACTGTTTAAAGCCTTAAACTGTGTTAAATCCTATGGTTATGGTACCTCCATAACTAGATGGAACTGGTCATGCATGTATATGGATTAGGCATTTAAATTAAACATAAGCAAATAAAAACATATAAAACATATACTGGGAAAATAGTTGGCTGCATACGGGGGATCCTAATAAGGAAAGAATGTCCATACTGAAGGACGGAGAATCCGTACCTTATGTCTAGTGAACGAAGAAGACGAACGGAAGAGAGTCCTACTTCGTTCTCACTAATGCTACATAAGTAGTATACGTGTATAAGTATTCTGATTACTGAGTACGTAACTGGTTTTATACCATGTCTTAGCTTGAATTATATGTGCATGTCTTGTTTTACTGATTTTAACGTTATATTGTGTTTATCATGTATTATGTATATTCTGATTAAGTATTACTTGTATTTCTTGTATTATTATAATTGTTGTGTAATAATAAGTAACTTTCTAAAAATAGCAGGTTTCATAAAACAGAAAGTTTCCAAAAATAGAAAGTTTCCAAAAATAGAAAGTTTCCAAAAATAGATAAGTTTCTAAAAATAGAAAGTTTCTAAAAATAGCGAGTTTCCTGAAATAGAAAGTTTCCATAATTAGAAATAAACTAGATTAATAAGCTAATAAGACGAGCTTAAGTTTTACTGATTAAATATACTAAGCCATGTGATTAATAGTATAGTTTATTAATTATAACATGTTAATTAAATAAACAATATGTTATACGATTTAATTAAATATAATCATGATTTAATTAAATTAAAGTGTACAAAATACTTAGGTTAAACATTTATTAATTTTTATATTAATATAACCTAAGTCGTGATAATTAATAAATTGTATGTCATGTTTTAATAATTAATTAATTACTATAGTATAAATTACATAAATAAATACTTAGGTTAAAATCATGTATTATTAAGTAATAATAATAAACCTAAGTCCATGTTTTAATTAAATTAATTATATGCCATGTTAAATTAATTTAATTAACTTGTAAAATAAATATACTTGTAAAACTATTATACTTGTAAAAAAAATTATAAACCAAACCCATGTATTATTTTATTAAAATATATCATGAACCGGCCCGTGAACCCGTGAACCGGTCGAACCAAACCCACCCGAAACAGTGGAAAACAGGCCTAAGCCGGTTGCCCCTGCGCTCGGAAAACTGCCACCGGCTGCTGCCGGTGGTATTGTCCTTCTCGGCCAACCGTTGACACCACAAGGGTTCCCACCAACAGTGTGTCGGTGGCCCCTGCTGCCTGCGCGTGTGGTTTCCCCTGCTTGCCTAAAATAGCCACTAGCTTAAGCCGGTGGTGGGGCTGTGTTGCTGCCGATACCAGACAAACCACAAGACACCCCCGACGCAAGTCGGGGTGTCTTGTCCCTGCTGTTGACCGAAACCCACCACCACCGAGACATGGCTCTCGGTTGGGGTGCGAACCAACGACGCAGAGAGCCCTTGGCTCTTGGTTTATGTGGCGGCCAAAACAAGCAAACTCGAAAACACCCTAATTTATTTTCCCACCATGATTATTAGTATGTTATTAATCTTGTTTTTAAACCCCCATGATCACATGTTCATAAAAACATAAAAAGAATTAAAAAGAAAGGTTTTCGGATTACCAAAACACGTGGAATAAGTGGAGGATGAATACACGAACACGTTCTTATGATTTTATGAATCAAAATCAACCAACCACCCCTTGTTCTTGATGTAGCCGTCGGCCAAGAAGAGAGAGAGAGAGGTCTAGGGTTTTAATTTTTCTAAAAATTCTTCTGTAATTGAAAATATGTTTTCCATAATTGTTATTTAGTAAAATCAAACATGGGCTGGGCCCCTCTTCTCCTTGTTGCCGCAGCTTATAGGGCCCACCAAGGGAAACTCGTACCTTTTTCGTGTTCTAATTATTTATGTGTTCGTGTGCTCGTATTTACGTTAAGCTATTATTAAATATTCGTGTTATTATAAATACTTGTACGTAATCGTAATAATAATATACGTAAATACATATGTGACACCCCGGGTAGGGTCAAAATATGCGGAAAATATCCACGGAGATGTCACTAGGGTGGATCGATAACATATAGTCCATAGAGCATAAGATAAAGAGTTATTTAAATCAGATTACATGTTTGATAACAAATAAAATAAAATTGTCTTAAACATGACAGAAGGTGATTGTTTATGTTTCCCAAATAGTACCCCTGGCGAGTCCTATGATGCGGATTTCTAAGATGCTGGAGACCATGCACACACCACGTACTAACTTCATATTCCTGTGCAAAACATACTAACGGGGTCAACACAAAGTTGGTGAATTTACAGATTTTAACAATTAATTAGTTTGGAAATACATTAAGCATTGAAGTGACAATGCACAAAGCATTCTCACTAAAATGTAGATAACATTTTTTTATTATTAGAAACTGAAGCTTAACCTCCGTAGTCCTCAACAGATGAGGACGTAGTTCCTTACAAAAAGACACACATTCCAGTTCCAACATGGTATACGTCTGTTGTCCCGGCCAAGGTACAGTGAGCATGACTCACCCAGACGGGGATGGTCAATCCCTAATAGATCTATTTATAACATTCGGGATATTTACAACAATTTAACAGTTTCAATAATAATCAATCATAATCAAGTTTATACAATCCAGTTGTGTCCATTATATGTTTGCATATTTTCTTTCCCAAAAGGGAAAGTTTTATCAAAAGTTTATATGGGCTGTAAACTCACCTGGGAGTAGGCAATAGTTGTTTAATGTGAATATCCAATTAAAGCTCACGTCAATGTTATGCCTAATCAGATAGTACAGTCTTAATAGATAGTATAAAGAACATATATGTATGCTTATACAGATTTTAGTCAGTTCATTTATGCTACGGTATTTATTTAAATAACCGTAGTTCAAGTATCATAAATATTCATTTAACTTATCTATATAAGTTTTGTTTCTAAGTACACATAAAATGTTTAACTATTAATATCAGTTAGCATACATGTAATTATAATAATAATTCAACTTACAATTAAGTTTCTTATTTAAGTAGACATATAATGTCTTACTTAAAATATTTATTTACGTTCTATGTTCATGTATTATAATCACTCATTTACTATTAAATTTCATTATTAAGTAAACATATATATTTTACTTAATATTAGTTCACGTTCGTAGTTCATGTATTATACTCATTCATTTAAACTTTAATATTAAGTTTCATATTTTAAGTAGGACGTAAGATGTTTTACTTAAATATTAACATTCAATTTCTCCAACGTTCATATATATTTTTTATTTTCTAAAAGTATATGAGTTTATGTATGAGTATTACATATTCATAATTGTTTATACAATTATTTCCTAAAGCAAATACAAATATTTTATATAAAAAAACTTAAAATATAATATTTTATTTATCTTTAAAGTTTCCATAAATTATTTTAATATTTATTAAATAATTTAAACTTAAGAATTTATACCTTAATTCTTATGTTTTAAGAATTTTAATTATGTTTTATTATAATTAAAATAGATTTTTAAGGTTAGGGCTTGTTAATGTTTCGGAATATGGCAAAACTAGTCCCTCTATATTTTTAAACAATATAACTTTTGGATTTTACATATTTAGTACCTAGGGCTTGTTAAAGTTTCGGTTTATGGCAGATTTAGTCCCCCTACTTATATCTAGGCTTTGTAACTTTACTAAAAGTACAAAAACTGCCCCAAGGGTTTCTTTAAGTTTCGGAAAATTACAAAAATAGTCCTTAGGGTTTTTAAATAACAAAATAACTTTTAGAAACTTCCCAAAATGGTCCCTAGGGTTTAATTTGCCACATATAGTATTTATTAAACCCTAGACTTTTGGATATTTACATTCTCAGACCTTGTGTTTACTAGTTTATCAAAACAAGTTTCATAAGTTACGGTTTTAGTCCTTAAGTTTTATAATTTGTCATTTTCATCCAAAAAGTTTTTATAAGTTATATTTTATTATAAAATCTTTTATTTTAACATTCAAACTTTATATGGGCTCATTGAATGGGCTAAACATCTGATGGGCTATTTTAGTGGGCTTAAATATATTTCAAGTCCATTAATTTATTTAAATGGGCCTTTAAATCATTTATTGTGCTTAATTCATTTTTAAGCCCTTTTAATTAGTTAAATGGGCCTAAGTGAAATCTTAAGTCTATTTAAGTTATTAAAATTTATTAAATGGGCTTATTGGGTCCATTAAGTTTTAGATTAATATGGACTTAATTAGTCCATTAACATTAATTTATATTTTATGTATGTTTTTACTTAGGATATTCTTATAAGCTTATTATGAGCTTATTAATATTTAGTTTTAAATCTAATAGATGAATAAAACTTAAAATTAGTTTTATGTGTTATACCAAATTAGATCTAGGTTTATATAAGGTTACAAGTAAGTCATAAGCCCTAATAGGAGCTTATATCCCACGGATAATATTAGTTATAGCTTATTAAGATAAGTCAAGTCTCATATTAAGGTTGCATGCAATTTATAAGGGCTACAAAAATAGATCTAACTATGTAAACATCAAGAAAATAAGTCACAAGTCCAAAATAAGATCTAAAATATGTCTAGACCTAATAACCAAACATAGATCCATGTACACTCATATATAGTCCACGACTATATTTTTAAATCTTGGTATTTCCAAGATGAACACTTAAGCAAATTTTAAGTCTTGTAAATAGTTGCAAAATATAATCATGATTATCTAGGTGACATACATGTTTCCAAGGTTCTCATTTTACCAAGGTGACTACATATAGCCCACGGCTATATTGTCTCTTCCCAAGGTTCCCATAAGATTTTATAAGTTAGTTTTTATGTTTAACATACTCAAGTTAATCTTTATCATTAGATCTATGGTTAATATAAGCATGCATGTACATCTAATTCATTTTAGGTCATATGTAACCTACGACTACATTTATACACATAAGTTATATTTTTTGATTTTTAATATTACGTTTAAAATGTATCATTTCCTATTCCATTATTCAAAACTAAGTAGACAAATCATATGGTCACCATTTATTTTAGTCGTGACCTTTAAGGTCATGGTTTTCATGATCTTTAAGTTTCACAAGTTCATTTTATGAGATCTATGATTATTAGTTAACCATAGTCTCATAAAACAAGGTTTATAACCTATGCAACATTTAGATTTATAAAATGCTCCATATGGTTTTTAAATCAAGTTTAAAACATAACCTACAAATCATAGGTTTCTTATTAGAAGATTTTAAATCATGTATATGATTTTCATAATTATGCTGTGACCTATAATGGTCATGGCTTCATCAAATCTTGGTTTTAGCATGTTATTTACTTGTGTTTATAGATGTATGATGATGCATGCATGAAGAAATGAAAGGACATGATGTGTATACCTTTCTTGCCTAAAAGTACCAAGGGTGATCTAGATGAACAAGGAGATTTGAGATCTACTCGAGATGATGAAGAAAACCCCAGTTATAACTAAGTCGTGGCCTTAATGATTTCGGCTAGGGCTTGTTTATAAGAGGAATGATGCTACCAAATGATTTGTAATCAAGGTGGGACAAAGATTTAGTTGATTTAATGAATCCACTTTGGATTTTTGTGGCTTGTAGCCGAAATATAGAGAGAGAGATGAAGAGAGAAGTGAGTTTGCATGTAAGAGAGAGTGTGTATGTGTGTTTCGGCTAAAAGTTAAGAGAGAGAGAGAGAATGGCAAAAGGTATGATTCACCTTGGTAAGACATATTGTGCCAAGTGTCACCTCTTTCCTTTCCAAGGCAACTCTTCTTCTTCCACCTAAGGTGGGGTGCCGTGTTAAGCTAACCAAAAAGGGGTAATGGGCCCTTGGCTTGGGCTTATGTTGGGCTTACACACAATGGCATCTATTCTTGGGCTAGTCCAAGAGTAGTGTAGTATGCAAGGGATGTATGCATATGCCTAAACGGCTAAGTATGCATGATGTAATATTTTTCTCCAACTTGTTAAGTGTGGCACACTCACATTGCTAGTTATAATCTCATTACTTGTTTTCCTAGTTGTATGCTCATGGTCTTAGGTTATGAAGCTATTTCAACTAAGATGTAAGTAAATGTAAAGCTACATGATAGACATGTTTATACACATCTTAAGGAAATATAACACATGCATAAGTGTTCTAGGATTATTGGGTGGAAATTTATTATATAAAAATCATGGTAAAATCGGGGATTTTACAACATAATTATATGTTCGTGCTTCTTACGTTCATGATTTCATGTTCGTTATTTTAATTATTATTGATGATAATTATCGTGCATTAATACGTACTTAATACTTATCGTGTAATAACACGTACGTAGTTCTTGTAATTTATATCCGTGAAACGTATTCATGTTATAAAAGGAAAGTTTTAATCTTGTACATACGATACTAAGGGTACTATTCATGGTAAAAGCATGCGGGTTTTACAACTCTTCCCCCTAAAAAGAATAATTCATCCCCTAATTATAGATAAAATAAACTGAAAGAGGAACATACCTGAATTCAAAATATGAAATGAGGGTAAGAAGCCCGGATAGACTCCTCTGTTTCCCAAGTGGCTTCCCGCTCGGTATGGTCCCTCCAAATGATTTTGACAAATGGGATCGTCTTCTTCCTCATGACTCGTTCTTGCCTGTCAAGAACTCGTTCGGGTTCCTCTATGAAGGTAAGATCTTCACGAATCTGTTCTAGTAGATACTGAACCATGTGAAGGGGATGATACTTGTACCATCTGAGTAAGGAAACATGGAAAACGTCGTGAACATGAGAAACCTGAAGAGGTAATGCTAAACGATAAGATACTTCACCGACTCGCTCAATGACATCAAACGGTCCGATGAATCAAGGACTAAGCTTCCCTTTGATTCCAAAACACTTAATGCCACGTGCCGGCGATACCTTAAGAAAGACTTGATCTCCTACGTTAAAATGTAAGTCCCTACGATGCTTGTTGGCATAACTCTTCTGACGTGAACGTGCCTCTTGTAATTTCTGCTTAGCCACAACGACCTTCTCGTTGGTCAACTCTATCATTTTTGCTTCTTCAAGTGTTCGCTCACCAACCTGATCCCAGCAGATCGGGGCGCGACACTTTCTACCGTACAACATCTCGAATAGAGCACACTTAATGCTAGTGTGCCAACTGTTGTTGTATGAAAACTCTACCAAACAGATGTAATCGTCCCAATCTCCTGTCCATTCCAACGCACATGACCTCAACATGTCTTCTAATGTCTGAATCGTTCGCTCTGATTGCCCGTCTGTTTGCGGATGAAAAGCTGTGCTAAGCTTAAGTTTTGTACCCCAAGCTTTCTGTAGACTCTTCCAGAAGCGCGAAGTGAAACGGGGATCTCTGTCCGAGACGATGCTGGATGGAGCACCATGAAGTCTTATGATGTCCTTCTAGTAAGTTGATAGGTGTGAAGACACCCATCCTTTTACCACTTAACTATAATAATAACCAAGCCGAAATGTGTATTTTATGTCATAAATGTCCGAATTATGTGTGGTTTGTGTTTTTATTGTGTTTTAGGACCAAAAGATAAAAAAGGAAGAATACACGGGCTTTTACGGCCTTTTATCGATGAAAACGAGAGAAGACGGAGTCAAAAGATCAAGGGTGCAAAAAGAACGGAAGTCCAAGGCCTATTCTGAAGGTTTATCGAAGAAAAAGTCTAAAGAAGGAAGTTTAATGAAGTCGAAGAACGCAAGTCTAATTATTGAAGAAATTATAAGACAAGTTCAATTTGTATCGACAAATCCCGAGACGACGTCGAGAAAGGAAAAGAAATTAAATCGAGTCGACACAAGAAGAAAGAGAGAAGAAAGCATCATCACATGTACTCCTCCTATAAATACCCTCCTAATGTGTCATTAGGAGGGTGGTTAGCTAGTAGTAGTTTTTAGTTTTATTATTGTAAGGTAAGTAGGAGTAGATTAAAAATACTTTCTCTCTCTAGTTTTTCTTAATGTTCTTCAAGCTTTCTCTTTAATCTTTTGTTAAATCTTTGATCTTTAATCTTTTAAATTCAAGTTTTTAATCATCTTCTTCTACCTTTCTTATTTTGTTTATCTTTGATTCATGTTAATCTTTGATTTTATTTCATCTTAATGTTTATTTGATTATAAAGTTTTTCTTTTTGTTCATAGTTTAATACAAATTCAGCTTTGAGCTTGACATGCTTATTGGCTTATTTTGTATTTAGCTTATTTACTTTTTAAGTTATCTTAAAAGTTTTGTTTATTATTTAAAGTTTGATTTAAAAGTTTTGCTTATTTATAGTTTTGAAAAGTTCTATTTCGTGCTTATTTAGTTATTATCATCTAGTAGTTAGTTAAATTTCGGTTTTAGCTTATTGAAAAATAGCTTATTTGCTTGCTTATTACAAGTTCTTTCCATCGGAATATGGTTTCCCCATTCCGACCTGCATTCCGACAAGCAACCCTTTTATTCCGATCAAGGATCGGAAAGGGGTTTTGTTATTCCGATTGGGATTCCAATCTTGATTCTGACGGTAGGCTTTCATTGGATATTCCGATAGTGCTAGTTTTCTGGATTCCGATCTGGATTCCGACCATCATTCTTATGGTGTGCTTGTTTCCTTTATTCCGATAGTTTTGTATTATATACATCCCGACCAGGATTCCGATAAGGATTCCGATGGCTTGTTGTGACAGCTTTCCGACGGGACTTTCCGATAGAATTACTTTCGTGTTTATTCCGATAGGTCGATTTTTCTTGCCATTTTTACTTAAAGTTATTTTATTTGTTTTGTCTTAGTTTTATTTTAAGTCCACGTCTTTATTAAGTTGTCCAATTTACGTTTTGTCAAGTTTTGATATTTCGTCATTTACTTTTTGTCAAAGCTTTTATAGTTAATTTTTTTACGTCTTTTATTTAAGATTTATTTAGTTTATCACTTTTATCATTTTGTTAAGGCTTTTATTTAGTTTTAAATTTCAAACTTCCACTTTTACTTAACGACATTTTCATTCCTTTTACATATTTATTTAAATTTACATTTTCATTTTTCTTTAGTTTAAAATAGATAACCTTTCCCCTTTTTATTCCACCAAGAACGACTGAGTCGCACTATTAACTAGAAATCAATTCGAAAAGACTGGAACAACGAACTTTCATACTTGGCTTGAACCTGGTATTAAATGGCGCCGCTGTCGGCTCTTTTCGTGAAGATTAACGGTTTTCTGTGAGAGACGCGTTGGATTTTGGGATCCGTTCACTCTTGAACGTTATTTTTCTTGTCAAATATTCAAAATTTTTCAAAAATCCAAAAAAATATAAAATTTCAAAAATCCAAAAAAAAAGAAAAATAGAAAAACATAAAAAAAACCAAAAATTTTTCTTGTCTATCTTTCTTTTCATTTTGTAGGTGTGTATGCGTACTCGTGCTCGTAAGAGGAAAGCAATTCAAGCCGAA
Source organism: Glebionis coronaria (assembly GCA_025667525.1). Taxonomy (NCBI): domain Eukaryota; kingdom Viridiplantae; phylum Streptophyta; class Magnoliopsida; order Asterales; family Asteraceae; genus Glebionis; species Glebionis coronaria. The sequence goes on from CM046878.1 coordinate 221,604,489, forward strand.
GTCAAAACTCAACCTATTGTCACCATGGACAATCGACCAATGGTCGAGCTTTTGCAATCGCACGTAGAGGGCAACACCGATGCTATTGTCATACCCGAGATTGGAGCCAACAACTTTGAGCTCAAATCCGGCTTTAATCAAATGGTCTCTGCTCAACCATTTTTGGGGCGTACACTTGATGATCCTCATGACCATATCAAAAGGTTTCTTCAACTCACTAATACGGTCAAATTTAATGGGGTTTCACAAGAGGTAATTCACTTGCAACTTTTTCCTTTCTCCTTAGAGGGAAAAGCCCGGCATTGGCTTGATAAGGAACCGCCACAAAGTATTCTTACGTGGTCGGATTTAGAGACCAAATTCATCAACTACTTTTTCACACCCTCACGTACTACCGCTTTGCGGAATGAAATCATTAACTTTGAACAAAAGTACGGTGAGACATTTAGTGAATCTTGGGACCGTTTTAAGGAACTTTTAAGAATGTGTCCACAACATGGTTTTACAAAAGTGCATCAAATTAACACTGTTTACAATGGTTTAAGCATTAATGACCAAGATTCACTAAATAGTGCCTCGGGGGGTAATATTTTGGTTATGTCTTCTAATGCCGCATAGGATATTATTGAGAATAAATCTAAAGTGCAAACCAAAAGTGTTCGGGCGAATGTGGATAGTGCTAGCACTAGTGACACCGAAAGGAGACTTGATAAGCTTACTACGGTTTTTGAAGCACTTGCTTTACAAGCCGTTAACAATGCCAAAAACACCAATGCTATCAATATAACTTGTGAAAATTATGGTGGGCCACACTCTTATGCTAATTGTGACAAAGGTTTTGATCAATCTCACGGGGAAGTGTATGCTTACAACAACACCGAGAGAGTTCATTTCAAGCCTAATGTCGATGTTAATCACTTGTCTTACAACTCGACAAATTATTTGGCTCCACCCGGTTTTCAAAGACCACCACAACCTAACCAAAAAAACCAAGGGCCGCCAAGAGCTAATGTTTAATGAAATGCCAACATGAGGGGCTCCAATGCAAACCAGGGAAACTATCACATGCAAAACCAAGGTTTTCAACACCAAGGTTTCAATCCTCAAGGTTTTCCACCTTATAACCAATACCCAAACCAAGGTTTTCAACAACAAGGGTTCAATTTACCTCATCCGCAAATTGACTTGGTTTTTCAAAAGTTGAATGAACATGAGAAAATCATGAAAGCAATGCAAGAATCTACTCGACAAATTCAAGAGTCCACAGATAGGAAATTCGTTCAAATGTTACAAACCCTTCGCCCCCAAGGTGCTCTTCCTTCTACGACCGAAACAAACCCTCGAGCAAATGTGATTGCTATTACTACTCCAAGTGGAGCAACTCTAGTAGGACCTTCTATCCCTCCTCCCGTTACTCCATCTATACCTCCTCCACCTCTATTTATCCCTCCTACTTCCACGCCTAGTACTAGTTCTCCATCACCGTCTCCACCTATTAATGAAGAGGTACCCAAGAAAAACCCTTCACCAACCACCTCTAAACCTTCTACTTCTCAACCTTCAACATCTCAACCTTTACCTGCTACACCCACACCACCTAAACCCAACATACCTTATCCTTCTCGGTAGAAAAATTCAAATTGCTTACTAAAGAGGATGCTCAAGTCTCTTCTTTTATGAAGATGATCTCTCAAATGAATTTCAACATTAGCCTCGTTGAAGCACTTGTTCAAATGCCGAAATTCGTCAAAGCATTCAAGAAATTGCTTAACAAGAAGGAAAAGATGGCTGAGTTTGTCAACACACGCTTAAATGAAAACTGTTCTGCAGTTATTCTTAAAGAACTTCCGGAAAAACTTAGAGATCCCGGTCGTTTGGTGTTGCCTTGCATTTTCAACAAAACCGAAGAATTTACTGCCTTAGCTGATATCGGGGCAAGTATAAATCCGATGCCATTGAGTGTGTGGAAAAAGCTATCATTACCCCACCTTACATCGACAAAGATGACTCTAGAGCTAGCAAATCGCACTCTCGCTTACCCCGTTGGTACTTCCGAAGATGTGTTTATTAAAGTTGGTACCTTCACTTTTCCGGTCGATTTTGTTGTTGTTGATTATGAATTGGACCCTCGTATTCCGTTAATACTTGGGCGGCCATTTTTGAGAACCGGAAAAGCTTAAGTCGATGTTGCCGAAGGTGAATTAATTTTACGGGTCGAGAATCATGCTCAAGTTTTTAAGATGGGGAAGATTACAAGTAAGACAAATGGAAAAGAATCCGCGAAAATGATTGGTGCTTCAAAAAGAGCTTACTTCTACTTTGGAAAGTTTTAAGCTTGATAACTTTGTTGTATAAGATAATCCTCTTTTCGAGTCTTCCTATGATAATCCACTTTTCCAAGACGATGTGGATGATTTTGATGATTCTCTCCCCAATGTGGATTCCCCACCAATTTATGATCCTCCACCAATCTATGATGATTATGATAAAAATTCTTGTTCCGATGGGGATGATTATGCTGCTTTTGTTTCAGAGTATCCAGACATGCCCATTTATGATGATTTTGATGATGTCGATACTCTCTTGAGTGATTCTTCTCATGATGAGCTTACTTCTACTTTTGATGAAGATCCTCCACCTAACACTATTCATACTTTGGATAATTACTCATTTGAGGAAGATTTTGCTACTTTTCTCAATACCTACTTCCCAAATGAGAATGATTCTCCTTCTTTGGATTTTGATTATGCTCTTTATCCTCTTTCGGATATGAAGAAAACTATTTCAAAGTAGAAGAAGTCGGCCGACACCGATATCCGAAGTACCTTTCTCTTGACACCTCTTTATCCACCTTCTGAGGATGAGATTGTGCGATTTATGAGCGGATCCTCTTGAAGGTCTACTGAGCATGAGTGTTATTTTCCCCTAAAGGAAAAGGTGTTCGATCCCGACATTGGAATTTTCAAGCCATCTCAGTATCCATCTGATGAAATAAAAGGAAAGATTTTTGGAAACAATGGAGATATGCTTGCACTTCATCACACTCTCTACCACCGTGCTCAACAATTGCTTAAGGGAACCTTGCCTACTCTTCTTTGGTTTGCCTTGTTCGCCTTAAGCTTGTGCTACTTTTTGGATGAAAACCATGTATTTGATCCCAGTGGATATGTTTCAAGCTTCTTCCCATGCTAATCAAGGTCGGGTCAGGCTCACGACTCAGTTAACAAGAACAAGCGCTTCTCGGGAGGCAACCCGCAATATCTATCCTTTTATTCTATTTTTATAATAAGTGTAGAGGAGACCCTAGTATGTGTTTGTTGTTTTCTTTCTTATCACGTGCAGGGATTCGAGCTTTCAAAGATCCATTCTTGATGACTTTTGACAAACCGTGATCCCGTGTACCCGTCTTCCCGGTTCTATCCTAAACTCTTTTGATTCTCTATTTTATATTCTTCAATATTAAAATGGGAATCACTTTAGTTATCTCTTCCTTAGCATGATTTAAACAACGTGCACAATGTCCTAAGTGTAGGGGAGTTTACTTCCACATGCTTAAACATTGAGGATAATGTTTATATTAAGTGTAGGGGGACTTCTATCGAAGTTAAGTGGCCGTTTCCTTGTATTTGTCCTCATTTTAACTGGAAAACTGATTTTTGGACATTTTTTCAAAATTTTTAATCTATTTTGGCCTATTAGTATTTACTTTTGCTATAGTTATTTTCTTTCTTTGCTAGAATAAATTTTGAATAAAGTGGTTTTAATTTTTCAAAGTCATGAATCTTTTGACTCAACCCGAGTTTACTTATCTAAGTTTACTCTAGCTAGTATCCTTAACGTGTTTAAGTCAAGTTTTGCTAGGCTTTTATATAGGGAACTTTAAAACGCGAAAGTCGTAACTCTTACGGGTTAAGAACAAGAAATTTTCGCAAGTTCCTATAATTGATCCTAGAGAGTCGTTTATCAAGGGAACTTTAAAATGCGATTTCTAAACTTGAAAAAGTCTAAGAGTTTGCAAGATCCTATAGATGACTCGAAAACCCAAAACTTTGATTTAATTGGCTAAGCATCCACGAGTCTCATTCCTTGAGATTTTAAATTGTGGAGAACGAGAGATGATAGAGTCAATTATAAGTTTGGTATTCTTTCATGAATTTATGTGAGTTGATTATAAGATTTTTCTCCCATCGCTTGTTAATAAATTTAATTGCAATAAATAAGGTCGTACGATTTGAAAAGTTACTTAGCTTCTAGCCCAAGATCGTTTAAAAGTTGCTCGGTATTAATTAAAGTTCATAGCCAAGGCATAACTTATTGAAGCGGGATGCGAAAATTGGCGAGTCCGAAAAGGTCCTAACAAGACATGAGGGCTTTATTTTGTTGCTAAAGATCCCAAGTGATATGAAGAATCATTTATCAAAAATCAATATGAAGGATCGAGACACACGACGAAAAGCGAATACTCCCGTAAAGATCATGGAGAAGTCTATCCAAAAAGGTCCTAACAAGGTATGAGGATAAATAGATCCAAGTACTAAAAGGAGGCGGATCGTTGTATATCAAAATCCCAAATAAAGATTGGAGAAAAATGAAGAAGTCGTGGTCCAAGTATGAAGAATCTCTCAAAATTTCAAGCCAAGAAATTCCTATTATGAAGAGAAGACCATTATTTCAAGAACGTCTCTCAAGATTCGAAGTATGAAGTCACTGCCAAATATCGGTCCGAGAAAGGTCTCAAATCGTGAAACGAGTTATGCCAAGATATGAACTTTAAGAGGTCCTGAGAAGCAGTTTTAAAAGATTTTTTCCTTTAGCTAACTATTGATTAAATCGTCCTACTTTATTTTCAGCCTAAATAACTATCGAAATAAGTCAACAATGCATCTTCGTGATCATTCAAGGCAACAATAAAATATAATAGATACACCTAGGAATAAGGGAGTCTAAGTGAATAATTGGCCCACATGAATTTGTGTGAGTTTGCTAACTTATAATAACAATGATCTCGTTTTTAAGCTTGGTATGGGGAACGTGAAACTTGAGGGTGATATTTATACATGACATTCCAAAACCCCAAGGTAAGTTTTTGATCTTTTTACTTATTTTCTTCCTTTAAATATTTGTCTCTTTAATACAGGCCAATGTGGATTGATTATGATGGAAAATGTAAATCTTGCTTTGTAATTAATGCATTACATGAGATCATTGCAATGGTCAAGTGTAGGGGATTTGATAGGTGTGAAAACACCCATCCTTTTACAACTTAAGTATAATAATAACCAAGCCTAAACGTGTATTTGATGTCGTAAATGTCGGAATTATGCGTGGTTTGTGTTTTTATTGTGTTTTAGGACCAAAAGATTAAAAAGGAAGAATACACGGGCTTTCACGGGCTTTTATCGATGAAAACGAGAGAAGACGAAGTCAAAAGATCAAGAGTGCAAAAAGAACGGAAGTCCAAGGCCTATTCTGAAGATTTATCGAAGAAAAAGTCTAAACACGGAAGTTTAATGAAGTCGAAGAACTCAAGTCTAAGTATTGAAGAAATTATAAGACAAGTTCAATTTATATCAAAAAATCCCGAGACGATGTCGAGAAAGGAAAAGAAATTAAATCGAGTCGACACATGAAGAAAGAGAGAAGAAAGAATCATCACATGTACTCCTCCTATAAATACCCTCCTAATATGTCATTAGGAGGGTGGTTAGGTAGTAGTAGTTTTTAGTTTTATTATTGTAAGGTAAGTAGGATTAGATTAAAAATACTTTCTCTCTCTAGTTTTTCTTAATGTCTTCAAACTTTCTCTTTAATCTTTTGTTAAATCTTTAATCTTTAATATTTTAAATTCAAGTTTTTAATCATCATCTTCTACCTTTCTTATTTTGTTTATCTTTGATTCATGTTAATCTTTGATTTTATTTCATCTTAATGTTTATTTGATTATAAAGTTTATCTTTTTGTTCATCTATAAGTTTAATACAAATTGAGCTTTGAGCTTGACATGCTTATTGGCTTATTTTGTATTTAGCTTATTTACTTTTTAAGTTATCTTAAAAGTTTTGTTTTTTTTAAAGTTTGATTTAAAAGTTTTGCTTATTTATAGTTTTGAAAACTTCTATTTCGTGCTTATTTAGTTATTTTCATCTTGTAGTTAGTTAAATTTCGGTTTTAGCTTATTGAAAAATAGCTTATTTGCTTGCTTATTACAAGTTCTTTCCATCGGAATAGGGTTTCCCTATTCCGACCTGCATCCCGACAAGCAACCCTTTTATTCCGATCAAAGGATCGGAATGGGGTTTTGTTATTCCGATTGGGATTCCAATCTGGATTCCGACGGTAGGCTTTCATTTGATATTCCGATAGTGCTAGTTTTCTGGATTTCGATATGGATTCCGACCATCATTCCGATGGTGTGCTTGTTTCCTTTATTCTGACAGTTTTGTTTTATATACATTCCGACCAGGATTCCGATAAGGACTCCGACGGCTTGTTGTGACAGCTTTCCGACGGGATTCCGACGGGACTTTCCGATAGAATTACTTTCGTGTTTATTCCGATAGGTCGATTTTTCTTGCCATTTTTACTTAGAGTTATTTTATTAGTTTTGTCTTAGTTTTATTTTAAGTCCACGTCTTTATTAAGTTGTCCAGTTTACGTTTTGTCGAGTTTTGATATTTCGTCATTTACTTTTTGTCAAAGCTTTTATAGTTAATTTGTTTACGTCTTTTATTTAAGATTTATTTAGTTTATCGCTTTTATCATTTTGTTAAGGCTTTTATTTAGTTTTAAATTTCAAACTTCCACATTTACTTAACGACATTTTCATTCCTTTTACATTTTTAATTAAATTTACATTTTCATTTTTCTTTAGTTTAAAATAGATAACCTTTCCCCTTTTTATTCCACCAAGAACGACTGAGTTGCACTATTAACTAGTAATCAATTCGAAAAGACTGGAACAACGAACTTTCATACTTGGATTGAACCTTGTATTATAAGTATCGGCGAGTTTACTGACCGGATCATCCTTGCGGATCGGTAAAAATGAGCTGACTTAGTAAGTCGATCAATGATAACCTAAATCGCATCATGCCTCATCTTTGTCTGCGGAAGACCAGTAACAAAATCCATTGTGATCTTGTCCCACTTCCACTCTGGAATGTCTAACGGTTGTAGTAAACCACTAGACCGTTGATGCTCGATCTTAACCTGCTGACATGTAAGATATTTGGAGACGTAAGTCGCAACATCCTGTTTCATACCACTCCACCAAAAGTATTGCTTGATGTCGTGGTACATCTTGGTCGAACCAGGATGAATGGAGAATGGGGAGCTATGAGCTTCAGCTAACAATGCTTCCCGGAGTTCTTGATCATCAGGAACACAAAGTCTCGTGCCCTGCCATAAGATACCGTCTTCGTCTACACGAAATTTTGTCTGCTTCTCTAAGTTCTGAATTATCGCCAAGATTTCACCATCATCCTTTTGATCTTTCTTGATCCTAGAGAGTAATTCGGGTTCTACTCTAAGATTAGCCCAGTACCCGTGTTGTCCACGTTCCATGATCTTGATTTCTAGTCGCTCCAAATCTCTTATAGTTTCCTCCTCAATTTTAATGCCGTTTATCATTCCAGACTTTCTAGTAAGTGCATCTGCCACTACATTCGCCTTGTCGGGATGATACTGCAGATTAATGTCATAATCCTTCAACAGCTCTAACCATCTTCTCTGCCTCATATTCAGTTCACGCTTAGTGAAGATGTACTTCAGGCTCTTGTGGTCTGTGAAGATGTCACATGATTCTCCATATAAGTAGTGCCTCCATAACTTCAAAGCAAACATGATTGCTGCAAGTTCCAAGTCATGCGTAGGGTAATTTTCCTCATATGGCTTAAGCTGTCGTGAAGCATACGAAATCACTTTCCTATGTTGCATGAGAACACAACCAAGTCCCTTCCCTGAAGCATCACTATAGATTTGAAATCCACCTGTACCAAATGGGAGAGTAAGAATTGGTGCAGATACTAACTTCTGATTTAGGTCTTCAAAGCTCTTCTCTCTTTCTTCAGTCCAAAAAAATTTCTCCCCTTTCTGCATCAGTTTTGTCAGTAGTAGTGCTAAAAGGGAAAAGTTCTCTACGAACCTACAGTAGTAACCAATTAAGCCTAGGAAAATGCGAACCTCAAACGCTGATGTCGGTCTTGGCCACTTGGTAATAGCCTCAACCTTTGCTGGATCCATGGTGATTCCTTTTGTTGATAAAATGTGACCTAAGAATGCCACCTTATCTAGCCAGAACTCACACTTGGAGAATTTAGCATACAACTGCTTCTGGCGAAGAATCTATAGTACTGTACGAAGATGGTCTTCGTGTTCCTCCTTGGACTTAAAGAATATAAGGATGTCGTCAATGAAGACAATGACGAACTTGTCCAAAAATTCATGGAAGATTTTGTTCATCAAATCCATGAAAACAGCTGCAGCATTGGTAAGGCCAAATGGCATGACTACAAATTTGTAGTGCCCATAACGTACACGGAAAGCAGTCTTGGCGATGTCCTGCTCTTTCACCCGTATGTGATAATAGCCCGACCTTAGATCAATCTTAGAGAAATGTTTGTCCCCTTGGAGTTGGTCAAACAGATCGTTAATGAGTGGTAAAGGATATCTATTCCTGATGGTGATCTTGTTGAGCTCGTGATAATCTATGCAAAGACGTATACTACCGTCCTTCTTCTTCACGAATAAGATCGATGCGCACCATGGAGATACGCTAGTTCGAATGAAGCCTCGTTCCAGAAGATCTTGCAATTGGTCCTTCAACTCCTTCAGCTCGATGGGAGCCATGCGATAAGGAGCCTTGGAAATCGGCTTAGCTCCTGGGATGAGCTCAATATTAAACTCTACTTCACGTGCAGGTGGTATGCCCAAAATTTCTTCTGGAAACACGTCACGGAATTCTTACACTATTGGCTGATTCTGAATGTTGTAGATTCAGCATCCATGTCATGAGCAGTAGCTAGATAGCCCTCACAACCATGTGAAAGTAATGCACCTGCTTGCAAAGTCGATATGATTTGTACAGACCTTCCTGGTATGAACCCATTGTGAATGTACTCTGGTGCATTTACATCACCGAAGATGACCCGATATGTATGGCAGTCTATGGTGGCGTGATGTTTGGATAGCCAGTCCATGCCTAATGTCATGTAAAAATCGCACATATCTAGAGGAAGTGCGTCAACAGGACGAATCTTGTCGTTAAAATCTAGGGGAAGGCTCTTGTACACATGGGTTGTGCGTACAGAGTCTCTTAAAGGCGTGGAAATGTTTAGTACTGTTGGAAATGCGTTTTTCGTATTTTGAAAGTCTCGGTCACTCCAACAATATAGTTAAGGGCTCGTAGTATAGTTTAATTAAAGTTTATATTTAGCCCGACCCATGAGCATGTTCATGGGCCGGAGGCCCAAGTCCACTAAGGGACTTGGGTATATAAACCCCTGTCCACCATGGAAAGGGGTGTTGGTTGTTTTATTTACTAAATAAGACATATACATTTTCTCTCATCTCTCTCTCTACTTCCTCTCTCTAGAAACAATGACCCTCTTGATAAATCAAAGATTATCATACTTCTACAATTGGTATCAAGAGCCATGGGATGAAACAAAGGTAGGTTTGTGTTGTTCATGCTTATTTAAGTGTGTTCATGTGTTTTTGATTGATTTTACCCAAGTTTCAAAATAATTTCGTGTTTTTGTTGTTCTACTTGATCCATATATCTTCTACATATTTGTAGTAGCGATTTGGGTACTTTGGTTTGGTTAGAAACACGAATTACAAGGTAAAAAATCTCAACTTTTTGGTGTTCTCAAGTCTCGGAATATTTCTGCATTACGATCAGCATCGCAAAATAAGGGTTTCTACATTGCGATCATCATCTAACGATCACCATATTGCGATCAATTGATTGCGATCACTTATTCAGATAAGTGCATATTGTGATCACTTGATATTGCGATCACTTGATTGCGATCACTTATTCATATAAGTTCATATTGCGATCACTTGATATTGCGATCACTTGATATTGCGATCACTTAGTTGCGATCACTTATTCTAATAAAGGCATATTGCGATCAAGATATTCCAATCACTACATTACGATCAAGATAATGCGATCACAACATTGCGACCAAGATATTGCGATCACATTCCGATCACTATATTCTCATCACATTCCGATCACATTCAGATCACATTCCGATGGGATTAAGTTTTTGGCATTGAGAAGGACTAAGTTTGAGCATTACGACAACTTTGAGATTTCACATTGAGATAGAATTAATTTGGGTATTGAGATTGTATTTGCACAACTTAGAGGATTTTTCATTGGAACTTTCACAAAAACACACAACCTAAAGATAACAACATCTTTGTTTAAACAACATTAAAACACATAACCTTATTTCATTGCTCGATCATTTTTGTAATCTTTATTCAAGGGATCAAAAATGAATTCACATTCATACATGCCAATAATGACATCTCTTACTGACCTTTCTATCATCTCGGGTACCGATACCCGTCCACCATTGCTTATCAAAGAGCTTTTTGAAGCATGGCAAGGTCGCATGATGTCTTATATTATGGGTAGACCCAGTGGGAGAATCATGGTTCAATCCATTGAGCAAGGACCACTCGATTGGGGTGAAGTTACTATAGACAATGTGACTAGGCCAAGGCTAATTCATGAACTAAAGACTGCCAATCAAATCATTGCCGATGCGGATGACAAGGCCGTTCAGACCATCAAGCAAGCTCTTTCACCTGATATTTATCGTATGGTAAGCAATTACAAAGTATCAAAGGAACTTTGAGATCGCTTAGCAGTTTTGCTACAAGGGACTTCACTTTCCAAGCAGGAACGAGAGTGCCAACTCTATGAATTGTTTGATAGGTTCTCATACATTCCAAGGGAAACACTTCATGACTACTACTGGCGCTTCACTACTTTGATGAATGATTTGAATGTGTATAATCTCACGATTGCTCAGTTTTAAATCAACACCAAGTTCTTGAACACGTTACCCCCAGAGTGGAGCCAATATGTCACTGATGTTAAATTGATTCATGATTTTCAAAAATCAAATTTGATCAACTTTATGCTTTCTTGCAGCAACACGGGAAGCATGTGCTCCAGAAACGCATGTCTCAATGATCTTATTCCGAACCATTGGCATTAATGGCAAATCATCCAACACTGTCATATAACAACACTCCTTATGCTATGGGACAACAATATTTTTAAAAGCCCATGTTTCAGACTCCAAGCTTTCCACAGTATTCGATCTTACCACAACCACCTACATCATATCAGAAACAATATCAGCAACCAGCATTATCATCACAATGTGACTCACATCAATTACCTTATGCTTCACAACCATACTCTTCTTATCAACCTACAACAAATCATGCCATCACTTACCTACAACATGAAGTTCCTCAATCCCATTACTCACAACATGTCAGTACTCCTTCAAGAGTGTATGTAGCTCAACCAACACCAATTTTTTACTGTGATGATGAGATTCCAGTTCCTGAGTTCAGACAAGGGATAATCCTACTAATATACTTGTACAAATTTCTGCTTACATCACTCAAGCGTTGAACAAAAGAGTTCACAGAGGACCATCTCCAACAAACAATCATTTGAGGAATTCTTCTAACTCTCGTCAACAAGCCACAATCCAAGATGGCAGAGTTATTGTGCAACCACTTCAGGGGAGACCAAGTTCATCCAATTCTGGTGCACGCCCATTTAACACTGCTAAAAGGGGAAATAACACTGGCAAAATGAAAATGATCATCTGCTATAACTGCAAAGGGGAAGGACACATGGCTCGGGAGTGCAAGCAACCAAAGAGGAAGAGGGATGGTACATGGTTTCAGGAAACGATTTACTTGGTTAATGATTAAGCACAAGGTCAAGAACTCGATGAAGAGGAGTTAGCATTTCTAGCAGATCCAGGAGTTGCGGATACTGAAGGACTCACAGTAGCTTCTACCAACAATGCAGCGTATCAATGCGATGATCTTGATGCATACGATTCAGACTATGATGATCTCAATACCGCCAAGGCAGCTCTCATGGCGAATACTTCACTTTATGGGGCTGATACAATCTCTGAGGTACCAAATACTGCCAATAATACTAGTATTGTACCTAACTATGTTGAGAAAGTGTCTGAGTATCCAGAACAGCCTCCGGTGGTTAGTAATTCAAACGAGGAGACAAACAATGATAGCAATATCAATGCAAGTCCCCAGACTTTGAGTGAAACACAACCGGGAGCTATTACGTCTACAAATTCGTCTGCTCAACAAGATTTGGTTATGGTGTCGGCATCTATGCTTGGCTAAATGAATAATGTGGTCCTTGAAACCCTCGGGGTTAATCAAACATTATCTGCCGAGCTTGCTTTGTATAAGGAAAAGGTTAAAACCTTGGAATTAACTCCGGTTACCAATACCTTAAACAATCCAGAATTTGATAGGTTTAGGAAAGTCCAAATGGATAATTTGCTAGAAATTGAAAGTTTAAGAGCAAATCTTTCAAAAGAACTTACAGAAAAAGAGTCAGTAGTTAATAATTTTCAAAAACTTCAAACAGATTTCGAAATTCTCGAGTCTAAAAGGGTTGAAACGGAAATTAAAGCATCTGAGAAAGTTAAGAAGGCTGAAGTTTTTCTTTTAAAACAATACTTGCTTCACATCTAGTACACTTGTTTCATTCATATTTTAAGGAATTTACTCTATCGCGTCTAACAGACTTACCACCTAACCCAGGTTATGCAAAGCAAGCATTTAACCACAACCCACGACTTTATGATGCAACCAAGTTAGGATTGGTCTTAGATCCGATTGTGTTTCTGGAATCATCCGAGAATATGTCACTGTATGAAGAGAATTGGTTAAAAGTGACTTTTACATATCCTACGTATGATTATGAACAGCTTAATGAAGAGTATGCAAAAACGGATTTTAGAACTCGATTTAACATACAAAGGGAATTTATCCATAAACCAAATTACATGTCTACTAGAGAAAACCTTAGTATATTTCCTACACTTGTCAATCCGAATGAACCTAAGGAAATTCCAAAGGGTCTTCCACCGGTAAGTATAATATTGCTAAGATTGAAAGAGATTAGGCGATACCTTACCAGATTTGACAAGGTCATCAAGGAATGTATGACTTCAACGGCTCAAACCGCTGGAGAATGAGATATCGAACACATGAAAATGGTGTTTGAGAAAGAGATCGTTCCGTTTGTAAACAATATTAAAGAGGGTCTTCTAGATCTCGGGGACAATCTTAATTTCAAAGTGACTGAAGTTCAAACAGTTTTCCATGAAATGGATGATGCTTGTGAGCAACATTTAATTGAGAAAGAAAAGATTTTGTCCGAATATGACCGATTCTTGGAACAAGTGGTGTCTATCGATGTGATGCAAGTTGTTACTATTGAATGTGCTTTTGAGATTACATCTGCTATGAATAAATGTGATGATGTGCATGATATCTCTGTGAATATTGTTGAACCTGTGAATAATGTAGATAATCATTCTTGTCACGAATCTAACACTGAATTTTTAAAGCTTCAAGATTCTTATAACTCACTTTCAAAATGTTTTGATGTGCTTCAACAACATTGTATATCTCTTGAAATTAAAAACCAATCTAAAAATGAAACTCTTTCAAAAACAAATGACTGTGAAAACACCGTTGAGACAAGTGACAAGATGATTCAGGTGGTTCAGGCATTAGAGGAAGAAATTATGAGACTTAACAGAGAGTCATTAAAAGAGAAAGTGGAACTAGAGGCCGTAGAGATTAAAAACCATGCCCTATAAAATAGAATTACTTCTATGCTAGGGGAGTTTCATAAAGTAAAGAAGGGTTTTCACACATGTATGGTTCATTAGAAGAACGTTTCACTTTTAATGCGGCATAGCAAAAGTCACTCGGTTACCAACTGAACCAAAAGTGTGAGGAAATTTCTGACTTAAATATTCAACTCATAGACAAAAACATGGTTTTGGATGAGTTAAAGGAGACACTTCAACTCAAAGGACAAGAAGTTGTTGATAACCCAGCTTTAATTTCTGCACCGTCCTCTAGTACTCCAAAAAAGGTGGTGATCACTAAGAACCCGTACCATAAGTACAAACCTTTATCATATAAGATCTATATGCAACATGAAATTAAGCACGCGGATCTTGCTAGGGATGTTGTAGATGATCTCTATGAACTAGATCACTCAAATAGTCACTATTACTTTGCTCATGATTACATTGAGAAGGTACAACAATGGTTAGAGCATTTGACTTACATAGGACAATTGGGTTTTGCACCACCTAAACAACAAACCCCCACCATTGCCATGACTCCATTCAATAAGACCCCCGGAGCTATGCCTATTTCAATCACACCCATCAAGGCTAAATCAAAATTTGTCACTAATATTCCATTGGCTTCTACAGGAGTAACTGAGTCTACTAAGGCTAAAGGTTCTCAACACAAGTAAGATAGGATCAAGCCTTCCACTAGTAGGACTGCGAAGAAGAAAGTAGAAGTTCACCCTAGGAATGTTATTTGAATTTTAAATAAAAGAATCATGTAGCTAAAACAAAAGGTTCTGCCTCTATGCAGAAACCTAAGAAAAATGTGAGTTCTAATTTGAGATGTTAGAATTGTAATGAATGCATGTTTTCTCAGCGTCATGATTTATGTGACAATCCGTCAATTTATGGTTGATATTTTATTCTCAAATATTATTTAAAAACATTATTTTAATGTTATAATATGAACTCACTTATTTTTGGGAAGTAATTTGGATTTACGTCTTGAAGTAGCATCGACTACGTCTAAAACAGAGGATTCAACGTTACGTGCTCACGTTTACATACACCGTCTTTGGTGACAGTCCGACATTTCAGAAAATAAATTTATTCATGAGTATTATTTTGGAGTTTTAAATTTGTGTTGGTTCATAAACTCACAAATTTACGAGAAGAGATTAGGACTTACGATTTTAATTTAACGTTCTTTACGACTAAACCGGAAACCTTAGGATTACGTATTTACGTTTTTGAACTCCGTTTTTGATGAGACAATTTTTATTAGATTCGTTTTGTGCCGTTGATTCATAATTTAGAAAAACGTTTTTCGTAAAACGACCCGAGGGCACGTAAATCGAGGAAACTAGAATCGAGGAGTACCCGTAAATTAATGGGGATGGGACAAGTTTACACTTGCCCACCCCCATACATGTGGCATCTAAGTAAGCTACACAACCTACTCATGTGTCAAGCTTACAAGATAAGTAAGACACATG
The DNA here is from genome assembly GCA_025667525.1 of Glebionis coronaria. Taxonomy (NCBI): domain Eukaryota; kingdom Viridiplantae; phylum Streptophyta; class Magnoliopsida; order Asterales; family Asteraceae; genus Glebionis; species Glebionis coronaria. The sequence goes on from CM046878.1 coordinate 221,619,889, forward strand.
TCTTACTTACCTTCATAAACTAGCACCAACACACAAAACCACTAGCACTCAAACCATTTATCATTTTCATACATGAAAAAACCACCAAATCCTCTCCTCTCTCTCTAAATTTCGTCCAACAATCATCAACAACAACCCTCATTTGATCTATTTTAGCCATAAAATCATGTGTTATTCATACACATGATGATGCTCCTTTGAAGCCTTGAAGATTGGAGGTGATTATAACATCCAAGGAGGTGATTTGGTGATGTCCAAGGGCTGATTTCTACAAGAAGTTTACAAATATTGGTGGTCTTCAAAGTTGTTATTGATCTATCACAAGTTCTTCCATCAAAATCCAAGCCTTGATCATAAACTACACAACCTTGGTGATATAGAGATTGTTCTTCCTATCCTCTTGTTATTTTGATTATGTAATCTTGTATTTTCTTTATTTATGTATATGTATATGATGATGAATGATGATTAAAAATATTATGTGGGGATTTGGTGTTGATAGATTTGATAAACATGGGTAAAAAGATGGAAAAACCACATGTAAAATGGTTAAATCTTGCTTAATAAGATGGCTGTATAAAAAAAGTAAGTAACCAAATGATAAACTGATAAAATAGTAAAGGGGAATCCATATACAGTAAGTATTAGGTGTTATACACATGTGAGAGTTGGCCATGCAATGGAATCATAAAAATGAGTGAGATATGATCAAAACAAGTTTAGAGTGCAAATCTGAGTACACTGTTTTGGACGATTTTTAGAAAATACTTAGAGGCTTATTTAACAAAAAATACTTAGAGGCTTATTCAACAGTATCTATAGAAGAGTTAAATGGAGCACATATCATCTAGTTTATGTCATAAAAATTTGAGCTTCTATCTCCATATATAACTCTAGATATGGAAGTTTTGGTGAACATGAAAATAAAAATCAGATTTTCGAAATTAAAGTATAATAGTATTATATAAGCACTCAAATAAAAATAGTATAAAATGTGAATTAAAACCCACTAACTCATATAATACATTTATATAAATATGTATACGGTTAAATAAATGGACACTTTATAAAAATGGTAGTTGAATAAGATTTATAAGTATAAAAACTATAAACATGATTTTTACGACTTTTTCGGCTATTACCGTAAAATTGACTTTTTTGTTAAATGAAACTTAGACGAATGGACCCGTCTAATGTAAACTTTTATAAACTCATATACTGATATATACACATATATAACAAGTAAAAACCGATAAAACCCGAACTATATAACATACGGACATTAACGGACTAAGTTAACGTTATTGGACTAATAGTACAACAAAATGGACTAAAACACTTATAAACTTTTTTATTGGGCTTAACCCATTTGGGCCCAACATGTAAAGTGTAAATACTGATAATACAAGTATAAAATGGATTAATACAAGTTAAAGAACTTATAATAAGTTTATTGGACTTAAAATATGTAAATAGGTAAAACTAGTAAACTAGTAAAAGTTATCGACACATAACACTAAAATGAGTGAGTGAGAATATATAAACCCACTTGATCATCATATATATATATAATCATCAAATGTATACATAATTGTTATTTTAATAAAGTCATTGGACAAGAGTCTAAGACCGATTATTATTTATATAGGTTTCCGTGATTGAAGCACGTACCGTACGTCCAAATTGCCAATAAACCGCCTTCCCACATCAACGTGAGTTCATAGCCTCGCACTCTTTTAAATGTTTTTATGAAATGTTTTATAAACCCGCGAGGGAGATAACATGTTAGTTTTTATAAAATAGGACACCATTTGTCCCGATTGTTTGTTTATTGATTTGGACCCGAATGATTGTATGACCCGATTGTATGACCCGATAAATGATTAAATGACCCGATAGATGAAATAAAATAGATTATTAAAGTTAGGTTATGTCACTAAAAGTCCCATTAGCATGAATTGTGAACTACCGGGATTTGGTAGACGCTTATGCATATAATAGTACTATTTGGGGACGATCACCCCAGTTCGCGCCTTGACGGTTGATCACCGTCGTGCCACATTGATTGGTAAGCGAATTTATGTATGAGAAGATTTCCATAGCGTGACCTTTGTGACGACACGCTAATTTAGATTGGCAAATTGAGTTACGGGCTAGCTACCCGTTGTTTGTTGTAGTAAGGTAACAATGTCATGCGGCTTCTAATAATCCAATTAACGAAATACTGCTATACGCACCGAATTACGATGTATTGCCTGACTAGCAATACGGGGTCATATTGTTTTGGTTTTATATAACCATATTCAAATAACGGTTTTTATTTAATCTATACAACGTTATAAAACGTATTGTATGATGTTTTTTTTACGACATTGGCTCGTATAATGATTTTTAAGGCAAATGCCTATATTATGATTTTCGATAAGGATCTGTATAAAAATGACTTTGGCTATTTTATGGCCTATTACAATGATTTGTACGAAATGATTTTTGGTAATAATTTTATACAAAAGTTATATTGATGGAATTTATTAAACTCTATGAATTCACTCGGCGTTATCGCTGACCTTTTCTTTTAAACATGTTTTATCTCAGGTACTTGAAGGTAATTCTCGGGAAGACGACAAGAATTCATGGCCCGCACTTAAACAATAATTTCCATTCAAATGCTTTGTAAAACATGTATGAAATACAATGACTTGGGACCTATGTAAATTTGATATTTATGAATGGAAATGCTTTATTAATAAACGACGCGATTTTTAAGCGTTGTCTATGATGTGAGTAATGTGCTATCCCGTAACACCAACTAGTCTTCCGCTGTATTGAGTTGTATAAATTTAGGGGTGTTACAGTTTGGTACCAGAGCTCTCGTTATAGTGAACGAAAGATTTTTAAAACTAAGGTTTTGAATAAAACATTTCAAAATCATTTAACTATAAACATTTTTCTAAAAATGTCTAAAAATCTTTTAACTATAACGGTGCCGAAGAATTCCCGAGTTACCGACAAGGCCAGACTGAGAAGTGTTATTTTAATATATATATATATATATATATAACTTGGATTATATATATATATATGATGTAATTTTATTACATGATTGTTTGATGATTATTTTGATATTTATACGAGGTATTTATATGACGTAGATTGTCACAAGGAACCCTAACTCCCATAGTAAATTAATCGAAGCTATTCTCGTAGGAATTCTAGCTATCCTAGATCTAAACCAAGTTGTGGATATTTATGATCCCAACAAATGGTTGATATTTGTAGAAATGTAGATATTAGTTGATTGTGAAATTGAAAGAAGAATTGGTGAGATTAAAACTGATATCGATGTCATGACGATCTTTCCTTATAGAGTGAAGTTTGACAAAACGTTACCACCTAGAAAGATGTCATCTGATTCGTTGTCGTCCAATTCTTAAACTGAAATTGAAAGGGTGAATGTTGCACTTGAGGCTGTCATTGGAACCATTACCCAAAAGCCTCATGCCACTAGTACCTTTCCGAGAAGTCTAGTTGAATGATCAAGTCATTTCATACTAGTGACTCATTTGATAATTATTGATAAAGGAGTTATAGGATTGGAAATTAAGTGTTGATCATATCGAACTTTTATTGCCCTTTCAAGGTCTAAGAATAAGATTGAAAGTATTGGAGAATGAGGTAGGATATCAAATTGAGTATAAAATTGGTTGAAACTTGAATAAAGTAAAATTTAACTTGTGTGGAATAAGAAATTGTTAAGAGGAAGTCGTTAAGTCTTGTGATTGAATTATAAGGTTTTAATTGGTTGTTGGTTCGTGTCAAGGGTTGTTCCTAGGCCATTGTCCACTAATGAGGATGCCCAATTTCCAAGAAATAAATTGAAGAAATCTTCTTCTAAATTGGGACCGATGGATCTTCCGGGACAGGTGGGACACCTAATGACTCTTTTAGATTAGTATTCATTGTGGTATCTTTTAAAAATCCCTAACTTAACTGAGACATCAGATGGTAGGATGAGTTCTAAGAATTGTATGACATAGTGACATGTAATGTGTTACGGTACAATTTTGACTTGTTTGTGATTAATGAAAAAGACTACCTTTGATTGCTAAATCCTACATGTATCGATGTTATCTATCCTTTATTGCTTCATCCTAATGTTCGCATTAGTGATGCAACCATTGAACAAGTACTCATCTTGAATTGAGTTACGTTGTGGATTATTCTCTTTGTATTCCTTATTGCCATCGAGGTCATGAACCTCATGATTATTTGGCTAAAGCTCATTTCCTAGCATATTGTAGTTAATTCTTGGTGAACAACTTTTCATCACTCTTTTGCAGATCACTCATTGTTTTATAAGATAAAACAGTATCCTTTGAGAAAATTAAATTTTCATCACCATAAGGATTATTCAAAGTGAGATTTATAAGTGATTGTTATCGAAATGAAGTTGTTTATAAAACACCTGGGAAAACTTAATTGTTTTCATAACAAAGAAATCTTTGTAAATTTATTTTTGATTCTCATTTAAGAATTAAGCATGAAAATGTTTTTATTATAAACATGATGATAAAATTTTGACGAACTGAGTGTTGCATCGTTAATCTTGAAATTGTATATAGTTGCGCGCCTACATACAATTTAGAATGGACCATGCAAGGCTGATTAGTAGTCACCATGAAATTATTAATAAACACTACATTTTCTTTGAAGATTGTGAAAGATCAAATATTATGAGATCTGCAAGAAGTGAAAAATAGGGACATAGTGTTAGGGACACCTACATATGTGCCTGTACCAATTATTCTTCTGAGTCGAATTTACTCATCTATGGAATTTGTCTTATTTGACAATTGATATTCCCTCTTTGTCCAATTCTCCCGTAGTGAGATTCTTAGGAAAAGTATCTGATTACCGAGTGTTGATACCCGACTGGATGTATTGACGTTCTTATCATTTCTTATGATTTGATTTCATTTGAATGACCTGGGTAACGATCCGAGGAGCTTTCGAATGCGTACTCAAATTATGAAAACATGGGATATATTCATATTCGTTAAATGTTTTCTTCTGTATCTGATTTGAAATCCTCTCGCGTAGATTATGCGTTGACCTTACTCTTTTAATGGTAGTTATGTCTCCTGATATCCTTGAAATTGTGAAGGATTATGAGTTATTATTAGTCTTTTGAGAAGTTCACGTCTTATCAACAACAATAAAACTGAAAAGTTGATAGTGCCAGTAGAATGGATTGATTGATAATGACATGACGATATTGTCTTAATTGATGGGAACTCGAATTGAATTCCCTTAAATGATAAGATGTTGATTATCAAAACTGATCTAAATAAATGTATTAAAAGATGTTTATGTTATCTGAAACCTTAGGAGGTATTTGCTGGTGAATTACCTAGACTTTCGCCATTAAGGCAAGTTGAAATTGGTATTGATTATATTTCCGGTGCTACACATGTGGCTTGTGCAGTGTACATCAGCACCATCTGAATTAAAGGAATTACCATACAATTGAGAGAGTTGTCGGAGAAAGATTTTATTCTACCGAGCTCGTCATCATGAAGAGCTATGGTGTTATCATTCCTTATATTAATAGATTACTGTGAACTAAGTAAATTGACAATCGAAAACGATATCCATAACTCGAAATGGAAGATTTGTTCGATCATTTACAAGGTTCTAGCGTATGTTTTAAAGAATTGATCCACGACATGGTTATTATCAACTTCGCGTCTGTGAAAAAGATTATCTATTCCAATCACTACATCCGGAACTTGTAATGAACATTATGAGTTTCATGTGATGTCGCTTGGATTGACCAATGCACATGTAGCATTCATAAATTTGGTGAATCACGTGTGTAGGCTGTAATATGATAAATTCATGCTTGTGATCATTAAGGACCATCTGTTTGTTTATAAGAATAACAATGAGTTAATAATTAGTTATAGACTGCCCTAAATTGGCCGAACAATGAAAACCTGTACCTTGAATATTTAAACATGGGACTTAATGCTTAATCCTTTACATAAAATGACCGTTTGATTAATGATGGTAAGATATATATATATATATATATATATATATATATATATATATATATATATATATATATATATATATATATATATATATATATATATATATATATATATATATATATATATATATATATATATATATATATATATATATATATATATATATATATATATATATATATATATATATATATATATATATATATATATATATATTGGCTCTTCAAAAATTAGAAGTCATTTAAGACTTTGGAATTTTACCAAAAAGAAAGTGCAAATATGTTTTGACAAATGTTTTATCGAAAAGAACTTTTGAGGGATTATTCCCTTATACCCAGAACATTTAACTAAACTCCTGTTTAGGGGTAAATGTTTGTGTATACCTCAAGACAACCTAAGAGGGATTGAGGAAACCATTTAAACCATGACTTGAAATTTGAAACGACACTTTTTGCTTTTCAACTAAGAAAATTTTTGACCAAAGTATAAACAAAGATTTTTCGAGTCATTTACGGATCTCATTAATTATTTTAATTAATTTCGATAAATCAACAAAAATCTTGTTAATTAAATTCAAATTTATTTTTGTAAGACCCGTGAGTGTGCCGTATGATGCTAAGTTATTGTCTCAAGAGCTGTTCAGTATGAGCATCTCTCTTAAGTTGCGGCTCACTTGTGGATGTGATATCCCGAGCCCAACGTCATTTACTTAATCCTATTTTACGTATATTTTTGAAATTTTTAAGAATTTTTATCGTAGATTTATTTGACGGTTTAAGTTGAAACCAACGTTTACGGTCGTAATTTAACGTTTGACGATTTAAGAAGAACCGATGACGACTACGATACTGACGGATGCCCAAAACTTACATTTTATTATCGAATGATCGATATTTGAGTTTTTCAAGATTTTTATTTTTATTACGTGTTAAGTCGAGTCGGAACCATATGTATATTCGTTTTGTGTGCGTTTAAACCATTTAAAAGTATTTTGAGGTAGCCCGGACTAAACCTGACTCCCGTAAATTTTAAAACCGACTAGTATGTCATAATCCCGCTCTTTAGCACATGTTTTATTAATAAGGCCAAAAGATAGCCAAAATTGCATCAAGGTCCCTCCTAACTTACAAAAAGGGGAAAAGAAAAACACACATCCATTTTCAACATCAAAATTTTTTCTCACCTCCTCCTCCTTCCTCTCTACCTCACGGCCAAAGAACACCACCACCAATCCACCACCAAAAATGGATTTTTAAGAAATATAAGCAATGACCCATGTTTGTAACATCATTTTAAATAAATCCCACCACAAAAATCCACCATGCAACCACTTTAATTTTTCAAGATTAATTTTTGTAAAATGGTTGATTTGATCTAATTAAACACATGTATTGTTGTTCTATTGTTGCTATGATCTTAATTAAGTGATCAATCAAGCTTGGGATTATGTTTTTGGTGTTCCACAGCCCCAAAACCTACGAAATATGTGGGGGTTTGGGTGTTCTTGAGTGGTTGATCTTGTTTCTTATGGGTATGGTTCTATTTCCATGTTATTATCATTTTTAGTTAATTTAATTATATTGCATGTTGTTTTCATCAAATGGGTTTTTGAAGTTGATGTTCACACAAGTGATTAAGGGTAATTAGGTTGTATTAGATTGATTATAAGATGTTATAATAGGTCTATGATGTAAGAAAAAAGGGTTGGAATGATGATTTTTACGGTTTTGAAAGAGGTATTTTTAGATCAGAAACTTTAGGGGTATTTTCGTGGGTTTAAGTCTAAGTCCAGGTCTAGATGATGAGATATTGTTGTAGAGATTTGTCTTAGCTTCGTTTTGGTATAAGGTAGAGCTTACGACTCCAAACGAGTCAAAAGTTATGATATTTTGAAAGTTCGTGTACCGGGAGATGAGTACCAACACAATCCGAATTTGTGTTTGGTTTTGGGTCAAATCCCGGGGACCATAGATAGAGTTTGGTAAATGATTGAAAGTTGATTTTTTGTCTCAAACCTGCACTTGTGAGTCTATTTTTGGACTTAGGTGTTGTATTGGTCGATAGTGTATTTTAAATGGGTCAAACAAGGCCAACATGGTCAACGTGCAAAATCAGTCCTAAAAGTGTATGTTTAGAAATGTGATGTGTCACGAGTCATAGAAGTGAAAACTTTTCATGGGAATAAATATGGGTTTTATACAGGTCATGAGTTATTTTTTTGAATTTTTTTTGAATTTTATTCAAGTGCTTAAGTCTTAGAAAACAGCCCGTACATTTGGTATGTACCGGCAGAATTGTAAAATGCGCAATAGTTCTAATAAAGTATAAAAATTGGACGTGTCTAGTAAATATCACTTGTATAGATTTTTGGCATGTGTTATATGAACCTTGAGTGTTCTTAATTATGTACATACAGTACTTGAAGGTACTTGAATGTGTTGATTCATTACATGTTTATTCGTTAGGTGTTGTATTTGATTTCCCGGGGCATCCTCATCGTCGGTGATCGATTTCGTATACGCCGTAGTTACTAATACTACCACTACTACTTAAGGTGAGTCTATAGGCTCGCTCTTTACTTATTTCAAATGTTTTTACCCGCGAGGGGGATACATGCTATTTAAATGAAAATGAACATAAGTCATGAATGATTGTTGGACCCGAATGTTGCCTCATAAATTGTGTTGAGTACCTAGTTGCAAAAGGCCCTAATTTCATGAACTATTAACTATTGTCTTGCCCTTGCGAAGGGGGAAATAGCCGCTTATACAAAGTGATAGAACTATGGGGTTGACTACCCTATCCGAGACGAGGGCTAGTACGTTGATACCCCCTGCGGACGGATAAATTGTGATAAGAGATAAGGTATAATTGCAACCGATGCCTTTAGTAGGGGCACTGGTTTCATCTGAATCACGCCGGTAATTATTACGCGGGTGATTGAGTTAACGGATTATTTTCATGAGCTTAAACACAATTGTCATATCCTTGAATAATAGATTGTGAGTACGACAATGCTATTGAACGGTCATGATTGGTTTTAATACTTATGTTCAACTTATGATTTGATAAACCTATAGATTCGCTCAACCTTTGTGTTGACGGTTTTAAGCAGGTGTTTCAGGTAACCAAGATGATAGCCGCGGAGCATGCGAGGATGGAAGTTGTTGTGGCTTGGCGGTCTACTTTGTTTTTCTTCCCTTTTAGCACTTAAATATTTTATATTATGTCATGTGAACGAAAGTGTACTTTTGGGTTGAGATTCAGTGGGGACCTAAACGCAAACTCTGTTTTGTATCATCTTGGGAATTGGAAAACTGTAGACTTTGATGTTTTAATGATAACTACGTAGCACCCAAATGTTGTAGTTCCGCTGCGCATAGCATTTGTGGGGGTGCTATAGATTGGTAATCAGAGCCATGAGTTATAGAGAACTAGGTCATTTTTGAAAAATCCTAAACTATAACTTTTGGTGTCGTAAGAAATTGTCCAAGCACACAACTATCCTGCATGGCTCCGGTAAGAATTCTTTAGCATTGCTTTATATTTTAGATGTATCCCTCGAAATTGATATGAATTCCCTAGTATTTAGTAAGTAAATACTTTGATATATATTAAGATATATTGTTTTGTACGTTGAGTACTTATCATCGTAATTTGCAAATTCTTGTAAAGATTATCGTATATGTTGCATGTAATTGGCATAACGGGCTACATTGCATTACATGGAAACACCGCGTTTTAATCCTACGTTTATGTAGGAATGGTTGTATGTATAAGTATGTATATACTATGGTATTTAAAGGCATTGCACGTGAAGCAATGGTCCTTGAGTGATTATCGTACATCTTATAATGCGGTTTTGTTGAGAATTCGGCCTCACCGCAAATTATCAATCTTGATAATTAATTTGTTGTTCGGATAACCGAATATGAACCTCGTTTGATACTCTAGATACGTAAGTAACGCTTCGTAACATATTGTATATTGACTGGATTGATCTCGATTGTCGTTATCGCACCGTGATGTGTCATTTTGGACATTTTCTTTTGAAACGTAATTTACTTACGTATTACTTTATTTCCTTTATTCCTTATGGGTTTGATATATTAGTTGGTGTAAATATAATATAGACGAAGTATAATCAACGATGTGTACATCGTAGCGACGAATCACATGTGTATTTTATAAAACGTGGTTGAGGCGTGTCGCCATTTAATAATTGTTTACTATTCTACTTGAATTTTAAGATGTGTTTTAAAATAGACTAGCGTTGTGATCAATCGCGATAACTTGGAATTTGGTTGATTTTTGTGTTTATTTTGTGGAGTACGATTTCGAGACTCATTCGAGGCCGATAACAACATTTTGTTGATATACGTATTCTCGTTCCATTTATTTCATTTTGTTTTGTTGTTTCATTATTTTGAAGTTAATATTTTACATGACGAGGTCCGACATTTGCGCGAGTTAAGTAAGCATCGAATTTTGTTGATTGAATGATTTAAACATAAAGTGTTTTACATATTAAATAAATGGTGAATGAAACTTTTGGACAAAAATGACTTATGATGTGTCTTGTAAAAAGTAAAACTCTTATAGAGAGTAAAGTGACAAAGTGAAATTATTTTTCCTTCAACCTTGGTTGGTATATCATAATAAGTAATTTATACTACTCGTAAAATCCTTGTTTTTATATATTAATAATTTGATACTAGAAGCTAGTGATGGATTTGTTAAGAATTTATTTAATATAATTTGAAAAAGGAGTTTATAATAAAATTTACGATATGACTGTTGAGTATATGTAACTTGGATTTAGTATGAATTAAACTTCGGGTCAATGTAGCAAACTTTTGGCGTATCTTGTAATATAAAACATGAGTAGAAGAATTGGTCATGTATTTTGGAGATAAAAACTTTGTAAAATTTGTTTTATTTTAAACATAAGGTTATGTTATGTATGCATTGGTATAAACTAGAACACGTTACTTGTTATAGCGAATAAATTGGGATAAAAATCGAAATATACACCTAAGTAAGATATTATAATGCTTGAAATAAATTTTTAAACATTGATGGAACGTCATTGGAAATCATTTGCTTATTTAATTGTCGTTATGGTGAATCACTATGCATAATTCGACGATGCTTGTTTAAAATCGTTTGAAAAATCTTTTGTTTTATTCCGCTGCGAGATGTGTTAATTTTAAAATCACTTGATAATGGGCTAATGATTAAAAGTTGAATTTTATATATCTTTGAATTATTGAAATAAGCATCTTAATTATTTATTATTTTATTATTATCATCGAGATTCAAGTGTCGACTAAAATCAGTAAATTATCTGAGATAAAACTACGTGAAACCTCTTTATCATTTGAGTCAAAGTGCGCGAATGTGATTTAACAAACCAGTTTTAAGGAAGACTTATGTATAATAAAAATTCAAAAGTTGATTTTAAGAGTTAATTGGACTAGTTTGAGTCATGTTGGATATGTGTATATATGTGATAATATAAGTCGTAATAATAAAAACGTAAAACTTGGAAAATTCTTACTTTATACGTTTTGGTACTTAAGATATGAACATTAACGAGATTTTGACACAAGTATGGAGATTTTCAAACCTAATGATTTGTCAATTATGATAACCGAGTCACCGCATCTACTAATGTTAATAATTTCCGAGAGATTGAAATTTTTCCAGAAATGAAAACATTGTAAAGATTGGAAAATGAAAGGTATAAATTCTTTAATGGTGTAACACAAATTAAAAAAGTGTAAATGTTCGGTTTTACAATGTACAAGGTAACACTAATTATTATACGCAACTGGATTATACAACACACGCCTACTTGTATATTATTTAATAAAGATGTATATATAATGTTTTGAGTCACGATGGTTCGATCGTACGACATCTCTTCTTCGATTTTGCGAGTCTATATCTGAGCTTGAGTAGTCATGTAGTTGTTTATTTTAATCTTGTCTATGGTATGAAACCGTTATTTATTTTTAAAATACTACTTCGCTATTACTTGAAAATATGGGTATGTCACCCGATGTATTTTTGTCCTGTTAATGGACGCTGTAACTTTTCTTCTTTCGGTTAATGGAACCTAAAATTCTGTATTTACTTGGATGATGCTATAAATCTTCATTAAATTGGCTATTTATTTATATTGAACAAAAGCGAGGAGGCGAAGCCGCTTTACCAAATTGTAGAAGTGAAAGAACTCGACCTTCCAGGTGAAATTGTTTCTATTCGACCAAGTGATTATTCTCCTCTCCCCGTATACCCTTGGTGGAATGTGTGTGCAACTTGAGACGAGGGGAATTATGATCGTTGTTTTATTTTTGACGCTTGTGTTGATATTCAATTTTTACTTTATGTATTCGTAGATTGTCGTTGATTATTCTGAAACTCTTGTCATATCTCCAAAGTATCTTCATTTCTAATGTAGTTAATTTCAGTTGGCAATTATATTGCTCGTTTACCTCGTTCGATCTCATTGATTTTTGATTTTGTTACTTGTTGTGCTTGCAAAGATCTTTAATCATGAACCACCTTACCGTTATTTTGTGAATAGTCTATTTTGAAAATATGTATGAGTGTGTGAAATGTTTTGGTGAACCAAATGCAAATGGTGTCGATTTCTTTATTTAATTATCTATTTATTTTTCTCACAAAAAGGCAAAGCAAAAATATGTTTTCAAAGTGTATGAAAAATGTTTGATGTGTTTCCTAAAGCGATGGTAACAATATTTTCCCATTTCAAATTCCATCTCAAATGGTTTAATTATTTTGAAGATTGGGTCGAAAACTTTCGTAGTCATATTTGGTATGTAATTAATAATGTCTGTGTCGTCACTCGATCCTCAATTATGCACAGCTTAGCTAACTATGCATAATTCGGGAAGAGTCCTATTTTGTTAATTGTCGTTGCTTGACCCTTAAGTATGCATGATCTAGCTATTTATGCATAGTTTAGGAAGGGCACTATCGTGTCAAACAAATTGGTCATCTTGAAACTTGTAGTGTTTTGATAAACGTTTGGATGAGAACGTTTCTTTTTAAAATGGTGGATCATTTTTGCAAGTAGTCGTAATTTCTTTGATTCTTAAAGAAATTTTTTGAATTTTCTTGTGTTCTTTGAAATCTTTTCTTTTTGTTTGGCGTTGACTTAGTAAGTCACTATGACCGAGTAATTTTGGAAAATGTTTTTATGTGTGTGTGTAACGTGCGAATTTATCAGAATCGCTAGGGTGTTGATGAAATACCAAAGGGACTCGTACCGACACTGAGAAGAAATTTTAAACAAAAATATAAGACTGCCGAAGTAGAGGAACTCCGAGTTCGAATAACTCCGAGGGAAATAAAGAAGACTTCTCCTGCATCAAATGTATCGTACCTTATATATTTTCTTTTCTTATTTGATATGTTTAACGACACGCAATAAACTGTTGAAGTTTACCAACTGTGCATCGGTAATTGGAAGACAATTCCATTGCCGTCTTCGTTTATTTAAGTGAGGAATCCTCTTTGCTTGACTCAACCATCCTTGATTATCGATGGTTAAACGATAGATATCCATAGTTGATGTTTTTGTGGTACACCCTTGCCTTTTATGTATTTATGTGGTAAGTGATCTGGTCGAGTGATCGTAAGTTGTGAGAACTTGAGACGACATTGTCCAATAAAGTCCGATCATGAAGAACACGCGTCATATAATGTATTTCTAACTGTGAACGGCGATGCTTATTGAGATTTTGACCACGTTTGGGACGAAAGTGAGAGGGTGATCTTGTAATATTTTCTTTTGGGTATGGAACCATGTGTGAGCACCCTGCGATGACATATGTATGTATTTTTCTTTCCTTTTGGATATGCATCCATAGCTAACAAGCTCGTGAACCTTCTTTAACTTGCAATTTTCTTTTGACTTGACTCATCCGAGAATCATCACAAATATCCTTATTTTATCCTGGCTGGGCTGATTAGCAAGCATGAGTTAACTCGATTGAACTGATTGACTTGGGATGGTTTGGCTATTTTGCAAACATGACGTAATGTGGTTGTATGTGTTTTATAATGGCTTTTGTGTTTGATTGGATTGTGATGTCTTCTAGAGAGTTATGTATACGTCGAATGATTACCGTATCGATGAATTCGTTTTTGACGAAATAGGTTTGTATGTACATAATATTGCGATTAAGGTGATTTTGTATGACTAGTATTAATCACTTCGTCTTGTATATTCTGAACGTTTTCGATGGGGTTAGGTGTGACCCGTGCGATTTTATTTTGGGAGTAGTTGTTTTTATGAGATGATGAACCAAGTGAAAGGACGATTCGAAAGTTGGAAGACATGCTCCGAGTGTGTGTGTTTGATTTTGGTAGTAGTTGAGATCGACATGTGTCCTTGATAGAATTCTTGTACAACAACATTTACCGTGCTAGTGTGGAAGCTGCACCAGTGGAAGCATTTTATGGATGAAAATGTAGATCACCAGTTGGATAGAATGAAGTAAGGAAAAGTCAGTTGAATGGACTTGGAAGGATTCGAGAGGCTACGGAAGAGATGGTGTAGATTAAGAATCACTTGTTAACCGCGAGGAGCTGTGAGAAAAGATGTGTTGATAACCGTAGGAAGAAATTGGGAAATTGAAATAGAGACCATGGATCGAGATGTTAAGAGATTGAAGCATGGTATAATACTAATTGTGAAGGTGTGATGGAACCCGAGACGTGAACCGAAGTCCACAACGGAACGTGAAGACTCCTTTAGGAAGAAGTACACTTATCTTTCTAGTAGTACGAAATGCGAGTATAAGAACCGGAGAGCGCCGGGACGTCGCTCCCTTAAGGAGGGGAGGATGTAAGACCCGTGAGTGTGCCGTATGATGCTAAGTTATTATCTCAAGAGTTGTTCAGTATGAGCATCTCTCTTAAGTTGTGGCTCACTTGTGGATGTGATATCCCGAGCCCAGCGTCATTTACTTAATCCTATTTTACGTATATTTTTGAAATTTTAAAGAATTTTTATCGTAGATTTATTTGACGGTTTAAGTTGAAACCAACGTTTACGGTCGTAATTTAACGTTTGACGATTTAAGAAGAACCGATGACGACTACGATACCGACGGATGCCCAAAACTTACATTTTATTATCGAATGATCGATATTTGAGTTTTTCGAGATTTTTTTTATTACGTGTTAAGTCGAGTCGGAACCATATGTATATTCGTTTTGTGTGCGTTTAAACCATTTAAAAGTATTTTGAGGTAGCCCGGACTAAACCCGACTCCCGTAAATTTTAAAACCGACTAGTATGTCATAATCCCGCTCTTTAGCACATGTTTTATTAATAAGGCCAAAAGATAGCCAAAATTGCATCAAGGTCCCTCCTAACTTACAAAAAGGGGAAAAGAAAAACACACATCCATTTTCAACATCAAAAATTTTTCTCACCCCCTCCTCCTTCCTCTCTACCTCACGGCCAAAGAACACCACCACCAATCCACCACCAAAAATGGATTTTTAAGAAATCTAAGCAATTACCCATGTTTGTAACATCATTTTAAATAAATCCCACCACAAAAATCCACCATGCAACCACTTTAATTTTTCAAGATTAATTTTTGTAAAATGGTTGATTTGATCTAATTAAACACATGTATTGTTGTTCTATTGTTGCTATGATCTTAATTAAGTGATCAATCAAGCTTGGGATTATGTTTTTGGTGTTCCACAGCCCCAAAACCCACAAAATATGTGGGGGTTTGGGTGTTCTTGAGTGGTTGATCTTGTTTCTTATGGGTATGGTTCTATTTCCATGTTATTATCATTTTTAATTAATTTAATTATATTGCATGTTGTTTTCATCAAATGGGTTTTTGAAGTTGATGTTCACACAAGTGATTAAGGGTAATTAGGTTGTATTAGATTGATTATAAGATGTTATAATAGGTCTAGGATGTAAGAAAAAGGGTTGGAATGATGATTTTTACGGTTTTGAAAGAGGTATTTTTAGATCAGAAACTTTAGGGGTATTTTCGTGGGTTTAAGTCTAAGTCCAGGTCTAGATGATGAGATATTGTTGTAGAGCTTTGTCTTAGCTTCGTTTTGGTATAAGGTAGAGCTTACGACTCCAAACGAGTCAAAAGTTATGATATTTTGAAAGTTCGTGTACCGGGAGATGAGTACCAACACAATCCGAATTTGTGTTTGGTTTTGGTCAAATCCCGGGGACCATAGATAGAGTTTGGTAAATGATTGAAAGTTGATTTTTTGTCTCAAACCTGCACTTGTGAGTCTATTTTTAGACTTAGGTGTTGTATTGGTCGATAGTGTATTTTAAATGGGTCAAACAAGGCCAACATGGTCAACGTGCAAAATCAGTCCTAAAAGTGTATGTTTAGAAATGTGATGTGTCACGAGTCATAGAAGTGAAAACTTTTCATGGGTATAAATATGGGTTTTATACAGGTCATGAGGTATTTTTGTGAATTTTCTTGAATTTTATACAAGTTCTTAACTCGTAGAAAACAGCCTGTACATTTGGTATGTACCGGCAGAATTGTAAAATGCGCAATAGTTCTAATAAAGTATAAAAATTGGACGTGTCTAGTAAATATCACTTGTATGGATTTTTGGCGTGAGTTATATGAACCTTGAGTGTTCTTAATTATGTACATACAGTACTTGAAGGTACTTGAATGTGTTGATTCATTATGTGTTTATTCGTTAGGTGTTGTATTTGATTTCCCGGGGCATCCTCATCGTCGGTGATCGATTTCGTTTACGCCGTAGTTACTAATACTACCACTACTACTTAAGGTGAGTCTATAGCCTCGCTCTTTACTTATTTCAAATGTTTTTACCTGCGAGGGGGATACATGCTATTTAAACGAAAATGAACATAAGTCATGAATGATTGTTGGACCTGAATGTTGCCTCAGAAATTGTGTTGAGTACCTAGTTGCAAAAGGCCCTAATTTCATGAACTATTAACTATTGTCTTGCCTTTGCGAAGGGGGAAATAGCCGCTTATACAAAGTGATAGTACTATGTGGTTGACTACCCTATCCGAGACGAGGGCTAGTACGTTGATACCCCCTGTGGACGGATAAATTTTGATAAGAGATAAGGTATAATTGCAACTGATACCTTTAGTAGGGGCACTGGTTTCATCTGAATCACGCCGGTAATTATTACGCGGGTGATTGAGTTAACGGATTAGTGTCATGAGATTAAACACAATTGTCATATCCTTGAATAATAGATTGTGAGTACGACAATGCTATTGAACGGTCATGATTGGTTTTAATACTTATGTTCAACTTATGATTTGATAAACATATAGATTCGCTCAACCTTTGTGTTGACGGTTTTAAGCATGTGTTTCCGGTAACCAAGATGATAGCCGCGGAGCATGCGAGGATGGAAGTTGTTGTGGCTTGGCGGTCTACTTTGTTTTTCTTCCCTTTTAGCATTTAAATATTTTATATTATGTCATGTGAACGAAAGTGTACTTTTGGGTTGAGATTCAGTGGGGACCTAAACGCAAACTCTGTTTTGTATCATCTTGGGAATTGGAAAACTGTAGACTTTGATGTTTTAATCAATCTTTAATTTATGTTTAAACTTTTACGTCTCTTTGAGTCGTTTAGTATAGCTTATGTGTAATGATAACTACGTAGCACCCAAATGTTGTAGTTCCGTTGCGCATAGCATTTGTGGGGGTGTTATAATTTTGAACACTTTTATATAATTGGTCGAACTAAGAAATTTAAAATTTTTACGTTTACGTTTCATAAAAATTTAATACTTATTATTTAATTAATTGTAATAATTATCGACGCTTTAAACACCGGATTGAGTAAAACGGATAAAAATGATAGTTGAGAAGAAATTAAAACTTAGAAAATATGAAGAAAGAATACCTGAGTGAATTGTGGACATGATAATTATATCATCAGGAGAGGTGAATTTAGATATCGACGCATTATGTAAAAAGTATAAAGAACCAATTAGGATGTGTTCCTTAGTAATGATGGTACAAAATAAATTGCCGAACAATTTAAAAATAGCTAATGCTTGTAAAAAAAAGATAATATAAATAATAAAAGGGGTTCGCGGCTAATATGAACCATTAGAATTGAGGAGCCGATGACGTTAAATGTATAAAAGACCACTTGTGGTTGCCTAAATATGATGTTTGTGAGATTTAGTCATGTTGGAATCTTGTAAGTATAAGTATTCTATTCCTGTCATTTCTGATTTAATGTATCATTATTAGAAGAAGTTGTACTGATGGCAAATTATGAAGGCATACACCGCCTCATACATTAGTGAACATCTAGCTATTGCAAAGGTCATCATCTGAATTTGATTCGATTTGGCTCATCGTCGACAGACTGACCAAATCTGCTAATATCATTCCTGTTAATGAGAGATTCTTGATGAAGAAATTGACTCTTTTGTATTTAGAGTTGTGTAAACATGGTGTGTCTGTATCGATCATCTCTATCAAGACCCTCGCTTCGCAATGAATTTCTAGAGAATTGCTCAGAAGTCATTGAGAACGAATCTTGACGAGAGTGCTGTGTACCACCCCAATCGAAGGGACGAGGTAAAGTAACGATACAAAATACTATAAGTGTTGTTTTATGCTTGAATGATTGACCTTTGGTAATGAACCGTATAATCGCTTTCCTTTGGAGAGATTATCAATGATAATTATCGTATTAGGATCGAGATCGAATCTTGTTAGGATCTAAATATGAGAGCATCTGTAAGCAGGAGTTGGGATGAAGACACCCGACATACACTCATTGTGAGTTGGACATGTCTTTTAGGTCTAAGGTTTCCTATGATGGCGAACCTAACCTTACAAAATACCCGATCCATGAAACCTGAGATGATTGTTGAAATTAGGATCTGATTATTGACTGCCGGTAGTAGGCAGTAGGTTATGTGAATATGAAATGTAGATCTTGAAGTGCCAGATGGGTAGCGAAGTTATGCCAAAAATTTTAACCATGGAAAAATGAATTGATGATCTGAAAGATCATGGGATATAAGTCCCCGTTGTATGGGACCATTGAGATGATGTAAAAGATTGGTTTGAAAGGCATATAAGCTGGATCTACCCTAGGACTTCAAGAGCTGCGTGAATTATGTTTCGTATATCGAACTTGATAAAATATTTATCAAGTGAGAATCTGATCCCTTCTTGATAAAGTTTAGATCGGCGAAAAGTTGCATTCATCAAAAACCCGTGAACATCATGGATAGAGAAAGTAAGTCAACATTAAGCCTGATCTTATTCCCGTAGTTATGTTTGATGAAACTCGCGTATTGTAATGAATTACACTTGTGAGAAAAGACCGAATGTGGAGGAAATACATGCATGGCTTTAACTCTATAAGAAGCGAGTAGTAAGATGATCTTTGAGGACAAAGATCCTGTTTAGGGGTAAATGCTGTGACAATCCGTCAATTTATGGTTGATATTTTATTCTCAAATATTATTTAAAAACATTATTTTAATGTTATAATATGAACTCACTTATTTTTGGGAAGTAATTTGGATTTACGTCTTGAAGTAGCATCGACTACGTCTAAACCGGAGGATTCAACGTTACGTGCTCACGTTTACATACACCGTCTTTGGTGACAGTCCGACATTTCAGAAAATAAATTTATTCGTGAATATTATTTTGGAGTTTTAAATTTGTGTTGGTTCATAAACTCACAAATTTACGAGTAGAGATTAGGACTTACGATTTTAATTTAACGTCCTTTACGACTAAACTGGAAACCTTAGGATTACGTATTTACGTTTTTTAACTCCGTTTTTTATGAGACAATTTTTATTAGATTCGTTTTGTGCCGTTGATTCATAATTTAGAAAAACGTTTTTCGTAAAACGACCCGAGGGCACGTAAATCGAGGAAACTAGAATCGAGGAGTACCCGTAAATTAATGGGGATGGGACAAGTTTACACTTGCGCACCCCCATACATGTGGCATCTAAGTAAGCTACACAACCTACTCATGTGTCAAGCTTACAAGATAAGTAAGACACATGTCTTACTTACCTTCATAAACTAGCACCAACACACAAAACCACTAGCACTCAAACCATTTATCATTTTCATACATGAAAAAACCACCAAATCCTCTCCTCTCTCTCTATATTTCGTCCAACAATCATCAACAACAACCCTCATTTGATCTATTTTAGTGATAAAATCATGTGTTATTCATACACATGATGATGCTCCTTTGAAGCCTTGAAGATTGGAGGCGATTCTAACATCCAAGGAGGTGATTTGGTGATGTCCAAGGGCTGATTTCTACAAGAAGTTTACAAATACTGGTGGTCTTCAAAGTTGGTGTTGATCTATCACAAGTTCTTCCATCAAAATCCAAGCCTTGATCATAAACTACACAACCTTGGTGGTATAGAGATTGTTCTTCCTATCCTCTTGTTATTTTGATTATGTAATCTTGTATTTTCTTTATTTATGTATATGTATATGATGATGAATGATGATTAAAAATATTATGTGGGGATTTGGTGTTGATAGATTTGATAAACATGGGTAAAAAGATGGAAAAACCACATGTAAAATGGTTAAATCTTGCTTAATAAGATGGCTGTATAAAAACAGTAAGTAACCAAATGATAAACTGATAAAATAGTAAAGTGGAATCCATATACAGTAAGTATTAGGTGTTATACACATGTGAGAGTTGGCCATGCAATGGAATCATAAAAATGAGTGAGATATGATCAAAACAAGTTTAGAGTGCAAATCTGAGTATACTGTTTTTGACGATTTTTAGAAACTACTTAGAGGCTGATTCAACAGTAGCTATAGTAGAGTTAAATGGATCACATATCATTTAGTTTATGTCATAAAAATTTGAGCTTCTATCTCCATATAGAACTCTAGATATGACAGTTTTGGTGAACATGAAAATAAAAATCAGATTTTGGAAATTAAAGTATAATAGTATTATATAAGCACTCAAATAAAAATAGTATAAAATGTGAATTAAAACCCACTAACTTATATAATACATTTATATAAATATGTATAAGGTTAAATAAATGGACACTTTATAAAAATTGTAGTTGAATAAGATTTATAAGTATAAAAACTATAAACATGATTTTTACGACTTTTTCGGCTATTACCGTAAAATTGACGTTTTTGTTAAATAAAACTTAGACGATTGGACCCGTCTAATGTAAACTTTTATAAACTCATATACTGATATATAAACATATATAACAATTAAAAACCGATAAAACCCGAACTATATAACATACGGACATTAACGGACTAAGTTAACGTTATTGGACTAATAATACAACAAAATGGACTAAAACACTTATAAACTTATTTATTGGGCTTAACCCATTTGGGCCCAACATGTAAAGTGTAAATACTGATAATACAAGTATAAAATGTATTAATACAAGTTAAAGAACTTATAATAAGTTTATTGGACTTAAAATATGTAAATAGGTAAAACTAGTAAACTAGTATAAAAGTTATCGACACATAACACTAAAATGAGTGAGTGAGAATATATAAACCCACTTGATCATCATATATATATATATATATATATATATATATATATATATATATATATATATATATATATATATATATATATATATATATATATATATATATATATATATATATAATCATCATATGTATACATAATTGTTATTTTTATAAAGTCATTGGACAAGAGTCTAAGACCGATTATTATTTATATAGGTTTCCGTAATTGAAGCACGTACCGTACGTCCGAATTGCCGATAACCCGCCTTCCCACATCAACGTGAGTTCATAGCCTCGCACTCTTTTAAATGTTTTTATGAAATGCTTTATAAACCCGCGAGGGAGATAACATGTTAGTTTTTATAAAATAGGACACCATTTGTCCTGATTGTTTGTTTATTGATTTGGACCCGAATGATTGTATGACCCGATTGTATGACCCGATAAATGATTAAATGACCCGATAGATGAAATAAAATGGATTATTAAAGTTAGGTTATGTCACTAAAAGTCCCATTAGCATGAATTGTGAACTACCGGGATTTGGTAGACGCTTATGCATATAATAGTACTATTTGGGGATGATCACCCCAGTTCGCGCCTTGACGGTTGATCCCCGTCGTGCCACATTGATTGGTAAGCGAATTTATGTATGAGAAGATTTCCATAGCGTGACCTTTGTGACGACACGCTAATTTAGATGGGCAAATTGAGTTACGGGCTAGCTACCCGTTGTTTGTTGTAGTAAGGTAACAATGTCATGCGGCTTATAATAATACAATTAACGAAATACTGCTATACGCACCGAATTACGATGTATTGCCTGACTAGCAATATGGGGTCATACTATTGATATTATGTTCGTGTTTTGGTTTTATATAACCATATTCATATAACGGTTTTTATTTAATCTATACAACGTTATAAAACGTATTGTATGATGTTTTTTTACGACATTGGCTCGTATAATGATTTTTAAGGCAAATGCCTATATTATAATTTTCGATAAGGATTTGTATAAAAATGACTTTGGCTATTTTATGGCCTATTACAATGATTTGTACGAAATGATTTTTGGTAATAATTTTATACAAAGGTTATATTGATGGAATTTATTAAACTCTATGAATTCACTCGGCGTTATCGCTGACCTTTTCTTTTAAACATGTTTTATCTCAGGTTTTGAAGGTAATTCTCGGGAAGACGACAAGAATTCATGGCCCGCACTTAAACAATAATTTCCATTCAAATGCTTTGTAAAACCTGTATGAAATACAATGACTTGGGACCTATGTAAATTTGATATTTATGAATGGAAATGCTTTATTAATAAACGACGCGATTTTTAAGCGTTGTCTAAGATGTGAGTAATGTTGTATCCCGTAACACCAACTAGTCTTCCGCTGTATTGAGTTGTATAAATTTAGGGGTGTTACAATTTATGCCTTGTTGATCATGTGAATGAAATGTATGCCATTAGGAACAATCTTGAATGGATTCCAACGGGGAAGAAATTCACCCAAGTTGGTTGGCAATGGAAACCCACTGGTAGGACCTTTACTGCAAATGGAACTAAGTGCCCTTTAACTAGGATCACATCCACTGAAGTTAGGTCTCAGCGTCCTTTAAATAGGAACTCCAGCACTAAGAAATGGAAAAAGCACCCTTTAACTAGGTCTGCGTCCACTATTGTGCCTACCAGTGAAGAAGTACATCAGGTTATTAGACAACTAGAATCTAAGCCAGCATCTAGGAAGAAATTTGGAAGCCTAAGAATTCTTCTGATACCAAATCTAAGATAAATATATATGTACTCGCTAACACATAGGAATAATTAGATTCCGATACATTGTCTTCGTCTGGAGACATTTTCAGGTGGTCCAAATCATCCTCTGGTACTTGGACTCTGGATGCTCAAAGCATATGACCGGAGACCGCTCGATGCTCAGAAATTTCGTCGCCAAGTTTCTAGGAACGGTTAAATTTGGCAACGACCATATTGCGAAGATCATGGGATATGGTTAATATCAAATTAGGATTGTTACGATTTCAAAGGTGTATTATGTGGAGGGACTTGGTCACAACTTATTCTCAGTGGGACAATTTCGCGATTCAAACCTTGAGGTTTCTTTTCGACAACATACTTGCTTCATTCGTGATCTTGCAGGAAATGATTTGTTAATAGGTTCTCGAGGGGATAATATCTACACACTGTCCATTCAAAACATGATGGCCGCCTCTCCTGTATGACTCCTCTCCAAAGCATCCAAGATCAAGTCATGGTTGTGGCATCGCCGGTTATCTCATCTTAACTTTGATGCTATTAACCATTTGGCTAAAAACGACCTTGTTCGTGGTCTTCCAAAACATAACTTCGACAAGGATCATTTATGTTCCGCGTGTTCTTTGGGGAAAGGCACCAAGAAATCATACAAACCTAAAGTTGAAGACACCAACCAAGAACCACTGCATCTTTTGAACACGGATCTTTACGGGCCAATGCGTATGGCTAGTGTGAGTGGTCGAGAATACATCCTCGTCATGGTGGATGATTTTTCAAGATTGACATGGGTTAAGTTCTTAGCAACCAAGGATCAAGCACCAACATATATTATTACTTTTCTTAAGATGATCCAGGTGCGTCTTAATGCTACTGTTCGTCGCATTCGAACCGATAATGGAACTGAGTTCGTTAATCAGATTCTACGAGACTATTATGAAGAGGTCGGTATTTCACATGAAACTTCAGTTGCTCGCACTCCACAACAAAACGGTGTAGTGGAAAGACGTAACCGTACACTTATGGAAGCTGCTAGAACTATGTTGATTTATGTCAATGCTCCTTTATTCATATGGGCAGAAGCAGTGGCAGCCGCATGTTATACCCAAAACCGCTCCATCATTCGTAAGCGCCATGGAAAAACTCAATATGAGCTACTTCATGGACATAAACCTGATATTTCATTTTTTCATGTGTTTGGTGCGCTGTGTTATCCAAATACTAATAGTGAGAATTTGGGCAAACTTCAACCGAAGGCTGATACTGGAATTTTTATTGGTTACTCACCCACAAAGAAAGCTTTCTGAATTTATAATCTTCGTCTTGTCAAGATAGTAGAAACATTAGATGCCGATTTTGATGAGCTGACTGATGAGATGGCATTTATACATGATCTCATCGTTTTTTTCGGGCTTTAAAAGCATAAAATGTCATCAAAATACCATATATATGCTTGTGTTTGTTTACTTGTGTATTTTAGGTATGGATATCGTGAAAAGGACAAAAGATCACAAGAAATAAGGAAAAACGAACACGAGAAACGAAGCCGCACAATGAACCGGGCCCTAGTTTGTGATTTATCAAAGAAAAAACCCTTGAAGACTTGAAGATGTACAAGAATGATCCCTCATTTATGAAGAAATGACACTTAATACCCTTGTTTATTCATAATTACAAGTTTGGTCCCTTAAGTTTGTCAAAATGACAAAAAGGTCCTTCATCTTTGAAGAATTGGCAAGTTTAGTCCCTCAACAAATCTAAATTGTCAATAATGGTTCCTCATGAAGTCAAAGAGCTAAAGAAGACCATCAAGTTCAAGAATATTACACATTTAGTCCTTTTTAAATGGATAAAACAACAAAAGAGCCATTTGTGTAATTACACCAAAGTTATAAAAGCCCTAAGTTCCCTTTTGAAAACATTTTGTGGCCAAACTATGAAAACAGAAACTTCATTTACAAAGGGGAGTCGTTTTAAGGGCTGAATAAACTTGTTATACAACTTTTACCAAAATCCAAGGACCAAAGATGTACAAACCAAACATTCAAATACTTTTTGCGCCAAACACTTAACCTTTCCACTGATTTCGGATCAAAGGAGTTACTATTCACCCTTTATGACACCAGTAAATCCCCCACTTAAAACAAAGGGTAAAATCAAATTACCCATACCCACGCTTGATTGAGACTCACATGAACACATCCCACTCTTAACATCCCACACCCACTCACCCAAAGGACCCCACGCTATTAACCGTCCACCAATAGAAACCCAACTTCCTCTCCAAGCAAAACCACGTGGCAAGATCAACGATTTACAATCATTACTTGGTCCCAAAGGATAAATGAATGTTTTGGATGAAGTTTTACAACTCAATACACCTCAAGCATCTAGAAGCATTCAAGGGCATTTCTGAGATTTTATTGCTAGGGTTTCATGTATTTTTCCATTCTAGAATCGTCCATTGTAGTCTATAAAAGGAGCATCAACTTGTGAGTAGCCCTTTGTTCTAGATTTAAGATAAAATCTTTGTAATTCCTTTTTATAAATATAAGTTGGTATTTTCAGAAAATTGTGATTCTTTTTATCTTTTTATAAAAGTTTGGTGTTTGATTAGCTAAAGTCTGAGTTCCATTTATCTAGATGTTGAGTTTTGAGGAAAGGATTTTGAGTTTTAAAACCCTTGTTTTCAAAAATCAGTGTTTCATTTTTCATCCTTGTGTTTGTTCATCTTAGCAGGTACAAGGAAGCTAGTGGTTTTTCTGCTACCACTTAAGCTCACACATCCCAAAGCATGGATGTATGTTTTGGAGGTGCACTTCTCTAAACTTTTTATATTTTTCTGAATATTTCATGATTTTTGATGAATCTTAGTATTTGTTTATGAATCTGTGTTTTTATGGTCGAATCATGTTTGTTGGTTGTTAATCAGTTGATTTGAACTTGATTTGTGGGTTAAATCTGACTAATCCTTTAAAAGAATTGTTTAATTAGTGATTAAAGGGGTGTTTGGGTTAACTGCATAAGCTAAGTTTGGGTTGATTTGAGTAGGTGTATTTGGGTATTTGGTATTTTTCATTGTTCTTATTGTGCTATTTGGTGTTTATCTGCAAGTTTTGAGTTCTATATCACCATAATCCATAAATTGGCCATAAAATATGTTTTGGTTGTTGTTATTGACTAAAATTTTGGGGACACCTAGATCTAAGGGTAGACTAGGTTTAACAAGTGTTAAATCTAAGTTAATGAAACCTGTGTAGTAGATTTGAGGTGTTGAAAATTGATATGTGGTCATTTAGTTCAGCAAAAGGGTTTTGGGTATCATTTTGTTCATTAGTAACCTGTTTAAGCTTTGATGTGTCTCTAATCTTTGAATCAATGTATGAAACAAGTTTATTTGTGCTTATTGGAGTTTATTATAGCTTGTGTATGCATATGTGATAGGTGTGAAAACACCCATCCTTTTACCACTTAATTATAATAATAACCAAGCCAAAACGTGCATTTTATGTCGTAAATGTCGAAATTATGCGTGGTTTCTGTTTTTGTTGTGATTTAGGACCAAAATGTGAAAAGGGAAGAAAACACAGGCTTTCACGGGCTTTTATCGAAGAAAAAGACAAAAGACGAAGTCAAGAGATCAAGAGTGCAAAATGAACGGAAGTCCAAGACCTATTCTGAAGATTTATCGAAGAACAAGTCTGAAGATGGAAGTTTAATAAAGCCGAGGAACCCAAGTCTAATTAATGAAGAATTTTCAAGACGAGTTTAATCAATCCCGAGACAACATCGAAAAAGTCGAAGAGTTTAGAAGACAAAAAGACGCGAAGAAAGAAAGAAAAAAGGAGCAACACATGCATCCTTCCCTTCTCCCTATATATAGCACCCATTTCACTTCATTTCTCTTTGTTAGCTAATATGACAAATTAGTCTTTCCACCATTTTCATTCCTTGTACCATTTATTTTAATGTCATTTTAATTTAATGTCTTAAATTTCTTGCCTTTTAATTCCAAGTAAGTTCATTTTATTGTTAATGTAAAACCCGCATGCTTTTACCATGAATAGTGCCCTTAAGATCGTACGTCCTAGATTAAAAACCTTCCTTATATAGTATGATCACATTCACGTGCCAGTATTTAAGTATTACATACGTGCATGAACACGATAAGTATCGATTACGTACGAACACATGATAACCATTTAACAAATTAATCACGAACGTAATTTAAGCACGAGCAAATATTAATTACGTATATATATATATATTTATTATGAACATAAATAATATATTTAGTCACGATCAGAAACTGATTAAATTACGTAAACTACGTAACACGTAAGCATGGATACGAGACACGTTTATTCTTATTAAGTATAATTAAATTAATACGACAAGTACTACGTAAATCAATATTACTTATAAACATGAAGTTATTACAAAATACTTCACGCATAATTTTTACGAGAAACCGAATACGTATTTATTTAAACGCGTACGTTTTATTAAACGAATAAGGTTTTGGGGCTGTTTTTGACAATATAGAATAGAGAAGGACTTGGGCTCAAGGCCCAAGTGTTTTTGTCACTTCTTGGCCGTGTATAACAAAAAGAGACGGGGGGTCTTTTGTTTTCATTTTCTGCCGACACAAACACACACAAACAGAAACCCTAGAAATCAAATCCAGCCGCCACTTTTTTTTCTTCTGTGTCGCGACCTACACCAAGGAAATCAAGAAGAAGAGATCGAAGGTTGATCCTAGAAGCACAAGGAATTCATTTGTTTTGAAACCCTAAATGATATGTAAGCAAGAAACCCTAATTCATTTTTTTTTCTTTTCTTTAATCCGATTTCAAGGATTTTAATCATGTCCCGACAGTAAATTAAGGGAGGGGGGTTTCGTTGTTGTTGTTGGGTTCGACAGGCACACAAACCGAGACTCATATGAGTCTCGGTGATGAATTCAGTGCACCAGCCGCAACCCTAATTAGGGTTTGGGCTTGGTTCGTGCTAACAGTGGGAACTTGTAGGGTGTTTGTACTAGTAGTGGCAACCGAGACCTGGGTGGTCTCGGTGGATACTTTTCACTGCCAGGGGGAACCGCAGGCTAGTCAGGGGAAACTGTTTAACTGCCAGGGGTAACTGGCAGTTAAAGGGTTGTTTGGTTTTGGGTTTTAAATCAGGATTTAGGGCTGTTTGGCTACGGGTTTAAGGGCAGATTAAGGGGCTGTTTGGCTAGACTTATTTTAAAAACATAACACGAGTCTCACCTTTTAAATTAATAAGACACGGGTTCGGTTTTCAATGCGTTTTAATAAAAGAATACAAGAGTACGTGTTATTATTTTACGAGATTATTTTACTTTACATTACTTATTAATTTTACAAGGTAATTAAATTAATAAGACACGACTTATAATTACAAGATTATTTATTTCAAGTTAATTAAATTAATTTAACATGCTATATAATTAATTTAATTAAAACATGGACTTAGGTTATTATTAATAATTAATAATGCATGTTTTAACCTAAGTAATTATATCTTTATTTAATTAAATCACATTATATTTAATTAAATACCTTTAACCTATAGTTATTTAAATAACAGGTAATAATTAATAAACTATACATTATATCATTATGACTTAGAATATTAATCAGTAAACACTTAAGATTATTTATTAGCTTATTTAACCAGCTTATATCTATTTATGGAAACTTCCATTTTTAGAAACTATTTAATTAAGGCAGCTAATCTATTTATGGAAACTTTCTACTTTTAGAAACTTATCTATTTTAAGCAGTAAATTCTATTTTTGGAAACTTTCTATTTTGGAAATTTCTATTTTTGGAAACCTGCTATTTTTGGAAAGTTACTTAATATTGCACCATGAGTATATAAAATACCAGTGATACTTAATCAGATTAATCAGAATATAAGATGAACACAGATTAAGGCTTAAAACAGTAAAAACATGACTTAAAACATATAAAATAAGCTAAGATAAGACATAAAACCCAGTACGTATTCAGTAATTCGATACTTCCACGTGCGTATTCATGTAGCATTAGTGATTCAGAAGTAGGAGTCTCTCTTCCGTTCGTTCACTGGACTTGAGGTACGGATTCCCGTCCTTTCAGTATGGACATTCTTTCCTTATTAGGATTTCCCCGTATGCAGCCAACTATTTTCCCCAGTATTTTTTTTATTGTTTTGAACTGCTTATGTTTAATTAGCATAATCTATAGCCATATACAAGCATGACCAGTTTCACCTAGTTATGGAGGTACCATAACCATAACATTGGAGGCACCAATGTTATGACTTCCCCACGGCGGAGTGATTGCTCGTGGCGTCCCTTTTCAGTTTTGGCCATATTATTATATCATGTGGGGCGTATGGATGCATCCTAGTTACATGTTTTATTCAGTATTTCATGGTGAATGTGGTGTGTGCCTTGCATCCTTCACAAGGAGTTGATCCCTCCTACCCAGACCAGTATATTAATTAGAGGCATCCCCTCTAATCAGCATGATGAGGTCACCCCTCCAAGTATTCATGCACGTGACCTTTTCATGACCTATATGGGCTATGGTATATATATATGTTAAAAAAGTTTTAATAAGATAAACATAAGGCTTTTCAAACTATAAAACCAGTTTTCTCAATACTTAACCAGTCTACTCAGAACTTAGTCTTCCGCTGTTATATGTTACATGCTTATCCTTTTTCATGCTATATTGTATATCCGTGCACTGAGCGTTTTGCTCAGCCGTTACTTTCCTTTCCATGTCCCAAAACGGCAGGTACCCAAGACTCGAGCCATTTGGAGGACATGCATAGGATGGAAGCTGCCATAGACTTCTTCTCATGTTTCCTTCATATATTTATGCTTGTTTAGTCTTTCATTCAGTTCATTTACTTTGTTATGTTTTGGGCTTATGTTTGGGAACCGATGTTGTATTCCGGTTTTCCCTATGGTCATGTATGTTTTACTACATATTACCTTGCATGCTTTGATGACACGCCATAATTACGTGTGACATTCCATTTATCAAAATGGGGTGTTACAGTTAATCTTTATTTTCCTTTAATCAAGCTTTTCTCTATCATTCTGATCCTACTTTTCTTGTCTTTGATTTGATTGTGGTTCGGATTAAGCATTGATTTTGCTTAATCTTATGGTTTCGTGATTAAAAGGTTGATCTTTATATTCCTAGATAAGTTCTCATACGGTTTATGTTGTAAGCTCTTTGTGCTTATTGGCTTATTTCATGTTTTTAACTTATCACTTTTCGTATTACTTAAACGTTTTAGTCTTTTTAAGGTTTATTTTATAAAGTTTATGATTTTATGTTTTGAAAGTTGTCAAATTTAAGCTTATTAAGTTGTTTAAGATTCAGTTAAGTTAGCTTATTGGAACTGCTTATTGAAACCTTGGCTTATTCTTCATTTTTAGATTAAATGTTGTGTGCATCGCAACATTTGGGTATCTCACATTCCAACGGCTGCTGGTTTCTATCGCAATAACCCATTGAGGGTTCTACTTTGCGATATATTGGTTTATCCCCCTTATTCCGATCTGGGATTGCGATCGCACATTGCGATCGCATATTCCGACGGGTGGTAAGGTTACTTTGAGTCGAAACTCTGCCAGTTTTTTGTCATTTACATTCCGATAGGTTGATCATATTGCGACAAAAACATTCCGATACCTTATATTCCGATCTGGACTTTGCGATTGAACAACTTTGCGACAGAATTGTTTTAAATATATTCCGATGGCTGATTTTTAATATATTCTGATGGTTTAGAGTTTTGGACATTCCGATAGCATTCAGTTTGCATTCCGATAGATTAAGCTTTTAAGTTTTTAAGTTTTACAAAATTTCATGTTTTAAGTGTTTTTTACTTTATAACTTTTAGTTTAATCTTTAAAAAGCTTTAATCATTACTCAACGAGAATTATTTGCTTTTAGATAAAAATAAATAATCAACAAACCACTTTCTTTTATCCACCAAGAACAATTGAGTCACACTTTCGACCAATAATCAATTCGAAAAGATCGGAACAACGAACTTTGATACTTAGTGAAAATGCTTGTATTAAATGGCGCCGCTGCCGGCTCTTTTCGTGAAGATTAATGGTTTTTTGTGAGAGACGCGTTGGATTTTGGGATCCGTTCACTCGTGAACGTTATTTTTCGTGTCAAAAATTTTCAAAAATCCATAAAAATAAAAAATTTCAAAAATACAAAAACATTTGAAAAATCATAAAAGCATTTTTTTCGAAAGTTTTGCACCCAAAATAATCTTCTTGCTTATCTATTGTTCTTCATGGATTCTTATGTCCTTTGCGTAGGGTGTGGGAGACGATTATATGGGTGCGAATCATGTCAATGGTGTTCAAGCGAGCAATGCGGAAAAGACCTTCCTCCTATTTCAATCGATTCACAATTGGGATTTTGTCCATCGTGCAACTCGACTAATTCGTCATTTTCTAATCCACCTCCTATTCCCCCTTGCATATATTGTGGAAGCGATATTCATTGGCATGTTTCGTGTCCAATTCGATACCCGCCTCATGGCGAGCAAGAACTGGGTTACAAATATGACAATGGTAATAGCTATCTACAAGAAGCACTGGGTTTTTCTCCATACCCATGTTGCCAAAATTGTGGGGGCCCTCACTATACTTCTTATTGTCAGCCAATGAATTATTATAAGCAAAATCCGTGTCCTCATTTTTCTTCACCAATGGATTATTATGAACCAAATCCGTGTTCTAATTCTTCTCAACCGATGAACTACTATGAGCCACACCCATGCTATAATTCAGGTTTTCAACATTTTGAGCCCCCACAACACTTCCTCGATCATCAACCCTCTTTTGCATTTCCTCCTGAGCAAATTGCCACTCTTTTTGACAACTTTCAAAAAGTTCAAGAAGCTTGCAACAAGATCATCGAAAAATGTCAAGAGGATCAACGACATGAGCAAATATCAAATATCGAGACTTATACTCCTCCTCCGGTGTATCCATACTATTATGATGATGATGACGATGAGCCTACTATTTCTTGGAATGATCTTGTTGCTCAATGTCCTAGTGCTATTGTACCTCATTCCCTCGATATCCCTAATGCGTCTAAGGATTGTGATACATTGAGTGAGATTAGTGAATTTGGTCTCGACAACTTATTTGAGGAGGTTTGTGATGTCCCTACTTTTGTTGATCTTAAGGACGAGGTCGCTTTTAATAATTATTTCCAATTCGAGCCCGAGATTGCGGAAATTATCGAACGAGGGCTAGCTCTTTTACCTCCACTTCTTCCTACAAGTGAGGTCGATTTTTCCAACGTCGATGCCGAACTTGATGAGTTCGAACGTCTTATTTTTCTTAATAATGACGAACCAACTCACTTGACCAATCATCCAATTCTCTAGGAGTTACCTAATCAACACTCCTCGAATGAGAATTACGTTTACCACATTCGTGCGGATTTAACTTATCAACAATCCCCACAAATGAATGATGGACTCGTACTTGATCGTGATCTTTTCGAGCGAGTTTCTAAAATCCTCAATGAGGGGAACGACAAACCTTGGTTTGACGCCCCTATCGATGATGAAGAAATCTAAGAGATTAACGTTCATGAGGATGAGTGCTTTAACCCGAGGTGACATTGACCATTTTATGATTGATAACCTTACGGCTTTGCCGCTTTATGAGCATCAATTGTCTTTTGGGAATGACAATTTCCTTACTTTACCCACCCCACCTCCCGTGGATCGCAACCTCACATACTTTTCGTATGTTGAGAGGACTTTTATGCCGTTCAAGACTTACCCTCCGACCTCTCCTTTATTATTTTCCTTCGGGAACGAGGACAAGGTCTTTGATCCCGGTATTACATTCGAGGATTCCCCATGGACCATTTAATTCGGGGACGATTCAGGCTCGCGACTCGGTTAACAAAAACAAGCGCTTCTCGGGAGGCAACCCGATTAGCTATCTATCTTTATCTGTTTTTATAACAATTGTAGGGGGGACCCTTGTATGTGTTTGTTGTCTTCTTTCTTATCATGTGTAGGGATTCGAGCTTTCAAAGATCCATTCTTGATGACTTTTGACGACCCGTGATTCCGTGTAACCGTCTTCCCGATTCTATCCTAAACTCTTTTGATTCTCTATTTTATATTCTTCAATATTAAAATAGGAATCACTTTAGTTGTCTCTTCCTTAGCAAGATTTAAACAACATGCACAATGTCCTAAGTGTAGGGGAGTTCAATCCCACATGCTTAAAAATTGAGGACAATGTTTATATTAATTGTAGGGGGACTTCTATCGAAGTTAAGTGGGTTTTTCCTTGTATTTGTCCTCATTTTAACCGGAAAATTTGATTTTTCGACATTTTTCCAAATTTTAATCTATTTTGGCCTAGTAGTATAGTAGTATTTTCCTTTGTTATCGTTATTTACTTTCTTTGCTTAAATAAAGTTTAATAAAGTGGTTTAAATTTTTCAACGTTATGAATCTTTTGACTCAACCCGAGTTTATTTATCTAAGTTTACTCTAGCTAGTATCCTTAACGTGTTTAAGTTAAGTTTTGCTAGGCTTTTATATAAGGAACTTTAAAACGCGAAAGTCTTAACTCTCACGGGTTAAGAACAAGAACTTTTCGCAAGTTCCTATAATTGATCCTAGAGATTCGTTTATCAAGGGAACTTTAAAATGCGAATTCTAAACTTGAGAAAGTCTAAGAGTTTGCAAGATCCTATAGATGACTCGAAAACCCAAAACTTTGATTTAATTGGCTAAGCATCCACGAGTCTCATTCCTTGAGATTTTAAATTGTGGAGAACGAGAGATGATTGAGGCAATTATAAGTTTGGTATTCTTTTGTGAATTTATGTGAGTCGATTATAAGCTTTTTCTCCCATCGCTTATTAATAAATATATTTGCAATAAATAAGGTTGTACGATTTGAAAAGTTACTTAGCTTCTAGCACAAGATCGTTTAAAAGTTGCTCGGTATTAATTAGAATTCATAGCCAAGGCATAACTTATTGAAGCGGGATGCGAAGATTGGCGAGTCCAAAAAGGACCTAACAAGGCATGAGGGCTACATTTTGTTGCTAAAGATCCAAAAGTGATGTGAAGAATCATTTATCAAAAATCAATATGAAGGATCGAGACACACGACGAAAAGCAAAAACTCCCCTAAAGATCATGGAGAAGTCTATCAAAAAAGGCCCTAACAAGGTATGAGGATAAATAGATCCAAGTCCTAAAAGGAGGCGGATCGTTGTATATCAAAGTCCAAAATAAAGATTGGAGAAAAATGAAGAAGTCGTGGTCCAAGTATGAAGAATCTCTCAAAACTTCAAGTGAAGAAACTCCTATTATAAAGAGAAGACCATTATTTCATGAAAGTCTCTCAAGATTTGAAGTATGAAGTCACTGCCAAATATCGGCCCGAGAAAGGTCTCAAATCGTGAAGCGCGTTACGCCAAGATATGAACTTTATGAGGTCCCGAGAAACAGTTCTAAAAGATTTTGTCCTTTAGCTAACTATTGATTAAATGATCCCACTTTATTTTCAGCCTAAATAACTATCGAAATAAGTCAAACAATGCATCCTCGTGATCATTCAAG
The DNA here is from genome assembly GCA_025667525.1 of Glebionis coronaria. NCBI lineage: Eukaryota > Viridiplantae > Streptophyta > Magnoliopsida > Asterales > Asteraceae > Glebionis > Glebionis coronaria. Next base: position 221,654,984 of record CM046878.1, read on the forward strand.
ACAAAATTAAAATGTAAAAGATACACCTAGGAGTAAGGGAGTCTAAGTGAATAATTGGGCCACATGAGTTCGTGTTAGTTTGCTAACTTATAATAACAATGATCTCGTTTTTAAGCTTGGTTTGGGGAACGTGAAACTTGAGGATGATGAACATTCATGACGGCCAAAACCCAATGTAAGTTTTTGATCTCTTTACTCGTTTTCTTATTTTTGAAATTTTCTATCTTTTTAATAAAGGCCAATGTGGATTGATTGTGATGGAAAATATAAAACGTGCTTTGTAACTAATGCATTGCATGAGGACATTGCAATGGTCAAGTGTAGGGGATCTGATATGTGTGAAAACACCCATCCTTTTACCACTTAATTATAATAATAACCAAGCCAAAACATGTATTTTATGTCGTAAATGTCGGAATAATGTGTGGTTTGTGTTTTTGTTGTGATTTAGGACCCAAATGTGAAAAGGGAAGAAAACACGGCTTTCACGAGCTTTTATCAAAGAAAAAGACAAAAGACGAAGTCAAGAGATCAATAGTGCAAAAATAACGAAAGTCCAAGACCTATTCTGAAGATTTATCGAAGAACAAGTCTGAAGACGGAAGTTTAATAAAGCCGAGGAACCCAAGTCTAATTAATGAAGAATTTTCAAGAGGAGTTTAATCAACCCTGAGACAACGTCGAAAAAGTCGAAGAGTTTCGAAGACGAAAAGACATGAAGAAAGAAAGAAAGAAGGAGCAACACATGTATCCTTCCCTTCTCCCTATATATAGCACCCATTTCACTTCATTTCTCTTTGTTAGCTAATTTGACAAATTAGTCTTTCCACCATTTTCATTCCTTGTACCATTTATTTTCATGTCATTTTAATTTCATTTCTTAAATTTCTTGCCTTTTAATTCCAAGTAAGTTCATTTTATTGTTAATCTTTATTTTCCTTTAATAAAGCTTTTCTTTATCATTCTCATCCTACTTTTCTTGTCTTTGATTTGATTGTGGTTCAGATTAAGCATTGATTTTGCTTAATCTTATGGTTTCGTGATTAAAAGGTTGATCTTTCTATTCCTACATAAGCTCTCATACGTTTAAGTTGTAAGATCTTTGTGCTTATTGGCTTATTTCATGTTTTTAGCTTATCGCTTTTCGGATTACTTAAACGTTTTAGTCTTTTTAAGGTTTCTTTTATAAAGTTTATGATTTTATGTTTTGAAAGTTGTCAAATTTAAGCTTATTGAGTTGTTTAAGATTCAGTTAAGTTAGCTTATTGGAACTGCTTATTGAAACCTTGGCTTATTCTTCATTTTCGGATTAAGTATTGTGTGCATCGCAATAGTTGGGTATCCCACATTCCGACGGCTGCGGGTTTCTATCGCAATAACCCATTTAGGGTTCTACTTTGCGATAGCTTGGTTTATCCCCCTTATTCCGATCTGGGATTGCGATCGCACATTGCGATCGCATATTCCGACGGGTGGTAAGGTTACTTTGAATGGAAACTCTGACAGTTTTTTGTCAGTTACATTCCGATAGGTTGATCATATTGCGACAGAAACATTCTGATACCTTATATTCCGATCTGGACTTTGCTATTGAACAACTTTGCGACAGAATTGTTTTAAATATATTCCGATGGCTGATTTTTAATATATTCTGATGGTTTAGAGTTTTGCACATTCCGATAGCATTCAGTTTGTATTCCGATAGATTAAGTTTTTAAGTTTTTATGTTTTACAAAATTTCATGTTTTAAGTGTTTTTTACTTAATAACTTTTAGTTTAATCTTTAAAAAGCTTTAATCATTACTCAACGAAAATTATTTGCTTTTAGATAAAAATAAATAATCAACAAACCACTTTCTTTTATCCACCAAGAACAATTGAGTCGCACTTTCGACCAATAATCAATTCGAAAAGATCGGAACAACGAACTTTGATACTTAGTGAAAATGCTTGTATTAATATGGTTCAATTTGGCTGGCTTATTTTTGCTTAAACTGCTTATTTCTTCATAATCTGCTTATTTGCAAATCTGTGTCATATCTAGGGACTGTTTACTTAAACTGTATCATTTGGCTGAGTGATTTTATCATTTCTTGCTTGTTTATGACTCCTTACAACTCACTGGTTGTAAGGGTTCCCTTGTTATCCATTGAAACCAAGTAAATCTCTCAATAATCAAAGGTCAAATAGTCACAGTAGTGGGAACTCCTTTCCCCTGCTGCTAGCCACAGCTAGTGTTATTTTTGGTATAGCTTATCAATAAGCTGTTCTAGCTTATTTTAATCTGCAACAACTTTAAATTGGTAATAGGTTCTCATCATTTGACCCATTTGTTCATTATAGAGCAATTTGGTGGTTGACTTTAGGGTTTGACTAGAAAACCAACTCCATTGACTTTTACATAAGTGCTTATCAATTCATTCAGCTTACTTGGCTTTGCTTATCAAACTTTTCTTGATTGATTTGGCTTATTTAAGTCATTTAGAGTCTTTTGAAACTTGAATCAAGTCTTGAGGTTGTCTAAAACTCTAAGTCGACTATTTCGTCTTTTAGTGGATTTTTACTTTGGTTATTTCTGGCTTATTGGTTGTGCTTTTTCAAAATTTCTTTTCACAGATCTCTTAGGCATCTCAAAAGAAGGTTGTGTGTCAAATTAGAGCTTATGGCATTGGCTTATAACTTAATGGGCCAAAAAGCCCATTAAGAATAAGTTGTTGTACATTTAAGTTGTGATAAGCTCACATCAGCTATTGGGCCTTCAAACTTTTGTGTTTAGAATTGGATTTTAAGCTAGACTGGTGATTTTTAGCTTATTTGGTTGAGTTTGGACTTATTGGGCCAAAAAGCCCAATAACTTGGACTGTTTTTGTTTTTAGCCCATTTGGAGGCCCATTAGGGGTATTTTGGTAATTTTAATTTCATTTTCTGTTTATTTGGTTAAAATAAACTAGTTTGCAAGTTTTTAGAAAGTTTTATAATTTTTAGATTTTTTATATTATTTTAATAATATTTTATTATTAAATTTCATTTTTAATATTTTTGCAACTTTTATATTTTTCTTAGGACAAATACATTAAGTTAGGATTTTTGAAACTCTTAGATTAATTTTCTCATCATTTTTTTAATTTTTAGAATTATTTTAATATGTTTAATAGTTTTTAATCATTTAAAAATAGTTTTCATTAGTTTAAAATTTCATAAAAATAGTTTTTAGTCTTATTAAGTCATTTTAGAGGTTTACAAAGTGAAAAGTCTTTATTTGGGCTTTTTATTAACTATTTGGATTTTTTAGGCTTTAATTAGCATTTAAAATTAATATTTAATTAATTAAAATGTTTGAAGAAGTTTTGATCATTTCTAAACTCTTAGTTATTTTTATTTGATTTTTGGTAATTTTTTGGGAATTTTTAGAATTAATTTTTATTTTGTCACTTTTTACGGTTTTTCGTTTTGTCGTCGTAGTGTAATTTTAACGTATCCGTCATTCTCTTTTCTCATCTTTTCTTTCTCTCAATATTAATCTCAAATATTTAACAAGTTTTTCACACACATATACCTCCTTGGGAAACGAACTTATTTGGGTCATTAACACTTGATTTTCCTAAATCATTTGTTTAGTACTTACCGCTCATATACGCTCTTTTGTTTTCCTAAACAAAGGTGTATTTTACCACAATCATTTTGGCGCCGCTTCCGGGGAGGTGTGTCGTCATTAATTTGTTCATTTTGTTTTTTATATCTAACCATAAATATTAAATAGTCTTTATATTAGTAGAACTCTACTAATACGTATTATCGGTTTTTTTTTCGTTTTTTTGTGAAATATTATTACTATATTATATAAGTATCACAACAAATTCAAAATATCTCCAAAAGTGTGAAAACACAACCTTAATGGGATTTATCTCCTAATTATTGTATTCGAATCTCAAACAAAAAGAAAAGGCTAAAATAGATAAATACTTTCGTGAATCTCGATTTTGAAAAATACGAACTATAAGGTGGGTATAAGGCGGGTGTTATAGTACACCCTAAAGGAAAAGGCTTTTAAGTGCTTCGCGCCGCCTCGTTTCTCCACTTGCTTGTGAGTATTTGAGATTGAAGGCTAATCGAGGGTTTTGCCGCCCTAAGTATTATTATATATCATATATATTTGTTTGGTTTCTTTGTGATTAAACCCTCTTGAACAATGTAGTTTTCACCAAAGTTCTAAAGTCAATCTAAGGCGTTCACTCCACGTGATCGTTTTCATTCTTTTGAGGCTTCTTTAATCAAGAGTTTGATTCGAGGAGAGATTTGGTATATTGTTGTCAAGGAATACACACAAAATAAAAAAAATTAAAAACAATCAAAAACACAAATAAAAAGTGAAATTCACAAAATACCCAAAAGAATCTTCTTTTGCCACCTCCACATTCTACGTCAAGTTTATGCTAACTCGTAATCAAGCAAAACGAGCTCGCGAACGTCGTGAAAACCAAGGAAATTTGATTGAAGAGTAAACTCGAATTGTCGCACCCGTTGTAGAACCAATAGTCACCATGGCTAATCGTAGTATGATGGAGTTGCTTCAAGCACCTACCGAGGGTTTTAGAGAAGCTATTCTGATTCTCGCAATCCTTGCGGAAAATTTCGAGATTAAGACGGGTTTAATGTTGATGTTACAAGCAAACAAGTTTCGAGGTCATGAGAAAGACAACCCGCATTATCACACACAGAATTTCAATCGTCTCACCACAACAAGCAAGTTTAAGGATGTTCCGCATGGCGCCATTAAGATGATGTTGTTTCCATACTCGTTGGATGGACCCGCAAAAATTTGGCTCGAGAAAGAACTGCCAAATTCGATTTTGACATGGGGTGATCTCGTTTCTAAGTTTGTGAACCAATTTTTTCCACCATCTAAAACAACACATTTGAAAAATGAGATTTCAAGGTTTACACAACGTAATAATTGAAAGTTTTTCAATGGCATGGGAACGATTTAAAGAAATGTTACATGAATGTCCACACCATGACTTTTTGGAATTACATCAAATAGATACTTTTTATAATGGGTTAAACGATCATGAACGAGATTATTTGCATGCCTCCGCGGGTGGTAATTTTTTGTGCAAAACGACCGATGAGGCTTTAAAGATTATCGAGAATAGATCTAAGGTTTATAACCCTCGCAATACACCAAGTGTTTTCAATATGGGTTCATCTTCATCATCATCGTCTCGTAACATGAATGCCTTACATGATGAAGCAAATGAGGAAAATCGGTTTTTCGATAGATTTTTGACGCTTATGACACATTGGAAAGCACAAGATGCTTTGAATTCCGCATCGGTTAAAGCGGTTGAAAAGAGTTGTTTATCTTGTGGTGGAGCTCATGATCTTTCCGAGTGCATTACCGCCGGTGGTAACACTTCGAGTGCTTATATAGCTACGGGAACTTATAACCAAAACCGCCAAGGTTCCCGCCCAAATCAAGCTCCACAAAATCAAAATGCTAATAACTATCGAAACAACAATCAAAATGGTGGTTATCAAGGCTATTCACGTAACTATAACGAATGGAATTACCAAAGTGGGAATGGGCAAGTTCAAATCAAAACCAAAACCGTGATTTTCAAAACACTACACAAGGTTTTCAAAATGCTCACACTAAAAATCTTAATAGGGAATTTTTGGATTATGCAAAAGCAAACGATGCTATGTTTGATAACGTGCAACTTGAGAAGATTAGCTTAAGATCCGAGTTGAAAAACGAGCTTAAAAACGAACTTGCTAATGAATTAAAAACTCATGCTAATAAAATGGAAGGAAATGTTCAACGTCTTCAACAAAATCAACAAAAGATGGAACAAGGTCAACATGAGATTAAGCAAGAGTTGTTAAAAGCGGATTTAAGGCAATCAAAATTTGAAGATCGAATGGCTAAAATGTTTGAAGCAATCATGTGTAAACCCTCTTCCTCGGGTGGTCTTCCTAGTGATACCATTGCAAGCCCGAAAGGAGAAATGAAGGTTATTACTACTCGTAGTGGTAAAACTTTCAAGGAACCAATCTCTCGTCCTAGTACTTCTACGGAAAAGGAAATCGAGAAAGAGCCCGAGGTGGTGGTCGAAAAGGAGCATATCACAAGCCCACGAAGTACCGCTCATACCACACCTACGGTTGAACCAATACACATTATGAAACCCGAGATTCTAAGGCCGTTGCCTATGCCCCAACCCGCACCACCCTTCCCTTACCCATCAAGACAAAACAAAGAGAAAATGCAAGAACGTAACAAACAACAAATCGAGCTTTTTATAAAAATGTTTCAACAAGTTCATTTTGATGTAAGTTTAGCCGACGCGTTGTTATGCATGCCTCGTTTCGCTTCCACTTTCAAAGGTATGATGAATGATAAGGAGAACCTTTCAAATCTATCTAATTGTTCTTTGGTTTATCTTAATCAAATACCGGAAAAAGTTGGTGACCCGGGAAGTTTCTCATTCCTTATGATATACAAGAAATGAAAGAATGCCTCGCCTTGGTCGATCTTGGTGCGAGCGTTAATTTGATGCCATTTTCCATTTGAAAATCGCTTTCGCTTCCGGCTCTTACTCCTTCGAACATGTCTATCGAGATGGCTGATCATTCTACGATTTTAGCATGTGGAGTAGCCGAGGATGTTTTCGTGAAAGTGGGGAAGTTCCACTATCTCGTTGATTTTATAGTAGTTGACATCCCCGCGGATCCTCAAATTCCTCTAATTTTAGGTCCTCCATTTTTAGACACCTTGAGATCGCTTATCGACGTTCATGCGAGAACTATTACTTTGAGATTCAACGAAAAGGATCTTGTTATAAACGCTACTCAAAACTCGACACCTTTTCATGTTTATGCAATCGCTACCATCAATCACATTGAGTTAGTTGATGTGGTTTGCGATGAGTTTTCACAAGATGTGTTAGGTTTTTCTGATTGCTCGTCAAGTGGCACTCCCATTATTTTGGATCCGATTCTTGCTAATTCTACACCAAATCTCACTCCATTCCAAGGAGGCAATTTTACTTCAAATGAAATCAACAATGAAGATGAGGTGATTATTAGTAATGATACTCTTATTCCACCATTTCTTCCGCCGTTGGAAGTTATGAGTGTTGAACAAAAATCTTCAATCGAGGAACCGCCTATCCTTGAATTGAAAGATCTTCCATCTCACCTTGAATATGCATTCTTGGAAGGTGATGACAAGTTTCAGGTTATTATTGCAAAAGATCTTGCTAATGATGAATAAACCCCACTTTTGAAAGTTCTTAAACCTCATAAAGGGGCAATTGCGTGGAAAATTTCTGACATTAAGGGTATTGACCCAAAATTTTGTACTCACAAGATTTTAATAGAGGAGGAATATAAACCCGCAATTCAAAGTCAAAGAAGGGTAAACCCCAAAATTCACGATGTCATCAAAAAGGAAGTCTTAAAACTTCTTGACGCGGAAATGATTTATCCTATCTCTGATAGCCCATGGGTGAGCCCAATCCATTGTGTCCTTAAGAAGGGAGGAATGACCGTTGTGCCTAATGAAAACAACTAGTTAATTCCCACTCGTTTTGTGACTGGTTGGAGGGTGTGTATTTACTACCGTAAGTTAAATGACGCCACTCGTAAAGACCACTTTCCGTTACCCTTCATGGATTAAATGTTGGAGAGACTTGCGAGAAATGAACTCTATTGCTTTTTAGATGGTTTTTTCGGTTACTTCCAAATCCCTATCGACCCTCGTGATCAAGAGAAAACTACGTTTACGTGTCCTTATGGAACGCTTGCTTATCGTAGAATGCCTTTTGGACTTTGCAATGCACCGGGTACGTTTCAACGGTGTATGATGGCTATTTTTCATGATATGATCGAGAAGTCGATGGAAGTATTCATGGATGACTTTTCGGTGTTTGGCAATTCGTTCACGTCATGTTTATCTAATCTCGAGAAAATATTAAAACATTGTGAAGAAACCAACCTTTTACTTAGTTGGGAAAAATTTCATTTTATGTGTAAACAAGGAATCGTCTTAGGGCACAAGGTCTCGAAAGCGATGATTGAGGTCGATAAAGCTAAGATAGACGTCATCGCCAATTACCTCATCCCAAAACCGTCAATGGAGTTAGGAGTTTCCTAGGCCACGCGGGCTTTTATCGTTGTTTCATCAAAGACTTTTCGAAAATCTCTCGACCTATGACACACCTTCTCGAGAAGGATGCTCCTTTTAACTTCAATGAGATTGTGTTAGAGCTTACAAATCTCTTAAAAGGAAACTTACCAAAGTTCCCATTCTTGTTGCTCCTAATTAAGAATTACCCTTTGAAATCATGTGCGATGCAAGTGATTATGCAATTGGGGCCGTCTTAGGGCAACATTATGGAAAGCACTTCCGTACTATCCGTTATGCTAGTAAGACGATGATCGAGGCTCAACTTAAGTACACCACAACGGAAAAGGAATTCCTTGTCGTGGTCTATGCTTTTGAGAAATTCCGACCTTATCTTTTCTTGACTAAAAGCATCGTGTATATGGACCATTCGGCTATCAAGTATCTCTTAGCTAAGCAAGATTGCTTCGTTGGATGCTCCTCCTCCAAGAATTTGATGTCACCATGCTTGACAAAAAAGGGGCCGAGAATCTAGCGGCCGATCATCTCTCTCGTCTAGAAGATCCTCACAAAGATGTTTTCGAGAACAAGGAAATTACCGAAACATTTCCTCACGAGACTCTCGGTGTAGTGAATTCTAAAGACACTACCCCATAGTTTGCCGACATTGCAAATTACCATGCGGGGAACTTCATAATCAAGGGTATGACGACACAACAAAAGAGAAAATGCTTTCGTGACGTCAAGTTCTATTTTTGGGACGACCCTTATCTCTTTTGGGTTTGTGCGGATCAACTGGTTCGACGTTGTGTCTTTGGTACCGAAGCTTCTAACATCCTTAAAGCTTGTCACGAGGGACCCACGGGTGGTCACCGCGGTGTTAATCTCACAGCCAAGAAAGTGTTCGCTGCTGACTTCTTTTGGCCTACGATCTATCGTGATGCACACGCACTTGTGAAGTCGTGTGATTCTTGCCAACGTCAAGGAAAATCGTCGCAAAAGGATGAAATGCCGCAAAACATAATTCAAGTGTGTGAGATTTTCGACATTTGGGGCATTGACTTTATGGGGCCATTCCCATCGTCTCATGGAAACAAGTATATCTTCGTCGCCGTCGACTACCTTTCTAAGTGGGTGGAAGCTAAGGCTTTACCTACGAATGATGCTCGTGTGGTAGTGAAGTTCTTGAAGCAACTATTCTCTCGGTTTGGAACCCCTCGTGCTATTATAAGCGATTGTTAAACCCATTTTTGTAATGACCAATTTGAAAAGGTTTTAAAGAAATATGGAGTTACACATCGTTTTTCTACGGCTTATCACCAGCAAACGAATGGGCTAGTCGAGGTTTCAAACCGAGCTTTGAAGAGGATTTTCGAATGGTCGATTGGCTAAAATCGTGCTTCATGGTCTGACATACTCGATGTCACTTTATGGGCCTTTTGGACCGCTTATTAGACACCTATCGGTTATACTCCATATAAGTTGGTTTATGGAAAGAATTGTCATTTGCCCATAATTGGAGCATAAGGCATATTGGGCCCTTAAGCATGCAAATTATGAATTGAAGACCGCAGGAGATCACCAGAAAATACAACTTAATGAATTGGATGAATTAAGAGATAATGCTATGTAAATTCATTGATTTTAAAGGAAAAGACTAAAAGTTTCATGATTTAAAGATCAAAAACCGGGTTTTTAACGTTGGTGATCAAGTGTTACTTTTTAACTCTCGTTTGAAGATATTTTCTGGGAAATTGAGATCTCGTTGGTCGGGTCCGTTCACCATAACACAAGTGTTTCCTTATGGGACCATTGAGTTAGCTCTAAATGATGGTCCTAATTTTAAGGTGAATGCACATAGGCTTAAGCACTACTTCGGTGGGGAAGTTCCTTCGTTAGACGACCTCGATTATTGGAAACTCACTTTATGTGACGACATTTAAGAATTCCCGTTAGTTATCATAGTCACGCACATTTAGACTAGACTAGGCTCGTTGTAAAGTTTAGGTTGTGTGCGTGACTATATATACCCCTCCTTAGCTTCCAAAGAGGGGTGTTGATTGTCATTTGTTCATTTGGGAATACATTACACTTTCACTTTCAACCTCTCTTCTCTCTCTCTAAGCCAACAATGGCTTCCACCACCATTTACCACCACATTAGACCACCGGATCCATTTTAGCATTTCTACATTTGGCATCAGAGCCTCAGTTCTATCCTTGGATCATGTTTATATATTCGATTTGGTGGTCTGATTATTCTTTGTGTCTCGTTATATTAATTCTGTCCATTTTATCACAAAATTTTTGTCACGTCTTATTCTTTTGTCCAATTGTCCAATCAGTCACATGTTTTTGGGGTCTCAAACTTATTAACTTACTCTCGGTTTCATCAATATCTTGGTCAAAATAATACAAATCTGGTGAATGGTTCTGGGTTTCTTTATTTATCCTTGTTTATACAGATAGATAAGGACAAAAGTTCAGATCCATCATTTTCGGTTTCATTCAAAACCCTTTTCAGATTGGGTTTCCGACAGCCTATTCAGATTGACATTCAGATTGGGATTCAGATTGGGTTTCCGATTGGATATTCAGATTAAACTTTCAGATTGGGTTTCAGATTGGGTTTCCGATTGAACATTCAGATTGTCATTCAGATTGGGTTTCCGATTGGACATTCTTTTTTACTTTCCGATGGTCTCACTTGTAGGACATTACTTTGACTCAAAAACAAAAAATATTCCGATGGGATTTTTTTTGTTTGTCATTCTGATTGGACTGTTTTTAAAAAGACTTGTGAACCAAAGTTTTGTGACCATAATCATCACCCATCACAACCGAGTCAACTCGGTAATTACCGAGTTGACTCAGTTGAACTCACTGAGTCGACCAACTCATTCCATCCTTATACCACCTCAACACCACAATCTAACCTAATACCCATCGTCTCCTTTTCCCCAATCCAACCAAAGACTCAAACTCAACATAAAATCAGAAAACTTTTTGATCTCAGATTAATTTCGTGGGTTATAATTTATTATGACCTCGAAAGATCATTACCACCCGAAATCATATCATCATCGACCATATGTGTAGAATTTAATCCTTTAATTTTCGAAAACAAATTCAGATTAATAACATGTATGTTATAAACCTACTCTTTGTTTCGATTAAAGGTCACTCAAAACGAAAAACTACATATACACCTACCCGAGATCGTTTTTAGATCTTACAGCCACATGCATCTCGAATCGGACCTACAATCATCTCACGTTCATCATGTTTGTGTGGTGATAACAGTTCCAAATGAACCCATTTGATTCATATGAAATCGATTAGAATCGATGTATGTGATTTGTTTTGGAATTCATTTGGTGGGTTTTAGATTGAGATTAGTTTTTGGGATGAGATTCGTTGGAAGATCTGGGTTAGATGGAAGATGATATTTTGGGAAGGAGTTTTTGGGGGGACGGAGTATACGAGAAGGAGATGAGTTAGGTGAGAGAGTAGGGGCGGTTTGATCTATGTGAGATCAGGTTAGGGTTACGAGTGATTAGGGTTGTGGAGTTAGTTATATCCCTTTTGTTGGATCGGGTTATGAGTTTGATGGGCCTTGGAAACCATTTTTTTAAAATCAATTTGATTTGGGCTGCTGGACCGTGTGTTTTAGTAATTTATACACACAAATTTGTTTAATACAAATTTTAACTAAATTTGCTGTGTATTAAGTTTACTTTGGTCATTATCGGGAAGAGACGACAAAAAGTAACGAGACATTGTTAAGGAGAATGGATGCTCAAACAAACAAGTTCCTTTTTTGAATTTGTGGTTTTTTTGTTGCATTTGTGGTCCTTTAATTTATTCTTGACACTGATTGGGTGACGAGAAATGTGACGCGACAAAATGACGTGACAATTGTGACAAGAATTTACTTTGACGAGACCAAGAAAAAATGGGCGATTTTTTAGTGGCTACAGATTTTGTTTGATCGGGTATTAATTACGTGACGTTGAAGACGGATTTTTCGAAGGCGTGTATTTATTTTATCTTTTAATAGATAACTTGCTCGTGCTTAATCCTAGAATGAAGACTTGGTTATCTGGTTTTCGGGTTCGGGGTGGATGGTTGATGACTCGGATAACTATCACTTAAAGGGGTTACATTGTTGTACTCAGTGTCACGCGCTTAGTCGACGTGGATAATTTCAAGAGGTGTTGTGCTTATAGACTTCTTCAGTGATGCATTGAGTACTTAGAGATTTCTCCACCGTTCTTCATTCAACAATAGTGCAAGCTTAAGTCACAAGATCGAAGGATTCTTATTCAGTTTCACGTTTGATGTATCCGGTTCATTCTTTCAGTGGTCACTTCAAATTAATTTCACGTGGGATGGTAAAGGCGGCCATGGAGAGTTTATGAGAAGAGATTTTTGATCAACAGCTGATTCTCACAAAATATATAATTCAGCTTATTTATTATTCTCACGATATTTCAGGTTCATGTGCGTACAATTTATTGATGGTTCCGAGTTTCGAAACCATCAAGGGGGAAGAAGAATACACATTGAACGCACAACGAGTACACGTGATGAACTTCATACCTTCTTTTGATTTGAAGATATTCCGGGATAACATTTGTCATAGCCGCAGAGAAAATCAGTGTTTTAACTCGTGTCGTTATCAATCTCCAAACGGTACACTACTGATTCGAGGTTTAATTGTTTGATTGTTGCAATTAAACATCATCATTATCCTATATGCATTCCCGGGACTTAATTGACTCTAGTGCATATCCGGAAGAAGATATGTACATTTCCGGGACTTAATTGACTCTGGTGTTACAATGTCAGCTTCATGAATGGGATAAAGTGTCCACTTCAATATTTGAGCTTCAAAATTGGGATTGATTTACCTTCTTCAACTATGTGGGGGAAGAAGTGTCTTGATTCTTTCTGGTATGCATAACTTGAACTCTCAGGGGGAAGAAAAATTAAGAAGAATTATTCAAGCGTGAGAAGAAAAGTTGCTGATCTACTTGGTGTGCCCCAAACTTTCAATCCCTCTTAGCAACATTTTCATGTTATATGATGGGATTTGCTAGTTAGATTCCGCTGTGCGCTTAATCATTCTAAGCTTTATTGAAAGCTTTGAAGTTGCTTACGAGGATTGTCGGCTTAGGGGGAAGCTATTTAAAATGCTTCTACATCAAGTTTACGTGGCATGAATTAGGGGGAAGCTAATTCAGAAGCTTCTCCTTAACCAGAAGTGTATGGGTTACTTAGCTCGTGCCGTTACAGTATTTCTTCTACAAGTTACTTTAAAGATGAGTCGTTTTGAAGACGAAGGCCTCAGAAGACTTCATCAGCATTGGATGCTTCAAGAAAGCTCTTATTCTTAATCATTTTGTACTTGTTAGGAAGAATATTGTAAGGAATTCTACACGTCGTCCCATGGGGGAAGATTGTTGGAAACTCACTTTATGTGACGACATTTAAGAATTCCCGTTAGTTATCATAGTCACGCACATTTAGACTAGACTAGGCTCGTTGTAAAGTTTAGGTTGTGTGCGTGACTATATATACCCCTCCTTAGCTTCCAAGGAGGGGTGTTGATTGTCATTTGTTCATTTGGGAATACATTACACTTTCACTTTCAACCTCTCTTCTCTCTCTCTAAGCCAACAATGGCTTCCACCACCATTTACCACCACATTAGACCACCGGATCCATTTTAGCATTTCTACATTGATCAAGTCACTTTACCCAATGATAATTAGCATTGAGTGGATCGAGTCGAGCTCATGACTCGGTAATAAAAAATTAGGTGCCCCGTGGGGGAGATCCCATGCTTATCCATTGTTTATATTATGCTTTCGAATGTAGTTAATGAGAGGGGATTTGTGCCCTTCCAACTCGTTGTCTCGTGGTTGTTTGTGAATGTCTTATCTAGATCATCATCGCCATGATTAAAGACTCTCGTGTTAGTTTACGTGAGCCTCGATCGTTTACTTGAAGATTTTTTCACGAATCCATGACATATCCTTTATTGTTCTAACAATTATCTTTTAGAATAATTCATAAACGGCTTTAGATATATTGTTGATCACCCTATCCATGCTAGATCCTAAGCATCCGACTCTTCGTCTCTAGTATGGGGGTGCTCCACCTTTAGGCTCGAAACATTGAGGACAATGTTTAATTTTAATATGAGGGGTGAATAGATACTTGCCTTGTTACGCCTCATGTTTTTCCAACTTTCAACGTTTTTTTTGTTTTGTTACTAATAAGGCTAAAAATGGTCAAATTTTAAAAATTTTCTTAGTTTTCATAAGTGTTTTTAAGACACGAATGTATATTTTCCGATGGGTAGAATAAGAGTTAATTTTGGACTTGATGGGCATTTGGAGCCCTTTACATTCCTTAACCCGCTTGAATCAAGTTTTGCTAGACTTTTATATAGGGAACTTTAAAACGCGAAAGTCTTAGCTCATTCGGGTTAAGTACAAGAACTTTTCGCAAGTTCCTATAACTGATCCTAGAAAGTCACTTATTAAGGGAACTTTAAATTCATTCTCTAAACTTGAAAAAGTCCAAGAAAGTGCAAGATCCTATAGGTGTCTTGAAAACCCAAAACTTTGATTTGATATAGTCTTAATGAAAGCTAATCCAAATTTGGCTTAATTTTGACTTGCATGGCTAAGTATTCACAAGTCTCTTTAATTAGAGGTCTTTAAATAGTGAAGAACGAGAAGTGATAGAGTTAGACAAGTGATCATGCTAAACGTAGAACATGAAGATGTTCTTTCAAAAACTCACATGTTTTTAATTGTGGCTTTTTCTCCCATAAGATCAATGCATTAGGAATAAAAATAATTGCAATAACTAAGGTCGTATGATTTGAAAGGTTACTTAGCTTCTAGCCTAAGATCGTTTAAAAGTTGCTCGGGGTTGAATAGAGTTTATAGCCAAGGCATAACTTATTGAAGCAGGATGCGAAGATTGGTGAAGATCCAAAAAGGCCCTAACAAGGCATGATGAGCTCTATTTTGTTGCTAAAGATCCAAGATGATGTGAAGTATCATTATTCCAAAATCAATATGAAGGATCGAGACACACGACGAAAAGCAATTACTTCCCTAAAGATCATGGAGAAAGTCTATCCAAAAAGACCCTAACAAGGTATGAGGATAAATATATCTAAGTCCGAAAAGGAGAAATCGTTGTATATCAAAATCCACAATAAAGATTGAAGAAAAATGATGAAGTCGTGGTCCAAGTATGAAGAATCTCTCAAAACGTCAAGTGAAGAAATTCCAAAATATGATGAGAAGACCATAATTTCAAGAACGTCTTCCGAAGATTCAAAGTATGAAGTACATGCCATATATCGGTTCTAGAAAGGTCTCAAATCGTGAAACGAGTTATGCCAAGATATGAACTTAAGGAGATACACATGAAGCCGTTTTAAAATATTTTGTCCTTTAGCTATCTATCGATTAAATCGTGCTACTTTATTTTTGGACTAATAAATACTCAAATAAGTCAATATGAATCACTTGTGATCCATGAAAAATAGTTAAAAAATCTAGAAACCTTTTTTTCCATAATAACTAGGATTGCGTGGAGAAAAAGTATTATGCAATTTGGACGTATGAGTAGTGTTAGCATTGTGACTTGTACCAACAATGATCTCGTTTTTTCACTTAGCATGGAATGTATGACAATCAAGGATGACGAACTTTACTCTATGAGAGATTCACTTATTTCTATTCATTGACCCTAAAAGTCACACACGTGATGAAAATCATACATTATGTCTTTAACATATCTTCGTAGTATTGTAGCAAGTTTTACTTTTCAATAAAGGGTAATAAAATTGAATTTTGGAGATGCTTTGATACTTTATACTAGCATTGCGTGAGGGTACAACAATGGTTTAGTATGGGGGAGTGATGAGATGGCATTTATACATGATGTCATCGTTCTTTTCGGTCTTTAAAAGCATAAAATGTCATCAAATATATGCTTGTGTTTGTTTACTTGTGTATATTAGGTATGGATATCGTGAAAAAGATAAAAGATCACAAGAAACAAGGAAAAACGAACACGAGAAACGAAGCCGCACAATGAACCGGGCCCTAGTTTGTGATTTATCAAAGAATAACCCTTGAAGACTTGAAGATGTACAAGAATGATCCCTCATTTATGAAGAAATGACACTTAATACCCATGTATATTCATAATTACAAGTTTGGTCCCTTAAGTTTCTCAAAATGAGAAAAAGGTCCTTCATCTTTGAAGAATTGGCGAGTTTAGTCCCTCAAAAAATCTAAATTGTCAATAATGGTCCCTCATGAAGTCTGTGACAACTGCGGTTTTGATGTTCGTCACTTAATTTTATTTTGTGCTAGTTACGTGTCTTTACGTGTTTATGTGCTAATTGGTGTGTATAGATTGTGGTTTGGATATCGTTTCCGGTACGGGGTACCTTGTGAGTGAAACGATGTTTGATGATTTCATGTTCATGAGCTCACATGGTAGTGACTATGAAATGAGAGGCTGTTATTTAGTGGTTTACGTATACGTATATGTATTATAGAAAATCGTATTTTTACGATTTAGGGTTTATCATTTTGAGGTGTCGGATAAGGAGTTTAGTCATGTGAGTATTTTTCAGGATGGTTTTAAGTCATTTAGGACTTAGTTATAAAGTTTATTTCAAAATTTGAGATTTTTTTTAAAACTGTATATTTTACGTCTTTTACGGTAAACGCGTAAAATTGACTAGTTTCTCGGTTTTGAGATTTTAGAAACTTTAGGGTCTAAAATAAATTAAGTAAATTTAAGAAAATATTAGTAAAGTAGTAATAATAAATAAAAAGAAAAAAAATAAAAAAAGGGGTATTAAAGTCGGTTATACACGATTTAAAGAAAAAAAAGAAAAAAGGTAAGTGGGCTTGTAGTTGGACTAGGATTTTGTGCTATATAAAGAATACAACACATAATATCAAACACATTTTTTTTCTTCCTGGAGAGTTTTGGTCGACGAATATTAAAGAGGAATTAGAGTTTCATAAAAAATTTAGGGGTTTTCAAATCAAAGGTAAATCTTCATAACCCTTTTCAATTTAATTGTTTTTAATGTTTTTATAATCATCTTATGATGGATATAGGTTAGGGTTTAAATTAAAATCTGTATATTAATGATATTATAATGATTAGGTGAATTAGGGTTTGTAATTAGTGAAGTTATGGGTAATTAATTAGGTTAATTTAATTGAATCCGTTTTTAAAAAAGTGGGCAGAATTTAGGGTCAATTGTTTTGATCATATATGGAGTTCTACAAACTCTTATTTTTCCATCCAAGTATCCCTGGAAAGGTAATTGAAGTAGCTTTCAAATGCAAGAAACGAGAACAGAATTGGAGGTCGGAAAGTGGGTCAAAAACAGGTTACAACAGTCGGATGTCAAAATAGTTTTGAAATCAGCCTGTTTTCTTTTTATGTTTTGGGTTGTTGGGGTACTTAGGGTTGTATTAGGACTTTCAAACGAACATGGGAGTTGGTTTATATATTATAGGAAGTATCTGCATTGGGGCTAAGATTTTAGGTTAGGGTAAGACCCCTAATCATAACAAACTTTTTGTATGTCCAAAATCAGTAAAATCCGGATAGACAAAAGTATATATATATATATATATATATATATATATATATATATATATATATATATATATATATATATATATATATATATATATATATATATATATATATATATATATATATATATATATATATATATATATATATATATATATATATATATATATATATATATATATATATATATATATATATATATATATATATATATATATATATATATATATATATATATATATATATATATATATATATATATATATATATATATATATATATATATATATATATATATATATATATATATATATATATATATATATATGTATATATATATATATATATATCGGAGCCTTAAAAGTAGCTTTAAGGTTGGGGCAAATGGGAGGTGTTAGCTAACATATGTAAGGGCATAAGGTTTCCTTACAGAGGTCATGGGTATGGTTAGGTGGGCGTTTGGCTTATAGTTTGGAGACCTAAAATTTGGGACTGTTTTGTGTAAAATATGAACGGGTTAGGTATCAAACTTAACCAAGTTAAGGACTTGTTAGAGAAGGGTAATGGGGTGTTTAGAGCATATTAATGAGGAACATATATGGGATAAGGCTAGGTGTCCATCATAGGTTGATGAGCCATTTTTAGAGATTGGTTCATGTTTTGATTTTGTGTTTTTGTTTGTTAGCTTTTTGCTAGTGCACAGATTATTGGGAGAAGCTCAATCAGGTGAGTTTCATAGTCCCATGTCTACTAATGATTTTGACTTCTAGATGGGACGGAAGAGACACTGTCTTGTTTTTATAAATTATGTTGTAAATGTTTTGTGTTTGGTGATGGGCTTGTGCATACTTATGTTATTAACTGCTAACTGATTCATGATTTTTTGTGATTTGACTTGGTACCAAGGGATGTTGACAAGGCGGGACCTTGGGGAGGTACATAGATGTGTGAGAATCTATGGGACCAATGGATAATGACAAGGCAGGGCCTTGGGATTGGTACATAGGTGTATGGGCGCCTATCGTACCATGGTGTTTGGTAAGGCTAGGAGCCTTGGATTTGGTTTGGTTTGTTAAATCTTGAATATTAGTTGTTAATGCATGTTTATATCACATTGTCCATATGTTCATTTGTTAGTGGTTGTTGTTCACAGCTTATGGTTTGATTTTGGCGTTGGAGTGTTAACCTATGACTCTCACCAACTTTATGTTGACGTGTTTTAGTGTCTCTTTCAGGTGAGAATGTGGTTAAGCTTGAGAATAGAAGTGGCTAGTTTTGGAGGCATTAGGATTTCATATAGAAGGAGATCCCCGTTCCTTCTTAGTTTCTTTTGTTTGTTTCATAAGTGATACTGTTGACACCTATATGTTTGCTTTGTTTATGATAATTGTTTGTCTCGGATAAGTGGTAGGACTGTTACCTACTTACCTAGACTCTTGCATTGTTGAGATGTTGTCATAACTTTTGTGTCACCACTTTTTGACATTTCTTATTTCATTTAGTTATCTCTATAGACACGCCATGTTGTGATGATAT
The DNA here is from genome assembly GCA_025667525.1 of Glebionis coronaria. NCBI lineage: Eukaryota > Viridiplantae > Streptophyta > Magnoliopsida > Asterales > Asteraceae > Glebionis > Glebionis coronaria. The sequence continues at coordinate 221,674,310 of CM046878.1, forward strand.
CCATACGTCGCGCTCCATATTCCGCCATGATGGGGTGTGAAAGAATGGTATCAGAGCCAATGGTTATAGAGAATTAGGTTGCCTAGTCACGTAGCCTAGTCTATAGCTTAAGGGTCCCTGCATATTGGCGTCATAGAAGTATGTGTGCATTTTATAATAATTTATGTGTTTGGATGTTATTTTGTGATGTTTGTTAAGTTATGAACTACTATGGTTCATACTTAGCCACATGTTATTTTATTTTCGGGTTGTGACTAGTGCGGGTTGAACCATAATCGTCCACGCTAGTCATTGTTGTATTTTGTTTAAATTGTACATAATAGTACATAATTTAGTACAAGGTAGTTTCTATCTTTTGTTGAGTTATTTTATGTACCTGAGGTATGTTATTTTTTCTTTTGATGTTTAAGTCATGTTCCCTAAGAATCATGTGGTGGTTCGAGTTATTAGGAGTAGGTAGATGATTGTAGAGGTTTTACTACTCTTTAGGAAAAGAGCGTAAATAGCGGAAAGTATCGAGTGATGATTTTAGGAAAAATCAACACTAATGACCCAATCACTTAAAAGAGAGAAAGAGTTCGTTTCCCAAGGAGGTATGGTGTTGTGAATTAACTTGTAGGTATTTGAGATTAATATTGAGAAGAATGGGGATGAGAAGATGAAAGACGGTTACGTTAAAATTAAACTACGATGAAAACGTAAAGCCGTGAAAAACTACCCAAATTAAAAAAATTATTAAAACCAAAAACCAAATATCAAAAATTAAAAAGGCTAAAAAGAAGTCAATAATAATATAAATAAAGACAAAAATCCAACAAAGATATTTTAAAACCTTTTATTAATTAAATAATTAATTTTAAATGCTAATTAAAGCCCTAAAATTAAATTTAACTAATTCAAATGTCTAAAATATGATTTTATTGAATAATCACTTAACTTATATTATTAGAAGACTAAAAAGTAATTTTCTAAAAATTAAAACCTATTAAGACTATTTTTAAAACCCTAAAAATGATTTAAAATAATTAAAACCTAATTAAACTTAAAATAATTATAAAAATAAATCTAAAAGCTTAAAAATTATTCTAAAAATGGAAAAGGTCCTAATTAATGATAAAGAATCTAAGAAAAATGAAAAAGAAAGAAAAATGAAATTTTGAAAAATTAATATTAAAATAATATTAAAATAATGCTAAAAATAAAAAGTTTATAAAACTTGAAATAAAAAAATTTCTAAAAATCCTAAATAATATAATTAAGAGAAAAACACTAATTAGAGCTTCTAAACCTTTTTTAATAATTTAATAAAAATCTTTAAAATTTATAAAAAACCTTAAAATATTATAAAATTAAAAATAAAAGTTTATAAAACCAAAATAAGATATAAACCTCAAAAATATATTTAAAAAGCTAAAAACTATTTTTCCTAAAAATTTAAACTCTTTTTGGTATTTTTTATTGATTTTCTAAATTACGTCTAATAATTAAATCCTAGAAAATAATTTAATAAATGGAAAAATGTGAAACCAATTTTTAAAAATCCTAAATCCTATATAAGCCCTAGAAAAAATGAAAAGAATAAGTTTAGCTTAATAAATAAGCTAGAAAAAAGCTTAACAACCTACGGCTTTATTAAAATAAGACAAAAGAGAAATTGGTTAAGTAAATTAACCTTGCACCCTTGGTCAGTAAAAGACCCAAGGGAGCAATGGTTATGTATGATGTGTGTTGAACGGTATGTCAAGGGTTCGAGTCTTGAAACCCCCTTTTTATTCTTTTTTTTTTTTTTTTTTTTTACTTTTTAAACTTTTTACCAACCAACTGTTACACTCAACACACTCCAATTCACCTTTTTAACATGTATGAAGCCAAATCAAGGATTAAAACGTTGCCAGTTTGAATTGAACACAAACAGAATGGTGACTTGTGTTCTATGCTTTCTCACAAATGGTAATACACCAAGAGGGGCTTGGTGTTGGCTTATTTGGGAGCTTATTATAGACAGTAGGGCACTCTTGTGCTCTTTGGAGCACAAGAAGTCACAAACAAGCTATTACAAACCACTTAGCACCAAGAATAATCAAACTCATGCACACACAGGCCAATTCAATTTTTCTGATATGTTTAAGCAGGTCAGTGGGCTAAGTCAAGCTTCTAGGTGCATAATACTCAATTTCAAAAGCTCAAACTTGGCAAGTAAACTCACAAAATGTCACACAATCAAATACAAACCTTAAATCAACCTGTTACTCAACAGTTTTCAAAATCAAAGCTCAAAGATTAATGAAATACAAGCAGATTTTAGCATAAGCAAAATTCTAACTATGTTTTCCCTTTTTAGCACTTGCAACTTGTTCAAAACTTGACCAAATCTGATTAATACTAACTAGTGACTAATCACAACCCTACTTAACCTTTTTCCAAAACCTTAAAACGTTTTAATCAAACTTTTGCCCTGCTAATCCTTGTTGCCAAACACCCTTTAAACTTTTTGAAAAACGTTTTTATCAAACCAAAAACCTTACAAAACCTAAACAACTGGTTCTAAGATCTCAAAACATGCATACTAACATCACATAAGCACAAATCCAACACCTTAATCACACTAATAACAGATAATCAATCATTCACATACACTTGCACTTTTTCTGAATTTTCAAAAGGGAAACAAGAAGAATACCTTAGGGCTTTAACATCCAAAGCCCTAGAGGATGTCAATCCTCCTCCTTACCAGCCCGGGCTGGTGCAGATCCAATATCAACACCTTTAACCTGCTTGAAATCAAAATCAAAGAAAAAGGCAAAATAATATAACAATATATTAATATTCTGTTTTATTTCTTTCTTTCTTAACCTCTTTCAAATCTTTCCAAACCTTCTAAACACGTTTTCTAAAACCTAATATCACCAATAACATGAACCATAAACACCAAATCCTTATAACAAATTCTCCCAAAAATCCTTTGATTTTCAGAAACTTTTGAAATATTTTGAAAATCCAAATCACTTAACCAAATAACAATGGAACTCAGTTTTCTTCAATTACTATTACCAACTTTAAACATTAACAAAAAGGAATTAAATTGTGAAAATAAACAAACACCAACTTTTATTATATTTAAAAGGAATTACAAAGTTTTTTGAAGAAAACTGGAACAAGGATCACCCACAGGTTGGGGTCTCTTATATAGGACTCTAATGAACAATCTAGAACGAAAAATACAAACCCTAATCCTAAGAAATTCTCTAAAATACCCTCAATGCTTCTAGACGAATTTTGGGAAGTTTGAGCTGTCAAGTTGATCTCCTTCGTTCATTTTTGCGTAGTGGCTAAGCATATGATCAAAACCATTGATTGGGGACACGTCATGTGCCTTGGAGGACAAGTTGTAATGTGATTGGAGGAGAGGGAATTGGGGGTAGGGGTCCACAAGGCGTGGGATGGGGATTGGGTGTGTGGGATTTGTTTTGGTACGTGTGAATTATTCATGTGCAGGTTTAATTGGGTTTTACCCAAGGTTAAGTGAGGGTAAGTTCTGGGGAGTAAAAAAGATGAACAGTAAGTTCTTGAATCCGAAATTGGGGGAAAAAACATGTTAAGCGCCATTTCTTTCATTTGAAAGTTTCACTTGACACATTTGGTCCCTTTGTTTTGATATTCTTGCCATATCATGTTTTCCAGCCCTAAAAAACGTCTCTCCTTTGTTAATAAGTTTCAACAAGTGACACTTTTGGCACAAAACTTTGAGAAAAGATTTCAATGGATTAAATTTGGCATTTTGTGATAATCCAAGGGCTGTTTTTGGACAAAGTTGATCTTCAAAGGTCTTCAATGCATCTTATTCTTCATGAGGGACCATAATTGGCAATTTGAATTTGTTGAGGGACTATTCTTGCCATTTCTTCAAAGTTGAAAGACCTTTTTGCAATTTTGACAAACTTAAGGGACCAAACTTGTAATTATTAATATACAAGGGTTTTAAGTGTCATTTCTTCATAGAATGAGGATCAATCTTGTTTTGTCTTCAAGTCTTCAAGGGTATTTGATGAAAATTCCATGATTAGGGCCCGGTTCTTTGTACGGCTTCGTTTCTCGTGTCCGTTTTTCCTTATATCTTATGATCTTTTGTCTTTTTCACGATATCCATACCTAAAACACACAAGTAAACAAACACAAGCATATATATGGTATTTTATGACATTTTTATGCATTTAAAGCCCAAAAAGAACGATGAGATCATGTATAAATGCCATCTCATCACTCCCCCATACTAAGCCATTGTCGTGCCCTCACGCAATGCTAGAATAAAGTATCTAAGCATCACCAAAGTTCAATTTTATTAACCTTTATTGAAGAGTAAAAGACTTGCAACATACTACGATGATGTGTAAAGACATAATGTATGATTTTCATCACCAAAATGTGACTTTTAGGGTCAAAGAATAGAAACAAGTTAATGTCCCTTAGAGTAAACTTCGTCATCCTTGATTGTCATACATTCCATGCTAAGTGCAAAAACAAGATCATTGTTGGTACTAGTCACAATGCTAACACTACTCATACGCCCAAATTGTGTAATACTTTTTCTCCCCGCAATCCTAGTTATTATAAAAGGAAATGGGTTACTAGCATTTTTTATCTATTTGTCATGGATCACAAGTGATTCATATTGACTTATTTGAGTAGTTATTAGTCCGAAAGCAAAGTAGCACGATTTGATCAATAGTTAGCCGAAGGAGAAAATCTTTTAAAACGGCTTCTCATGTATCTCCTTAAGTTCATATCTTGGCATAACTCGTTTCACGATTTGAGACCTTTCTCGGACCGATATTTGGCATGTACTTCATACTTCAAATCTTGGGAAGACGTTCTCGAAATTATGGTCTTCTCTTCATATATTTAGAATTTCTTCACTTGACGTTTTTGAGAGATTCTTCATATAGGACCACGACTTCATCATTTTTCTTCAATCTTTACTTTGGATTTTGATATACAACGATCCGCCTCCTTTTCGGACTTGGATATATTTATCCTCATACCTTGTTAGGGTCTTTTTGGATAGACTTTCTCCATTCTTTAGGGGAGTAATTGCTTCTCGTCGTGTTGTCTCGATCCTTCATATTGATTTTGGAATAATGATACTTCACATCATCTTTGGATCTTAAGCAAAAATAGAGCTCCTCATGCCTTGTTAGGGCCTTTTTGGATGATCGCCAATCTTCGCGTCCCGCTTCAATAAGTTATGCCTTGGCTATGAACTCTATTCAACCCCGAGCAACTTTTAAACGATCTTGCGCTAGAGGCTAAGTAACCTTTCAAATCGTACGACCTTACTTATTGCAATTATGATTTATTCCTAATGCATTGATCTTATGGGAAGAAAAAGCCACAATTAAAAACATATGAGTTTTTGAAAGAACAATTTCATGTTCTATGTTTAGCATGATCACTTGTCTAACTCTATCATTTCTCGTTCTTCACTATATAAAGACCTCTAATTAAAGAGACTCGTGAATACTTAGCCGTGCAAGTCAAAATTAAGCCAAATTTGGATTAGCTTTCATTAAGACTATATCAAATCAAAGTTTTGGGTTTTCAAGCCACCTATAGGATCTTGCACTTTCTTGGACTTTTTCAAGTTTAGAGAATGCGTTTTAAAGTTCCCTTGATAAGTGACTTTCTAGAATCAATTATAGGAACTTGCGAAAAGTTCTTGTTCTTAACCCGAATGAATTAAGACTTTCGCGTTTTAAAGCTCCCTATATAAAAGTCTAGCAAAACTTGAATTGAGCGGGTTAAGGAATGTAAATGGCTCCAAATGCCCATCAAGTCAAAAATTAACTCTTATTCTACCCATCGGAAAATATACATTCGTGTCTTAAAAACACTTATGAAAACTAAGAAAAATTTTAAAATTTGGCCATTTTTAGCCTTATTAGCAAAACAAAACATTGAAAGTTGGAAAACGTGAGGGCGTAGCAAAGCAAGTACCTATTCACCCCCCCATACTAAAAGTAAACATTGTCCTCAATGTTTCGAGTCTAAAGGTGGAGCACCCCCATACTAGAGACGAAGAATCGAATGCTTAGGATCTAGCATGGAAAGGGTGATCAACAATATATCTAAAGCCGTTTATTAATTATGCTAAAAGATAATTGTTAGAACAATAAAGGATATGTCATGGATTCGTGAAAAACTTCTTCAAACGAACGATGGAGGCTCACGTAAACGAACACGAGAGTCTTTAATCGTAGACGATTGATGATCTAGATAACACAATCACAAACAACCACGAGACAACGAGTTGGAAGGGTACAAGTCCCCTTATTAGTGAACATAAAGCATAAAGATAAGCATGGGATCTCCCCCACGAGGCACCTCGTTTTTGATTACCGAGTCATGAGCTCGACTCGATCCCCTTAAAATGTGAACATTTAGGGAAATTCATGGTATGGTCAAAGGGGCTTACATGATAAACAAGGCCCAAAAAGCAACCGGTATAAAGGACTAAGTCCTTAGATGATGCAAAATACCGGGGTCGAAGATGGCGTTCTCGTTTCCATTGGAAAAACAAATTAACACCACTCCAACATGTGCCATAAACTCAAAGAGTTTGAAGAAAATAGATGAGAAGTAGAAGGGTGAGACAATTGGTAAGACAAACGTTTGAGCTACTCGAGGTAGACTCGCACCAAGCAAATAGATATAGTTTCCATTTATTGCATCGGTGGAAGACCGAGATTTCCCTTTACATGAAATTCCGGGATCGAATATCTCGTCCTCGGTGGACAAGGATGAGGGAACATTAGGGGCTTCCCCCATACTAAGACCACACAAAACATCGTCAAAAGGAGTAGACGAGTTTGTAGTACTCAAAGCACGCGGTGATGACGGAGTTAGATTTGTAGAAAAATCAATTAAATCACATTTAAGATCTTTTTCTTTGTTATCTTTTGAACTCTCCTTATGAAAACCCTTTTTGATTATGTCGAAAATATTCGGTGTTTCTAAGACGATGTTAGTCACACTAAAAATTCTCACATTTTGAAACCGTTTTGGTTTTGGTGGTGGCAAGTTCTCAAAACGTTTATCGACGAAGAAAACCTCCCCATCGGGGCCAACATATTCATCATCCGAAAGATCTTCTGTAGAAACCGGCAACTTATCAACACTTTTCAAGAATGAATGTTCGAGATGAGGCGAAGGATTTTTCGATTCAAGTATTGATGGTTTCTTCTTTGTAGGTTTTGCACTCATAACCTCCACCGGCGGAGGAAATGGTAAAATTTTTTTGGAGACATTCCCTAAAACTCTTGGTGAAAATTCTTTGCAAACGACATTGGTCGAGTCACCATGGTTTAAAGTTGCAATAGAATATACATGAGAAAGATTGGAGTTTTGCGTTGCATTGATGACAAGTTCTTCCTCATTGAAACGAAGGGTGATTTTTCGAGCATGAACATCGATAAGTGCTCGTGATGTATCCAAAAATGAACGACCCAAAATGAGAGGAACTTTTCGATCAATAGGAATGTCTACAACGATAAAGTCAACGGGATAGTAAAACTTTCCGACTTTAACGAAAACGTCCTCGGCTACTCCACATGCCATGATCGTAGAATGATCGGCCATCTCGATGGACATGTTCGAAGGAGTAAGAGCCGGAAGCGAAAGCGATTTGAAAATCTCGAGAGGCATTAAATTAATACTAGCGCCAAGATCAGCCAAGGCGTAGCATTCCTCCATATCTTGTATAGCACACGGAATCAAAAATTTACCGGGATCACCGACTTTTTGTGGTATGCGGCTTAGAAAAACCGATGAACAACTAGACGATTGTTGTAACTTCTCTTTGTTGTTTAGCATACTTTTGAAGTTTGCGGCGAATCGAGGCATCATGATTAAAGCATCGGCAAAACTTATGTTAAAATGTAGATCACGAAACATTTTCATAAATAGCTCAAATTGATAATTGTTCCTTTCTTGTGCTTTCTCTTTGTTTCGTCTCGAAGGGTATGGTAAAGGTGGTGTGGGTTGGTCATTAGGCAACGGCCTTGGAATCTCGGGTTCCATAATTGGTATTGGTGTAACCGTAGGTGTGGTTTGAGCGGTACTTCGTGGGATTGTAATGTGCTCCTTTTCGACCATCACCTCGGGTTCTTTCTCGATTTCCTTCTCCGTAGAAGTACTTGGACGAGAGATTGGTTCCTTGAAAGTTTTACCACTTCGTGTAGTAATAACCTTCATTTCTCCCTTCGGGTTTGCAATGGTATCACTAGGAAGACCACCCGAAGAAGAGGGTTTACACATGATAGCTTCAAACATCTTAGCCATTCGGTCCTCAAATTTTGATTGCCTAGCATCCGCTTTCAATAACTCTTGCTTAATCTCATGTTGTCCTAATTCCATCTTTTGTTGGTTTTGTTGAAGACGTTGGACATTTCCTTCCATTTTATTAGCATGAGTTTTAAGTTCATTAGCAAGTTCATTTTTAAGCTCGTTTTTCAACTCGGACCTTAAGCTAATCATCTCACGTTGCATATTATCAAATTTAGCATCATTTGCTTTTGCATAATCTAAAAATTCTCCTTGCAAATTTTTCGTGTGAGCATTTTGAAAACCTTGTGTAGTGTTTTGAAAATCACGGTTTTGGTTTTGATTAGAGATTTGTCCATTCCCACTTTGATAATTCCCTTTGTTGTAATTGCGTGTGTTGCCTTGGTAATTACCTTGGTTGTTGTTTCGATAATTGTTAGCATTTTGGTTTGGTGGAGCTTGATTTTGGCGGGAACCTTGGCCGTTTTGGTTGTAAGTTCCCGTTGCTACATAAGCACTCGAAGTGTTACCATCCGCGGTAATGCACTCGGAAAGATCATGAGCTCCCCCACAAGATAAACAACTCTTAGCAACCGCTTTAACCGAAGCGGAATTGGAAGCTTCTTGAGCCTTCCAATGGGACATTAGATTAGCAAATCTATCAAAAAACCGATTTTCCTCATTAGCTTCATCATGTAAGGCGTTAATGCTACGAGATGATTGTGATGACGATGACGAACCCATATTGGCAACACTCGGTGTGTTACGAGGGCTATAAACCTTAGATCTATTTTCAATGATTTGTAAAGCCTCATTTGTCGTCTTGCACAAAAAATTACCACCCGCGGCGGCATTCAAATAATCTCGTTCATGATCATTAAGCCCATTATAAAAAGTATCAATTTGATGCAATTCCGAAAAATCATGGTGAGGACATTCATGTAACATCTCCTTAAATCGTTCCCATGCCATTGAAAAACTTTCATTGTTACGTTGCACAAATCGTGAAATCTCATTTTTTAAGTGTGTTGTTTTTGATGGTGGAAAAAACTTGTTCACAAACTTAGAAACGAGATCGGCCCATGTTAAAATCGAATTTGGCGGTTCTTTCTCGAGCCAAATTTTTGCGGGTCCATCCAACGAATATGGAAACAACATCATCTTAATGGCGTCATGCGGAACATCTTTGAATTTGCTAGTGGCGGTGAGACGGTTGAAATTCCTAATATGGTAATGCGGGTTGTCTTTCTCGTGACCTCGAAACTTGTTTGCTTGTAGCATCGACATTAAACCCGTCTTAATCTCGAAATTCTCCGCAAGGATGGCGGGAATAACAATGGCCTCTCCAAAACCCTCGGTGGGTGCTTGTAGCAACTCCATCATAGTACGATTAGCCATGACGACTTCTTGTTCTACAATAGGTTCAACAATTGGAGGTTCCTCTACAATCAACGATCCTTGATTTGCTTGCTTTTGAAGACGTTTACGAGCTCGTTTTGCTTGATTACGAGTGATCATAAACTTCACGAAGAATGGGAGGTGAGCAAAGAAGATTCTTTTTGGTCGTTTTGTGGATTTTCAATTTTTTTGTGTTTTTGATGATATTTAATTTTTTTGGATTTTGGTGTATCTTCGTAGACAACAATCTACAAAATCTCTTCTCGAATCAAACTCTTGATTAAAGAAGCCTCAAAGGAATGAAAACGATCACGTGGAGTGAACGCCTTCGAATGACTTTAGAACTTTGGTGAAAACCAAATTGTTCACGAGGGTTTAATCACAAAGAAAACCAAGCAAATATAGTATACGTATTAATACTTTGGGCGGCAAAACCCTCGATTAGCCTTCAATCTTAAAATACTCACAAGCAAGCGGGGAAACGAGGCGGCGCGAAGCACTTAAGAGCCTTTTTCCTTAGGGTATATTTTATAATACTCGCCTTATACCCACCTTATAGTTCGTATTTTTCAAAATCGAGCTTCACGAAAGTATTTATCTATTTTTGCCTTTTCTTTTTGTTTGAGATTCGAATACAATAATTAGGAGATCAAATCCCAATTAAGGTTGTGTTTTCACACTTTTGGAGATATTGTATATTGGTTGTGATACTTAATACAATATATTAATAATATTCACAAAGAAAAACCAAGAAAACCGATAATACGTGTTAAGGGAGTTCCACTTAACACAAATACTATTTATGGATAATATCAAAAACAAAAGTTTCCAAATTAAAACACGACACACCTCCCCGGCAGCGGCGCCAAAAATGATTGTAGAGGTTTTACTACTCTTTAGGAAAAGAGCGTAAATAGCGGAAAGTATCGAGTGATGATTTTAGGAAAAATCAACACTAATGACCCAATCACTTAAAAGAGAGAAAGAGTTCGTTTCCCAAGGAGGTATGGTGTTGTGAATTAACTTGTAGGTATTTGAGATTAATATTGAGAAGAATGGGGATGAGAAGATGAAAGACGGTTACGTTAAAATTAAACTACGATGAAAACGTAAAGCCGTGAAAAACTACCCAAATTAAAAAAATTATTAAAACCAAAAACCAAATATCAAAAATTAAAAAGGCTAAAAAGAAGTCAATAATAATATAAATAAAGACAAAAATCCAACAAAGATATTTTAAAACCTTTTATTAATTAAATAATTAATTTTAAATGCTAATTAAAGCCCTAAAATTAAATTTAACTAATTCAAATGTCTAAAATATGATTTTATTGAATAATCACTTAACTTATATTATTAGAAGACTAAAAAGTAATTTTCTAAAAATTAAAACCTATTAAGACTATTTTTAAAACCCTAAAAATGATTTAAAATAATTAAAACCTAATTAAACTTAAAATAATTATAAAAATAAATCTAAAAGCTTAAAAATTATTCTAAAAATGGAAAAGGTCCTAATTAATGATAAAGAATCTAAGAAAAATGAAAAAGAAAGAAAAATGAAATTTTGAAAAATTAATATTAAAATAATATTAAAATAATGCTAAAAATAAAAAGTTTATAAAACTTAAAATAAAAAAATTTCTAAAAATCCTAAATAATATAATTAAGAGAAAAACACTAATTAGAGCTTCTAAACCTTTTTTAATAATTTAATACAAATCTTTAAAGTTTATAAAAAACCTTAAAATATTATAAAACTAAAAATAAAAGTTTATAAAACCAAAATAAGATATAAACCTCAAAAATATATTTAAAAAGCTAAAAACTATTTTTCCTAAAAATTTAAACTCTTTTTGGTATTTTTTATTGATTTTCTAAATTACGTCTAATAATTAAATCCTAGAAAATAATTTAATAAACGGAAAAATGTGAAACCAATTTTTAAAAATCCTAAATCCTATATAAGCCCTAGAAAAAATGAAAAGAATAAGTTTAGCTTAATAAATAAGCTAGAAAAAAGCTTAACAACCTACGGCTTTATTAAAATAAGACAAAAGAGAAATTGGTTAAGTAAATTAACCTTGCACCCTTGGTCAGTAAAAGACCCAAGGGCGCAATGGTTATGTATGATGTGTGTTGAACGGTATGTCAAGGGTTCGAGTCTTGAAACCCCCTTTTTATTCTTTTTTTTTTTTTTTTTTTTTTTTACTTTTTAAACTTTTTACCAACCAACTGTTACACTCAACACACTCCAATTCACCTTTTTAACATGTATGAAGCCAAATCAAGGATTAAAACGTTGCCAGTTTGAATTGAACACAAACAGAATGGTGACTTGTGTTCTATGCTTTCTCACAAATGGTAATACACCAAGAGGGGCTTGGTGTTGGCTTATTTGGGAGCTTATTATAGACAGTAGGGCACTCTTGTGCTCTTTGGAGCACAAGAAGTCACAAACAAGCTATTACAAACCACTTAGCACCAAGAATAATCAAACTCATGCACACACAGGCCAATTCAATTTTTCTGATATGTTTAAGCAGGTCAGTGGGCTAAGTCAAGCTTCTAGGTGCATAATACTCAATTTCAAAAGCTCAAACTTGGCAAGTAAACTCACAAAATGTCACACAATCAAATACAAACCTTAAATCAACCTGTTACTCAACAGTTTTCAAAATCAAAGCTCAAAGATTAATGAAATACAAGCAGATTTTAGCATAAGCAAAATTCTAACTATGTTTTCCCTTTTTAGCACTTGCAACTTGTTCAAAACTTGACCAAATCTGATTAATACTAACTAGTGACTAATCACAACCCTACTTAACCTTTTTCCAAAACCTTAAAACGTTTTAATCAAACTTTTGCCCTGCTAATCCTTGTTGCCAAACACCCTTTAAACTTTTTGAAAAACGTTTTTATCAAACCAAAAACCTTACAAAACCTAAACAACTGGTTCTAAGATCTCAAAACATGCATACTAACATCACATAAGCACAAATCCAACACCTTAATCACACTAATAACAGATAATCAATCATTCACATACACTTGCACTTTTTCTGAATTTTCAAAAGGGAAACAAGAAGAATACCTTAGGGCTTTAACATCCAAAGCCCTAGAGGATGTCAATCCTCCTCCTTACCAGCCCGGGCTGGTGCAGAACCAATATCAACACCTTTAACCTGCTTGAAATCAAAATCAAAGAAAAAGGCAAAATAATATAACAATATATTAATATTCTGTTTTATTTCTTTCTTTCTTAACCTCTTTCAAATCTTTCCAAACCTTCTAAACACGTTTTCTAAAACCTAATATCACCAATAACATGAACCATAAACACCAAATCCTTATAACAAATTCTCCCAAAAATCCTTTGATTTTCAGAAACTTTTGAAATATTTTGAAAATCCAAATCACTTAACCAAATAACAATGGAACTCAGTTTTCTTCAATTACTATTACCAACTTTAAACATTAACAAAAAGGAATTAAATTGTGAAAATAAACAAACACCAACTTTTATTATATTTAAAAGGAATTACAAAGTTTTTTGAAGAAAACTGGAACAAGGATCACCCACAGGTTGGGGTCTCTTATATAGGACTCTAATGAACAATCTAGAACGAAAAATACAAACCCTAATCCTAAGAAATTCTCTAAAATACCCTCAATGCTTCTAGACGAATTTTGGGAAGTTTGAGCTGTCAAGTTGATCTCCTTCGTTCATTTTTGCGTAGTGGCTAAGCATATGATCAAAACCATTGATTGGGGACACGTCATGTGCCTTGGAGGACAAGTTGTAATGTGATTGGAGGAGAGGGAATTGGGGGTAGGGGTCCACAAGGCGTGGGATGGGGATTGGGTGTGTGGGATTTGTTTTGGTACGTGTGAATTATTCATGTGCAGGTTTAATTGGGTTTTACCCAAGGTTAAGTGAGGGTAAGTTCTGGGGAGTAAAAAAGATGAACAGTAAGTTCTTGAATCCGAAATTGGGGGAAAAAACATGTTAAGCGCCATTTCTTTCATTTGAAAGTTTCACTTGACACATTTGGTCCCTTTGTTTTGATATTCTTTCCATATCATGTTTTCCAGCCCTAAAAAACGTCTCTCCTTTGTTAATAAGTTTCAACAAGTGACACTTTTGGCACAAAACTTTGAGAAAAGATTTCAATGGATTAAATTTGGCATTTTGTGATAATCCAAGGGCTGTTTTTGGACAAAGTTGATCTTCAAAGGTCTTCAATGCATCTTATTCTTCATGAGGGACCATAATTGGCAATTTGAATTTGTTGAGGGACTATTCTTGCCATTTCTTCAAAGTTGAAAGACCTTTTTGCAATTTTGACAAACTTAAGGGACCAAACTTGTAATTATTAATATACAAGGGTTTTAAGTGTCATTTCTTCATAGAATGAGGATCAATCTTGTTTTGTCTTCAAGTCTTCAAGGGTATTTGATGCAAATTCCATGATTAGGGCCCGGTTCTTTGTACGGCTTCGTTTCTCGTGTCCGTTTTTCCTTGTATCTTATGATCTTTTGTCTTTTTCACGATATCCATACCTAAAACACACAAGTAAACAAACACAAGCATATATATGGTATTTTATGACATTTTTATGCATTTAAAGCCCAAAAAGAACGATGAGATCATGTATAAATGCCATCTCATCAGTAGATATGAAGGATTTTAAGCTATTTCCATTCTGATGGGCGACATGACTTATAATTGATTATGTTTTCGTTTTGGATTTTGTCTATGCTGTTTTAGCTAGACTATGGATTTCTGTATTCCAAGAGTTTGACTATGTAATTTTATTAGTTGGAGTTTTTGACGTTAATGTTTATGTGGTTATGTGCTTAGGTGAGTTGATGGATTTATGTGTTATGTGTTGTATTGATCCTTATAAGTGTCACCATAGCAGGGAGTGCATTGGTGAAAGGGTAATTGTATAAGTATGGTGTCTAACATAGTTATACAAGTACCACAACTTCAATGGGTTCCTAAGTATGATTGCATGAAAGAGGGTTAATACATGCTTGTATATGATGAGATGTGGATTATTGGTATATGTATAGTATATGGGTTTATGTAACGGTTGCCTACGATATGGATATTTTTGAGTGTGTTATTGTTTTGGGTTATAGTCATGTTGTGTGATTATGGGGTCACACGATATGGACTGGTTTTAGTGATGCGTTTTATGCCTTGTGGTAAGATGGTAGTTACTCATAAAAAAAAGAGTGTATGACACGATTGGTTGATCTGACATGTATGGTAACGAGTATGTTTTGGGTGATTTAATAGGTATATATATGCGGATGTATATATACTACTATGTGTTAAGTTATGGTATATGGTCGTTCACTAGTTATTATAACTTGAACGTACCTTGTGTTTGTTCGTGTTTTATGGTGCTGGAGTTTGATGGAGTTCCAACGACGTTTTGAGTTTTTTGGATGTGTGTCTACATTCGGGTATGTATTTTTATTAATGCGAACTAATAAATTTTCTTGCAAATAAGTCTGGCTAATTATAGGAAACGGTTTTGAAAATAATTTGTAAGTGTATGGTATGATACCGTAACTTACATTTTTTTAGTTGTAGTAGTAAGTTATAAAAAAAAGTTGTCTTAGAAATAATTGGATTAGTCTTCTATGTAATATGTGATAATATATTTTAAAGGGGTAAAGAAATTTTACAATAATTTTCTTAAGTGGAGTTAAAATTTTAGAATAATTTAACTAAGACGGAAAGAGTAAAAAAAAGGAGATTTTATTATAGTAATGATAATAATAACACCACACCTTGTAAACGTGTAGTAGTTTAGTTATAACTAACCTAAATGGAAGAAAAAAACAGTGTATTTTATAAACATGTATTGGTTTCATAATAACAAGTGAAATAAGTTTAATATGGGTAAACAAGATAATGGTTAGAATAAGATTATAGTATACTAACTAGTTGATATCTTGATAGAATGATGAAGATAAAGGATGAGTTATTGGTTAAAAGTGAGTATGATTGATTTTAGTAGTATTGGAGTTTGGTTCTTATGAGAAGTAACTAATTGGGACGAAATTTTAAAAATTTTCTAAGGTATCGAGATTTGGTAATAGTAATCGTGAAGAGTCTAAATTTTTTGTTGTTGGCACACTCCATTGATCTTTCGGATTACATTGTTTTGTTTTCAATTGTTTTGGCTAGGGTTCGTTTTACCCTATATCTTATTGGGACACGATTGTTTGGAATTCTTTTGTTACACGTCATGGCTGATTTAGTTATGCGGTTGTGGAAACGTTAGGATGAGAGGATAGATTTGGGTAGTATTACTTATGGTTAGATATTGAATGGAGCAATGTGTTTTGGTTTAAAGGTTGTGTTGAAGGAATGATTAAGATTTGTGGAGTTTGGAAACTTAGATTGGTTACGGGAATAAGAGGGTAAGTAAAGTTAGTTGACTGGTAGTGGGAACGAGAAGTCATGCTATGAGAAGTTGGTTGAAGTACCATTAGGAGATTGATGAAAGTACTAGCGGATGTGAGGGTAGAGTAGAAAGTTTATACTAATGGAAAGGTTGGGTAAATAACACGTAAGGGATTGGTATAGTTTTGGGTTGAAGTACTTTTAGAAATATTGTGGTAGATGAGTTGAAGTTAGAAGCTACTGGTAGTGTGAAGTTCCTAGGTAACATCATGGAGACAAGAAGGAGTGCGTAAAGAGCTACATCGCGAAGCAAGGAGCTGAAAGGACTACGTGTCGGCTGCAAGAAGGATGCAAGAGATTTCGAAGGAGTCACAAAAGTTGCGAGGACTAGAAAGGTGACAAGCACTATGATTGGAAATTTACGTATGGTTCGTGACGAAGAAGGGCAGATCGAGTATCAGAGTGGAGCTACAAAGAGCTGAACCGGTAGATCGTGATGAAATGAATACATGACATGGGAGATTAAGAACTCGTGGAAGTAACAAGGGTATCGAGGGATGAGAAATGAAGCTGAGCTAAATAAGTTTCGTGGAGAAGTGATTAGAGAGTCGGTTTTGTGAAGGTGTTATGAAAGATCTTTGGAAGAGACATCTATGCATTATCCAATGCACTAGTGATTTCCATAGATTTGATGAATGAAGTATGGAATTTTTTTTGGACGGGATAGTGTAGGAATAAGGGAGAACCATGGAAGGCGAGAACCATGTATTCCTAGAAGATGATGATTGAAAATACCTCATGTTGGGTGCCAGATCAAAGTAGAAGTATGAGATTTGAATAAGAATTCAAAATATGGCTTAGTAGACAAATGGAAACTAATGTGGGTATAAGATGAGAGTGTGATCCGCATGGAATCACATAAAACTCTAGTCTGTCCCTATTAGGAGGGAGTAGGAGAACCTGGTTGTGAGAAAAAAAAAGTGAAGCTACATGGAAAATTTTGGCGTATGGATGACTAGATAGACTTAGTTAGTGGAGCTGGATTGTTATATCTGCCTAGAATGCTAGAGGCTTTTGGGGTACGAGACGTAGAGAATGATCTATACAGATCATGAACGTCTCCAACACATATTTAATCATCTTGATTGAACATTTGGAAAAGGTGATGAGTGGAGTTAAGTGATGAAAGAAAATTGCAAGACCAAGTACCATCTGGGAAAGGCAAGCATGGTTGATGAGACATGGAATAAGAAGAATGAAGAGAAGCTGAGATGAACTTGAACTATATGGATGACGTATTAGGGTGGTTTGGATGAAGGATGTAGGTTGCACGAGTTGAGTTGTCTAAAGCAGAGAACGCGTCAACATGTATGTTGCGTGGCTTGGACAATCATATGGAGAAAAGGGACGTAGACTATACTTCCTACATAGATAGGAGTAGCTTAGAAAGGGCGATGTAAGGACGAAATTGGTGAAAGGGATACATAATGGGGTGGAGGAATAAGTGCGACGAGAGTTGGGTGATAGTCGATAGACTAACTAATTCATCTCATATTTTAAGAGGAATGAGAAGTCACGTAGTTGAGAAGTTGGAAGGATTGCGTACGGATGTGATGGAATAGAGGGTTTTGCATAAAAGTTAGCCTAATATGTATGGAATGCCTTATGAAGGATTATGGCAAGGGAAGGAACGATGGGAAGCATCACATCATGATGTATGGTAGGAGTTGAGGAAGAAGAAGGAAGTGTGTATAGAAGCGAAGCATGAATGAAATAGGACCAGATAGGAACCGAAGGTAAAACTTTGGTAGAGCTTAATGAGTAGACTAAAGAACGACGCAGGCTAATACTATCGTAGTGGGGAAAAGGAAATGGCACTGACCTATACTGATTGTTTAGGAGGCTTAGTATCCTTAATCGAATGGATGAGGAGTTATAGGTGTGATGTACCATAGGGACGAAGGGCTTGGTCTAACTGAGACAAGATGAGGAGCAATATGACCTTGAAGGTAGGACATTGTGTAGGTATAAAGGAAGTGTTGGGTATATAAAAAAATCATGAAGAAAAGTGAGAAAGAAGTGTATAGGTGATACTAGTGAGCTATCCAAATGTAATGGAAGTAGTTATAGCATGGGTTTGGATGGCAGTTGATAGACTAACTGAGATAACCGTCCTTTTGATGATGTGTATAGATCATAAGTTGATTTGGATTGGAAGAACTAACGGATATGTGAAAGACCGTCATAGGTCACTTTGTAAGGAAATTGGAATTTTTAAGTAGTTTGGGGTACGGACTAAAGGGAGTTGATGAACATGATTGGATATGAGTATATCTAGGTAACTGGAAAAGGATGGGCAAGCGAGATATTTATACAACCTTAGGAGTTACACTGAGGGCATGAGTGATTAATTTAGAGGGAGTTAGGAAACTCTTTAGCGATGGCTGAATTTTCATATAATGATAGTTATCATACTAGAAGTCGATAAATGCCATTTGAGGCACTATATGAAAGGATAGGGTGAGTTGTCCCAATTGTGGACTAGAATTGGTAAAGGAGGCTACTAATGTCGTAACGGTTTTTGTGGAAAGGATGAGAGCAACAAGGGATGTTATGTTGAAAAGGAGTAAACCACTAGAGTTTAGTGACAAAGTTATGTAGGAAGTTTCAGCCATAGTAACGGGTGGTATGTTTTGGTAAAATGGAAGAGTTGATGTAGAGTTTTGTAGGTCCATTTATGATCTTTGGAAAGATCAGACCAGTAGCTTATGAGCATAGAATTACCTGGGGGAAATGAGTGGAATACATGTTATATTTAGTGTATTAAGATTGGTAAATGTTGTTTGAGAATGCATATTTGCATGTACGGTTATTCGGGATTTGTGTTAATAAGGGTTTGTGTTATCAAAGAGTCATTTGTGAGATTTATTGACTGTGAGGTCAAGAGTTTAGCAATGAATTTAAATATTGTTGGTTAGTATATGTGGTAATTTGAGACTTGAACTAAGTTCACGTTGAAATGAGAGGAGTTCATTTAGAACAAGCATCCTAAGTTATTTGCTAATGGTGTGTTTGATCCTAAGGAGTAAATCTCGGCACGAGATTTCTATTAGGAGGGAGTGATGTGACAACCGCGGTTTTGAGGTTCGTCACTTAGTTTTATTTTGTGCTAGTTACGTGTATTTACGTGTTTATGTGCTAATTGGTGTGTATAGATTGTGGTTTGGATATCGTTTCCGGTACGGGGTACCTTGTGAGTGAAACGATGTGTGATGATTTCATGTTCATGAGCTCACATGGTAGTGACTATGAAATGAGATGATGTTATTTAGTGGTTTACGTATACGTTTATGTATTACAGAAAATTGTATTTTTACGATTTACGGTTTAGCATTTTGAGGTCTCGGATAAGGTGTTTAGTCATGTGAGTATTTTTCGGGATGGTTTTAAGTCATTTAGGACTTAATTATAAAGTTTATTTCAAAATTTGAGATTTTTTTTAAAAATGTATATTTTACGTCTTTTACGGTAAAATCGTAAAATTGACTAGTTTCTCGGTTTTGAGATTTTAGAAACTTTAGGGGCTGAAATAAATTAAGTAAATTTAAGGAAATATTAGTAAAGTAGTAATAATAAATAAAAAGAAAAAAATAATAAAAAAGGGGTATTAAAGTCGGTTATACATGATTTAAAGAAAAAAAAAAGAAAAAAGGTAAGTGGGCTTGTAGTTGGACTAGAATTTTATGCTATTTAAAGAATACAACACATAATATCAAACGCATTTTTTTTCTTCTTGGAGAGTTTTGGTCGACGAATATTAAAGAGGAATTAGGGTTTCATCAAAAATTTAGGGGTTTTCAAATCAAAAGTAAATCTTCATAACCCTTTTCAATTTAATTGTTTTTAATGTTTTTATAATCATCTTATGATGGATTTAGGTTAGGGTTTAAATTAAAATCTGTATATTAATGATATTATAATGATTAGGTGAATTAGGGTTTGTAATTAATGGATTTATGGGTAATTAATTAGATTAATTTAATTGAATCCGTTTTTAAAAAACTGGACAGAATTTAAGGTCAATTGTTTTGATCATATAGGGAGTTCTACAAAATCTTATTTTGCCATCCAAGTATGTCTGGAAAGGTAATTGAAGTGGATTTTAAATGCAAGAAACAAGAACTAAATTGGAGGTCAGGAAGTGGGTCAAAAACAGGTTACAACAGTCGGAGGTCAAAACAGTTTTGAAATCAGACTGTTTTCTTTTTATGTATTGGGTTGTTTGGGGTACTTAGGGTTGTATTGGGACATTCAAACGAACATGGGAGTTGGTTTATATATTATAGGAAGTATCTGCATTGGGGATAAGATTGTGGGTTAGGGTAAGACCCCCTAATCATAACAAACTTTTTGTATGTTCAAAATCAGTAAAATCCGGACAGACAAAAGTATATATATATATATATCGGGGCCTTAACAGTAGCTTTAAGGTTGAGGCATATGGGAGGTGTTAGCTAACATATGTAAGGGAATAGGGTTTCCTTTACAGAGGTCATGGGTATGGTTAGTTGGGCGTTTGGCTTATAGTTTGGAGACCTAAAAGTTGGGACTGTTTTGTGTAAAATATGAACGGGTTAGGTATCAAACTTGACCAAGTTAAGGACTTGTTAGGGAAGGGTAATGGGATGTTTAGAGCATATTAATGAGGAACATATATGGGAGAAGGCTTAGTGTCCATCATAGGTTGATGAGCCATTTTTAGAGATTGGTTCATGTTTTGATTTTGTGTTTTTGTTTATTAGCTTTTTGCTAGTGCACGGATTATTGGGAGAAGCTCAATCGGGTGAGTTTCATAGTCCCATGTCTACTAATGATTTTGACTTCCAGATGGGATGGAAGAGACACTGTCTTGTTTTTATAAATTATGTTGTGATTGTTTTGTGTTTGATGATGGACTTGTGCATACTTATGTGATTAACTGCTAACTGATTCATGATTGTTTTGTGATTTTACTTGGTACCAAGGGGATGTTGACAAGGCGGGGCCTTGGGGAGGTACATAGATGTGTGTGCATCTATAGGAACAATGGATAATGACAAGGCGGGTCCTTGGGATTGGTACATAGGTGTATGGGCGCCTATGGTACCATGGTGTTTGGTAAGGCTGGGAGCCTTGGATTTGGTTTGGTTTGTTAAATCTTGAATATTAGTTGTTAATGCATGTTTGTATCACATTGTCCATATGTTCATTTGTTAGTGGTTGTTGTTCACATCTTATGGTTTGATTTTGGCGTTGGAGTCTAAACCTATGACTCTCACCAACTTTATGTTGACGTGTTTTAGTGTCTCTTTCAGGTGAGAATGTGGTTAAGCTTGAGAATAGAAGTGGCTAGTTTTGGAGGCATTAGGATTGCGTATAGAAGGAGATCCCCGTTCCTTCTTAGTTTCATTTGTTTGTTTCATAAGTGATACTGTTGACATCTATATGTTTTCTTTTTTATGATAATTGTTTGTCTCGGGTAAGTGGTAGGACTATTACCTACTTACCTAGACTCCTGCATTGTTGAGATGTTGTCATGACTTTTGTGTCACCACTTTATGACATTTCTTATTTCATTTAGTTATCTCTATAGACACGCCATGTTGTGATGATATCCATAGGTCGCGCACCATATTCCGCCATGGTTGGGTGTGACAAAGTCAAAGATCTAAAGAAGACCTTCAAGTTCAAAAAAATTACACATTTAGTCCTTTTTAAATGGATAAAAGATCAAATGGGCCATTTGTGTAATAACACCAAAGTTATAAAAGCCCTAAATTCCCTTTTGAAAACATTTTGTGGCCAAACTATGAAAACAGAACCTTCATTTACAAAGGGGAGTCGTTTTAAGGGCTGAATAAACTTGTTATACAACTTTTACCAAAATCCAAGGACCAAAGATGTACAAACCAAACATTCAAACACTTCTGCGCCAAACACTTAACCTTTCCACTAATTTCGGATCAAAAGAGTTACTATTCACCCTTTATGAACCCAGTAACTTCCCCACTTAAAACAAAGGGTAAAATAAAAATTACCCATACCCACGCTTGATTGAGACTCACATGAACACATCCCGCGCTTAACATCTCACACCACTCACCCAAAGGACCCCACACTCTTAACCGTCCACCAATAGAAACCCAACTTCCTCTCCAAGCAAAACCACGTGGCATGATCAACGATTTACAATCATTACTTGGTCCCAAAAGATAAATGAATGTTTTGGATGAAGTTTGACAGCTCAATACACCTCAAACATCTAGAAGCATTCAAGGACATTTCTGAGATTTTATAGCTAGGGTTTCTTGTATTTTTCCATTCTAGAATCATCCATTGTAGTCTATAATAGGAGCCTCAACTTGTGAGTAACCCTTTGTTCCAGATTTTAGCTAAAATCTTTGTAATTCCTTTTTATATATATAAGTTGGTATATTCAGAAAATTGTGATTCCTTTTATGTTTTTATAAAAGTTTGGTGTTTGATTTGCTAAAGTCTGAGTTCCATTTATCTAGTTTTTGAGTTTTGAGGAAAGGATTTTAAGTTTTAAACCCCTTGTTTTCAAAAATCAATGTTTATTGTTCATCCTTGTGTTTGTTCATCTTAGCAGGTACAAGGAAGCTAGTGGTTGTTCTACTACCACTTAAGCTCACACATCCCAAAGCATGGATGCATGTTTTGGAGGTGCACTTCTCTAAACTTTTTATATTTTTTTGAATAATTCATGATTTTTGATGAATATGAGTATTTGTTTATGAATCTTTGTTTTTATGGTTGAATCCAGTTTGTTGGTTGTTATTCAGTTGATTTGAACTTGATTTGTGGGTTAAATATGACTAATCCTTTAAAAAGTTTTGTTTAATCAATGATTA
Source organism: Glebionis coronaria (assembly GCA_025667525.1). Classification (NCBI taxonomy): domain Eukaryota; kingdom Viridiplantae; phylum Streptophyta; class Magnoliopsida; order Asterales; family Asteraceae; genus Glebionis; species Glebionis coronaria. The sequence continues at coordinate 221,697,362 of CM046878.1, forward strand.
AAGGGGTGTTTGGGTTAACTGCATAAGCTAAGTTTGGGTTGATTTGAGTAGGTGTATTTGGGTATTTGGTATTTTTCATTGTTCTTATTATCATATTTTGTGTTTATCTACAAGTTTTGAGTTCTATATCACCATAATCCATAAATTGGCCATAAAATCTGTTTTGGTTGTTGTTATTGACTGCAATTTAGGGGACACCTAAATCTAAGGGTAGACTAGGGTTAACAAGTGTTAAATCTAAGTTAATGTAACCTATGTAGTAGAGTTGAGGTGTTGAAATTGGATATGTTGTCAGTTAGTTCAACAAAAGGGTTTTGGGTATCATTTTGTTCATCAGTAACCTGTTTAAGCTTTATCTGTCTCTAATCTTTGAATCAGTGTATGAAACAAGTTTATTTGTGCTTATTGGAGTTTATTATAGCTTGCGTATGCATATGGTTTAATTTGGTTGGCTTATTTTTACTTAAACTGCTTATTTCTTCAGAATCTGTTATTTGCATATATGTGTCATATCTGGGGACTGTTTGCTTAAACTATATCATTTGGCTGAGTGATTTTGTGATTTATTGCTTGTTTATGACTCCTTACAACTCGATGGTTGTAAGCGTGCCCTTGTTATCCATTGAATCCAAGTAAATCTCTCAATAACCAAAGGTCAAATAGTCAAAGCAGTTGGAACTCCTTTCCCCTTCTGCTAGCCACTGCTAGTGTTATTTTTGGTATAGCTTATCAATAAGCTATTCTAGCTTATTTTAACCTGCAACAACTTCAATTTGGTAATAGATGCTCATCATTTGACCCATTTGTTCATTCTGGAGCAATTGGGTGGTTGACTTTAGGGTTTGACTAGAAAACCAACTCCATTGACTTTTACATAAGTGCTTATCAATTTATTCATCTTATTTGGCTTTGCTTATTGAACTTTTCTTGACTGATTTGGCTTATTTAAGTCATTTAGAGTCTTTTGCAACTTGAATCAAGTCCTGAGGTGGTCTAAAACTCTAAGTCGACTATTTTGTCTTTTAGTAGATTTTTACTTTGCTTATTTTTGGCTTATTGTTGTGCTTTTTCAAAAAAAAATTCACAGATCTCTTAGGCATCTCAAAAGAAGCTTGTGTGTCAATTTAGAGCTTATGGCATTGGCTTATAAATTAATGGGCCAAAAAGCCCATTAAGAATAAGCTGTTGTACATTTAAGTTGTGATAAGCTCACATTCAGCTTTTAGGCCTTCAGTATTTTGTGTTTAGAATTGAATTTTAAGCTTGATTAGTGATTTTCAGCTTATATGGTTGAGTTTGAACTTATTGGGCTAAAAAGCCCAATAACTTGGACTGTTTTTGTTTTTAGCCCATTTGGAGGCCCATTAAGGGTATTTTGGTAATTTCACTTTTATTTTCTATTTATTTAGGTTAAAATAAACTAGTTTGTATGTTTTTTGAAATTTTTATAATTTTTTGATTTTTAATATTATTTTATTATTAAATTTCATTTTTAATATTTTTGCAACTTTTATATTTTTCTTCGGTCAAATACATTAAGTTATGATTTTTAAAACTCTTAGATTAATTTTCTCATCATTTTATTAATTTTTAGAATTATTTTAATAGTTTTTAATCATTTAAAAATAGTTTTCATTAGTTTAAAATTTCATAAAAATAGTTTTTAGTCTTATTAAGTCATTTTAGAGGTTTACAAAGTGAAAAGTCTTTATTTTGGCTTTTTATTTATTATTTGGATTTTTAGGTCTTTAATTAGCATTTAAAAATTAATATTTAATTAATTAAAAGGTTTGAAGAAGTTTTGATCATTTGTAAACTCTTAGTTATTTTTATTTGATTTTTGGTAAATTTTTGGGAATTTTTAGAATTAATTTTTATTTTGTCACTTTTTACGGTTTTTCGTTTTGTCGTCGTAGTGTAATTTTAACGTATTCGTCATTCTCTTTTCTCATCTTTTCTTTCTATCAAACATTTAACAAGTTTTTCATGCACATATACCTCCTTGGGAAACGAACTTATTTGGGTCATTAACACTTGATTTTCCTAAATCATTTGTTTAATACTTACCGCTCATATACGCTCTTTTGTTTTCCTAAATAAAGGTGTATTTTACCACAATCATTGACAGCGATGGCTTCTGAGCAACACAGCTCTGAACCCGCACTTCATGAGATGGGAACCGGTATGATCAGTTTCCGTATTAACTCCCAACAATCCTACTTCTCCATCATTTACACCACCTACAAGGCTCGAGTGGGATGAGTTATTTCAACCTATGTTTGATGAATTTTTTGATCCCCCAAGTGATGATTCTCCAGCACCTGTAGCGGTAGCTCCGATTCCCGAAGTTGTAGTTCAAGATAATGGAAATCAGTCCGATGCATCTACTGTCACAATTGAAACAGATGCACCATCCCCCAACAATTCTCAAACTACACCTGAATCATCACCCCCACTCGTTCTTAATGATGTTGAAGAGGATTACTATGATCACGATTTGGAACTTGCTCACCTACAAGAGCTTCCATTCTATGGTTCACAAATACCCGAAAACCCTAACGGTGCGCCTACCTCAGAGGAAACTCCGACAATCGTTTACTCCAGACCACCACGGATTGAAAATCACAACACCAAATGGACAAAGAATCACCCAATCCGCAATATTATTGGTGACATCGATCGACCAGTCTTGACACGTCATCAACTACAAGAGCATGCATTATATTGCTTCTTTGATGCGTTTCTCTGTGAGAAGGAACCTACTTCTTGGCAACAAGCCATGAAACAATCATCTTGGATTGAAGCCATGCAAGAGGAACTTAATGAATTTCAACGCCTTGAAGTATGGTAATTAGTTCCTCTACCTGACAATGTTGACATCCTTACATTGTTGTGGGTACATAAGGTTAAACTCGATGAGTTAGGTGGAGTGTTAAAGAACAAAGCTAGATTGGTTGCTCGAGGCTACAAACAAGCTTTGTGTATTGACTTTGAAGAATCCTTTGCTCATGTTGCACGATTGGAGGCGATTAGACTATTCTTTGCTTATGCTGCTCACATGAATATGATCGTCTAGCAAATGGATGTTAAGATAACATTTCTTAATGGTGAATTAAGGGAAGATTTCTACGTAAGCCAGCCGAATGGATTCGTCAACTCGGAGTATCCTAATCACGTGTATAAGCTCAAGAAGGCTCTTAATGGGTTGAAACAAGCTCTACGCGCGTTGTACGATCTCCTATTGTCTTATCTCATCTCGGATGGCTTCAACAAAGGCAAAGTGGACCCAACATTATTCATTCTCCAGAAGGACAACGACATGATACTGATACAAATTTATGTTGACGATATAATATTTGCTGCCACTACTCAAAGACTGTCTGACCATTTTGAGAAAATCATGTCCACACGTTTTAAGATGTCAATGATGGGAAAATTTTCATTTTTCTTAGGGTTACAAATTTCTCAAAATCCCAGAGGCATCTTCATTAATCAATCCAAATATGCTCTTGAATCGTTGAAAAAGTATCACTTTGAAAACTGTGACCCCGTGGATACTCCTATGGTGGAGAGATCCAAGTTAGATGAGGATAGGGATGGGATTGATGTCAATCCTAAACTTTACTGTGGAATGATCAGCACCCTTCTCTATCTGACTGCTAGCAGGCCTAATTTGCAATTTGCTATATGCATGTGTGCCCGGTATCAGGCTCGGCCTACCGAAAAGCACTTACATGCTGTGAAAAGGATCTTTCGGTATCTTAAAGGAACACTTAATCGTGGTCTGTGGTATCCGAAAGATTCCTCTATTGCACTAATATCATATGTAGATGTGGATTATGTTGGGTGTTAAAAAACACGACGTAGCACTTCTGGCAGTGTGCAACTTCTTGGAGATAGACTGATTAGTTGGGCATCTAAAAGGTAGAAAAGCGTTGCGATATCAAGTACAGAGGCTTAATACATTGCTATGTCTGTTTTTTTGCTCAAGTTCGTTGGATGAGATCACAATTAACTGATTACGGTCTTGGATTTAACAAAATCCCGATGTACTGTGACAACAAAAGCGCCATTGCCCTTTGCTGCAACTATGTTCAACACTCCCGGTCGAAGCATATTGACATACGCTACCACTTTATCAAAGAGAAAGTGAAAAATGGAGTAATCGAGCTATATTTTGTCAACACTGAGTATCAGCTGGCGGATATATTCACAAAGGCCTTAGATCGAGGACGTATCGAGTTATTGAATGAAAGCTGGGCATGAAATCATTTTCACCGGCGAATCTTAAGGAGTTGGCAGAAGAATCTATAGATAGTGGTGGTAAACTATTCTAGAGTATCCTTTTATCGTGATCTTGTATATTATTGTATATATATAAACCACAAAAAGAAAAATACAAAAATATAAAACTTACAAAAACCATAAAAATTATAAAATCAAGAAAATCCAAAAATATTTTTCATTTTAAATCAGGCATGTCTTTTAGTACGGTAATATTTACGGCCTTAGAAATGTCGATTAATATTGACACGACGCCAAAAATAGAGTCCGTATGAAAGTTGTATATATTTTAAAACATGCCCATATGGCTTGTAGTTATTTCTGACTGCAACCCGCTTTTCGCATTAAGGTCACGTATTTATTTTAAAAACATTGGCTCACAACGAGAATTAATTTTCTCGGGCAAGGTTTACTTTAAAACCTTGTAAGAGATCAAGTTTACTTTATAACTTGGTCTAACACAAATTATTGTACGCTTCAGTGCACTTATTTTGTTAAAATAAGAGAAATCTTATTGCCACCAGAATCGTTTCATAAAATCACTACACGGAAAAGGTCTTCATGGATATTTGTCTCTTTAAAACAATGACTGCAGCTCTTTAAATAGAAAACGGGACAGCGTTTAAAGGGGGGGAAAATATCATATCATTTTGCAATTGAATTGGTCTTTAAAAAGTATTTTCAAAAAAATGCAACACGATGTATGGTTTGCCTTATGTGAAATGTGTGTCTTATGAGGAAGTTGAATTGGGCTTAGATTATATCATATGCCTTAAGACATATCGATAGAAACGTGTATGGTGTGTATGTGTTTACAATTTAAGAGTATTCGGGTAAGAGGTGTTGTTAACTTGTTTTATTACAAGTTTTATTCATACTTCTTAAATAGGGGGACCAAATTGCATTTTTTTGCAAAATGGTTCGAGATTGACCTAAGTCAACACCCCCCCCCCCCCCCCCCCCCCCCGATACTTCTTTTTCATCGCAACACACACACACACACACACACATTTATACTCTTGTCGCCATTAACAAGCTTTCATACCTTCGTTTTTATTAATCATCTGCCATATCATCTAGGTATTCGTCATTTATAAGTTCTTGTTATGATTACCTATTGCTTAATATTAAAAGCAAACCTCTAAATCAAGATTTAATCAGATTAGAGTTTTGAAGTGTTGTGTGATAAAACTTGTGACTGATAGAGGGGTTTTGATTGAATTGCTATTATGAACATTGGTCTTGATCTGTTTTGCTTGAAACACTGTCTATGTCCCGTAATCGAAGGATCAAACGTTGCATCGTAAACTACGTCCTAGATTGCGATGACTTTCCCGCTCTTATATTGCGATGACCAGATTGTGATGACTCTATTGCGATGACATTGCGATGAGTTATTGCGATGACACATTGCGATGAGTTATTGCGATGACTCATCGTGATGAGTTATTGTGATGACTTATTGTGATGAGTTATGGCGATGACTTATTGCGATGAGTTATTGCGATGACTTATTGTGATGAGTTATTGCGATGAGTTATTGCGATGAGTTATTGTGATGACTCCATTGCGATGGGTTGTTGCGATGACTACATTGCGATGGGTTATTGCGATGACTTCATTACGATGACATTCCGATGACCATATTGCGATGACATTCCGATGACCATATTGCGATGACATTCTGATGACAACATTCCGATGACTTCACTTAGTATTTCGATGACTTTAAGATTGCGATGGTTTATTAATATTGCGATATGTGGAATTTATTGACACATTGCTAAATTAAGTGTTGTGAATCATAAAATATGCTAAGTGTAGTTTCTTCTCAATGTGTTACAATAACAAATATAGCACTTCGAATAGACTGTCTGTGGTATACTATCATGTATTTAGGTGATTATCTGAATGTCTGATTGTATTTCCTATAAACTATGTCTATAATATTGTAATATGTGATTTTGTTGTGATATTTACATGGATTATGATATATATATATATATATATATATATATATATATATATATATATATATATATATATATATATATATATATATATATATATATATATATATATATATATATATATATATATATATATATATATATATATATATATATATATATATATATATATATATATATATATATATATATATATATATATATATATATATATATATATATACTAGCGTCGTAACCCGCCCAACGGGCGGGGTCGCTTTTTTTCTTGTTCCGGAGGGTTTACGGTTTGTGCGTTTTTAGTTTCTGGATTTTGTAATTTAAAGTTTAGTGTATTTTAGTTATAATTTACGCTTAAGTAACGTTTATTTGTGGTCAACGTGCGGGGTCATTTTTTCTATGAGGAGGGTTTGTGGTTTGTTTTTTTTCTGGATAAGATAAGTGACTTAGATGGTAAAATATAGCATATGTAGGCATTATTTATAAGATAATAATGTGATCAATGATTGAACTGTAATACCACCATTCAAGGAGCGATACATTTTAACGATAAAATCCTAAAAAACTTGCTATAGGTGGTGACGTCTCTATAATTACGGTTTCCATGTTTGTCTAAACATATAATCTTCATTCCTCTCTTATTTTTTACTCTTAACAGGGGGACATATAGTTGTCTGAGTAAGAATACTGTTTTTTGTAAAAATCAAACCATCTTTTAATGGTCTCTGACCTAAGATTTTAATAATCGTCGTTTTAGAGTAATGTCAATCCGAAAATAAAGTTTTTCATGCATGTAAATAAGATTGGCCCATCCTACGGACGGATTATGTCTCATGCTAATCTTTCGGCGTACACACATAAACGGGTGTGCTTGTTTGTATATATTGTTATCAAAACAGTTTTTGTTGATATGTTATATTGGTTGATATTTATACATATAGTTGTTATAAAATCGCTTTTATTGTTAGGATCCTGACTTTGGTTAGTGTTAAGCGTTGGAACACCGAACGAACGGTTTAGAACTCATTCTAATATTTGAATGTACAAAAATATCAGAAGATTGTTTTTTTAAAGTTATAAATTTGAAATATAATTGTCTTGTGGTTAAACTGAAGTTTAAGGTTTAAATTGTAAACTTTAACGATAATATTTAATAAGTTGTTAAATATAGTTTTAACTACTAATGCAAGCACCACTTGAGTACATCATGACCATGTTATTTGAGATAGCAAGGACTTATTCAGGAATATAAATCTTGTCTTCATTTAGTGAAAGAAAAATATATTTATTGAGATTTTTTCAAACTGTTTGCTATGATTAACTTCACGATTAATAGTATGGAATGATCTTAACATTTTATAAAATATTATTGCTGAAATCATAATAAAAAAAACTTTTTTTATGATCGATATTACTAAGATGTGTGTAGATATCAGTCTTTAAGAAAAAGAAACGATCAAAATAGCTAAAATATAAATGCTATTTAATAGCATTAGGCTATTAGCAAAGAACTCCAATTCTAAATTCTTTTGAGTAATATGTGTTTTTGCAATTAACTTATTTTCTATATAAATCATTTTAGTAAACTACATAGAGAACCGCATATTACAATCAACTGATTTGCTGATTCTTTTCTTGTTCGATAGTTAATATTATTATTTATATTGATTTGACATACCAAAAGTATCGGTTAATCTTATCAGTTGTTTAAATACAATATTGTCAGTTGTGAATACCCTTGATAAAATTATCTATTTTAAAAATGGTAAGGGGAGTACAATATTTAAAATTGGATCATAGGCAAATACATGCCAGTCATACTCATTACTACGTCATCATGCGTATGTTAGTCGCAATTACAAGACTATCTCATGGCTCTTTGGTAGCTATCATATGTCCTTTCTTTCACTTTCATCGTGAAGTATTATATGCACTTTGCATTTCACGTGTGTATAACTGAGTCGACTCTTTGAGAAAATGCACATGACATTGTTGTCATAATCATCTGCCTAACCAAATTACATTAGATGAGATAAAGGGAAGGTGAACAATTCTATTTTTAATACCAAAAAATGTCATTACTATTTTGTGCGACAACTGGTCAACTTAATCAATTTGTGGCCCCCTCTCTCCGTCTGCTCGCACATGAAACCTTCCGTATGAATGGGTACCTGAGAGGGTCCGTAAACCCAATTGTGTAGTAACCGCTACTCACGAATGAATAGTTAAGCAGCTTCGTATACCTGCACTAACCAAGACGATCCACCAATGTGCTCTACATTAGTAACATGATTATAATAATAATAACAATAACATTTACTAAATAAGTTTCAACTGTCAATAAAAATTATTTACGAAAATTCCAGTCAAAAGAAAACAAAGTGACCCAGATAGTCGAACACACCATGAATGATTTCACCAGGTTCTCTGTAAATACAAACAAAATAAGCCGTCATCGGATCTAACGTAACATTTGAAGGATCTGGGCATCCTATTTAAAACTAAGGCATTGTCAGTTTGAAACCATCATCTACAATTTGTAGTGAAGAAATATCATATGCTGTTAGTAGATAATTATTTTTCTATAGGAAAATATTTTACTTTTTCTTTCTCTAACGCATAGCCGCTGGACTTATTTGCAGCGAAACATGGCACGTGTGGTTCTCCAACAAACAATAGCTTCACCTGCCAATTTGAGTCCATAGTGGCGTATAGAATAATAAGTTTCTTTTTTGCTCGAGTAATTGGCACATATAATAAGCAACATTCCTCCTGTCATTGTTCAAAACACTGAAGTGTATGATGGTAGTTTCAAGAGGTGATAACTTTAGCTAAAATGCGTCCGTGAGTGTTGGTTTTTATTGAAGATATTTACCTCAAGAGAGGGACTGGTTTCTTTAGTTATGCTACACGTTTTATAAGATTATGTAAGGAAATGGAAGAAGAAGAAACACATACCTTGTTTAGAGCACTAATGTTGCGATTTAGTGTGAAAAAGTATCGCCAATTTCTACCAGTCTTAAGCCTGGGTTACCCTTTTTGTTTCTAGAGGTTCCTGCTCTGTGTACAGTGGCAGGCATAAACGGGCCAAAGACAAATTCCTTGGAGCATTGTTGAGGCTGCTGCAACATAGTAACGTTCTCATCGTGTTCGAACTTCACGCAGTCAATATTTCTATGCATTTCCACACGCCTTTTCTCAAAATCATTTTGTTGTTTGTCGCCTTCCGACAACCCCAATATGGGGAGCTGAGTTGGACCAAAAGGAACTCCACTATGATTGCTGCTGACAAACGAATGCAAAAAACTTGACAATACTCTTTGAGGTGGCCCTGACTCACAAGATATAAAAAAGATGGTAAACTTGACAATACTGATAAAAACCGGAACAATGTTAAGTATGAAAGCTTTACCATTTAAATCTGGTTGAAGCTGAGGATGCCCTCGACGATCACTAAGTTTTTCGTTTATTCCGTCCTAGTCTTCAGAAAATTTGTTATCATTTGCAGCATGGAAACCATTCACAAAAGCCGAGTCATGATGTTGCAAAGGATGTTCCAACTCTGAGCCAGTGGTTAACATCGGGAAATTATTTGTTTAGTACAGATTATTGGCATTAGCAACTCTGATAACAGTTCACACCATCTCAAGTCATTCCAGTTTTAACTTTATTGTAAGTTTACAACCCTTTTATAGTTCTTACCGAATCTAACTCTATTCTCACAAAATAACCAAAACACAAAAGTGTATATTACACCGAGACACATTGAAAAGCACAAAGAAGCACTGCAAGACACTAACAAAGTTGACAAAAGATTACATAAACAGTACTGTACTATGTTGCAGAACACTCGCACGATGTTTGGGACTACTATTTTTTCTGTTTGCTATTTTCTGTTTGTGTTTTTCTCTATCTTTGCTAGAACATATCGATTTCTAATACTACCCGAGTCTGAGACAAAGGCTGATTGTCATTGTAAGGTTCTCAAAACATTTAGGCAATCTTTATCCACTTTTAAGTTAAACTGAGTGGTTGGAATGAGATAAGTCGCATTTCCTTCTCAAGTTCAAAATTTGCTCACTTTGTAACAAACTATATACACTCTTTATTAATATACTGTAACAAAATCTGGAATCTGAGAGCTCATTTAAATTAGCTCTTACTCGTGTTTTTTAGTCTCGCTCAGAGCGCCTGTTGCTGCAAAAACATGCCTTCCCAAATGTGATCAAGTGGAAATGCAGCTCGTATCTGTATACATCAGAAGTTTTGCAATAAGATTCGCAGTAAGTAGAATGATAAATTATCATAAACTTTCTTATGCATGTGATGTTTGTTAGTAGCAGGCAGTTAAATTTATGAGAAAGGAACTATGTTCATCTTTTGATGGTCAAAAGGGACTATAAGTCTGCTATATGTGAATATGATTCTTATCAAGCGTAGCAAACTTATGAAATTAATTTATATCCAAAAAGTACATTAAACTATCCATAAGAACTGTATTATATAGAAAAAAGTAAGAACAAATGTGTCATACTGGTTTGAACATCCTTAGCCTTACGAAGAGCATAGTCGTTTGCAGCAACACTGAGATATAAAGCAACACCTACCTTTTAAAAGCCTGAAGTGCAGCAGAAAGATGAACGAAACATCATTGCTCTCTTTAGAAATTTGGTTTCCTGGAGACCCACTGCACAAATATGCATTTTCATCATTAGAGCTTGTCGGTTTGCCATTTACACTTGTTGCAAATGTCTGTTCTGTCCCTAAAATGCTAACATTACTTGAAATACTATCAGGAAGATAAGGTCTTTGACCACTTCTGTGCATATTCAATGTATTTGTGAAGAAAGCATGAACATCCTCAGTCAGCTTATTATCTCTAGGACTCGAAAGTATTTGCTCAAGTTTTCTGGCCACATAACCGAACAGACTACGTATGCGGAAAAAATTTCCTGACCACATAAAAATGTAAAAGTCTTAATAAATTAACAGAAACATGTCTTCAACAAAACTACAAGAACTATAAAGTGACAAAAATTCTGAGCAACACAAAACAACCTGCTATCACAGAAAAAACAATGGGGTAAACTGTAGCATAGCAATGGTAACTCAGCTACTGTAGCCTGTTAGTTCTAATACAATCACCCCTGAAATGCTCTGGATGGAGAACTTTGGCATTATGGACCACATCATCAAAATGCCCTAATCACTCTAGAATTACAGATCCAAACACCCCCTTGGTTAGTTAGATCACATAGTAATACACCTTAATTTGCAAGCACCCGGTAAGGGTTTCAAGGAAAATTAGCATCCAAACATCCCCTAAGTCTGAAATTTTCTTAACTAATCCTTTCACAATACACAATTTTTAATATGTGGATAAACTCTGATCACATAATTTAATTTTGTTTTATTAGTTTGATTTAGTTATCAACAAAGATGAGTGGTAGAGTTAGGGGTGTGATCGAAAATATAAAGAAGGTATAGTGATAGAATTAGTATGGTCATAAAGTTTAAAAAACTAACATGATCCTTTTTGTTGATATAGAAGACATGAATGATGGAGACAGTTTTAACCTTTCACATCATTTGAGATAAATTTCTCACATATAAGGTCATCCATCACTATATAGTTTCTACCTGCACGAATGGCAACACAAATGCACGTGATGATAAATGCATTTAAAAGTTGCAAGATGGGCAACACAAATGCAATGATGATAAATGCAGTAAAAAGTTGCAAGATGGGCAGGATACATAAGTCAACATACACATATTAAATTAAATGTAAGGAAAACAGTGAGCAAGTGTAGACTCTGTGTATCGTGGCTCCCCTACCACAATCATAGTGTATCCAAACTTGTTGGACTTGAAATACTCCTTGCCTGGATTCTCGTTGTAGATTACTTCAGTTTTTGGATCAAATGTGTTTTTTTCCAGCACATAGGATTGTGATACCTATAAAATTAAGAGAGTTTAGTTTCTACGCAGAAACGATGGGTGGGTCGGGTAGTTTAGGGTCACAACATATAGGATTGTGGTACCTCTAAAACTTAGAGAGTTTAGTTTCTAGGAAACGATGGGTGGGTTGGGTAGTTTTAGTTAATGCGTCAAACGTTTAATTATGAATGAGGTCAAGTTGACCCAAATTTTTGTCAAGCTTGTCAAATACAAAGTAATAATAAAATAGGTTTCAAATATGTTTAGGCAGTTATTATTCTTGCCTTCTTATAACTTGAAGGTAATGATTTCAAAAGTATAGGACTTAAGTAAATAGTAGATACCAATAGTATAGTTGTCTGGAAGGCATTGCCACTCGATTGTCCACCCACGGCACTGTAAACCAATATTATTGAATTTGCATAGAGTGTCCAAAATTTCCGATAAGAAAGAAAAAGGATACAAAAAGAAAGAATTTAAGGGGATTAATGCATTAAGAACAACACTTTGGTCCACTTGTGAACTTTTTAGCCCGTTCAACCATCAGGGATATGCTAATTAAAGTTATAGCTGCTAATGATCCATCCTAATCTGCTTTTTCCTTCGAGTAAATCTGAAAAGGAAGTACTTTGCTTAAAACCACTCTTACCCTCCAAATATTTTTTGCAACAGTGTTACCCAACCTGACCGTGCAAAATCACCTGTTTGACTTATTTCCCGACTCGTTGCCTTTTGTTTAATTTACATTTTTAAATTACCAGTAGTTTCAGTTCTATCGGTTATCATTCTATTCAAGTGTTGGTTCCTTTTCAACTGAAATAAGAAGGTAGGATAGTATGAGAAATTTTGTTTTATTTTCTAAAATCAGGTCAAGAAATTTGGAAATGATAGCCAAATCTCAGGTGTGGCAAAGTAAATACATTTTCTGTTGACGCTGCAGAGTGAGTACTTGAAGAGAAGTCGACCACCTGCAGCCAAAAACAAAAAAAGAACTTTAGTGGTGATATGCTATATATTCAGTTACCATATAAAACATTTAAATCCTAAATAGTTGGTAGTCTAGGTATATATCCCGCAAAGACCATCATTAATTCTATAAACATCGAGCAGCTTTTGGATTTGTCAAAGGCACAAAATGTTTCTTTAAAAACCGGTTTAGATATGCTTCCTCATTTTGGTTTAGATAGGTGCCAGATTCTGCATGGACATGTATGGGATCGTCACATATACATAGGAAGATATAAATATAATCATTCGTAGATATGAAACGCATACTTATATTTATTACAGTTACATTGGTTGTCCTGCTTGTTAGAATTCTAGATAAGCGTTGCACACGATAGGAATCTGTAATTTGGGCACAAATTAGTTAATCAGATGATAAGACCTAATTGTAACATAGTGATGATGAAATGGGCATGCCAATATGTTGAGCTTATTTTAATTGATTTCTTGCTTAAGGGAAGGCTTAGTAAGCATGCTTTACAGCAGAAAGGGTGTTTGGTTTCTGATTTAACAGCAGCCGAACACCCCTTTTGTGACAGAAAATGTGTTTGGTTAATAGTTTAAAAGAAGCCAAACACCCCTTTTGCAGCAAAGGGGTGTTTACAATGCCAAACACCCCCTTTTCTTTTTGATTTGTTTAGAACATAAGTATTTGGATGTAAGTATGTTAGATAATATTATAAAACTTGGGGGATGCTTAGTTTACCTTATATTCCTAAAAAAGTAGAGCTGCAAATACTTGTAACAAAGGTCAAGCCGATCTGACGATGCACAAAGCACAGAAGTTTATGCTTCTATATGCAACTGTTTTGAAGAATGGGTTAGGAAATAGTATTGCCTTCTCAAGAATTGGCTCATCATCATCAATCATACGATACACTTTAGTCAAAACTGAGTTCTTAAAAAATGGATTAGTATCAATAAAGAACTCAAGCTTAAAACCCTTTGGGGTCATACATCCAGTTTTTTGCTATTTCACACAACAAAACAAAGGGGTAAAGTTATGACCACTGTTAGAAGTCATATTGACGGATAGATTAGCTAGATATTTCCTGGATCACTTACTGTTTCCTTGATTAAATTTAGCTTCTACAACATAAAGCAATGTATCACAACATATACATTCATCTTAGAAGCAAACATATAAGAAAATAAAAAAACTATGTCAGAGCAAACTGAGTAACTGACCGCTTGCAACTGCGTGTTTGATTGAGCAAGTTGCAAATTTTGTTCCATCACCATCTGCAAAGTAACCCTCAATCTTTGCTCCTCAACGCTACTGATTTCGAGTAATGTACTGTAGCAATATTAAGGGAAAAGGCGCAATGCTGGGTTTAGGAAAACATAAAACAAATAATTATCATTGTGAAGCTGCTGGTCGCCCTTGCTGCTGAAATTTCACGAGAGACAAAACATAAAAGATATATTTATCATTGTGAAGCTGATGGGACATACCTGATCCAATAAACTAACATAAGACCATAGCCTTGCTGCTGAAAATTCACGAGAGACATAAAAACCAAACCAAACGTACTCAGCATCTGTCATTTGCAGGACTAAAGCTGGGTGCTTGGCATCAATCGAAATGGAAAATCTTGGTCACTTTAGGATCTACTGTTTGACAAAAGTTAACATCATTCATCAAGTCCTGAAGTCACAGCAAGTTCGTCGTATTAAGAACCCTATAGAACAGAAGCCAATAAAGAAAGCTTCCCTGCATTCAAATAAAACACCAAAAAATGAAATCAGCTTCATTTGTTCCACACTGCTATAATACCTACACATCATAAATATATAATTCCCACACACAATCATAAAGAACACAAAAAAACAGAACAAAAACAAAAACACAGAAACAGAATCACACTATCTTAAAGAACGGAATTCCTAATATGTTGTGCAAATAATAAAATTAAGACTAACGGTGACAGAGGTTTTGATATAAAACATATCGTACGAATAAAAATTAGGGTGCGTGAGTGTTAGGGTTTGGGGAGAATAATGAAACGTATAGATATGAAAAGATAGAGTCGTATATTTGTCTAGTATCAGTTCAAGTTTACAAAAGGATAAGTATTTTGTGTTTGAATTCCAAATCACAAATAAAAATGTGGCGTAGTGGTTAGATGCTAGGCTCTTGTATCTGAAGGACAGATGTTCGAATCTTTGCGTGGACGATTTTTAAAAAATAATAACAAATTTAAAAAAAATATTTAAAAAATACGAATTTTTTTTAATATTTAAATTCGAATTAAAAAATTACAAAAGAAGCCACATATGACTGGGATCCTTGAACCGGACCGTTCCAGACCCGGTTCGGCCCAGACTTGAACCGAACCGGTCAAGACCCGGCTCGTCCCAGACCTTCAAAATGCAGTTTTAGAAACTGCGTCTCCAAAACGCGATTTTATAAAAACTGCGATTTTAAATCAGAATTTCGTGAAATTTGGAGATTTTCTAGGAAATTCTGAAATACTATTGGCTAAAAGATCTGACTGGGATATGACTGGATTAAAAACTGTGGTTTCAAATCATAATTATACCTATATATAATATAAAGATATATATATATATATATATATATATATATATATATATATATATATATATATATATATATATATATATATATATATATATATATATATATATATATATATATATATATATATATATATATATATATATATATATATATGTATATATGTATGTATATATCCTCACAAAGATGTTTTAGAGAACAAGGAAATTACCGAAACATTTCCTCTCGAGACTCTCGGTGTAGTGAATTCTAAAGACACCACCCCATGGTTTGCTGACATTGCAAATTACCATGCGGGGAACTTCATAATCAAGGGTATGACGACACAACAAAAGAGAAAATTCTTTCGTGACGTCAAGTTCTATTTTTGGGACGACCCTTATCTCTTTCGGGTTTGTCCGGATCAACTGGTTTGACGTTGTGTCTTTGGTACCGAAGCTTCTAACATCATTAAAGCTTGTCACGAGGGACCCACGGGTGGTCACCGCGGTGTTAATCTCACGGCTAAGAAAGTGTTCGATGCCGGCTTCTTTTGGCATACGATTTATCGTGATTCACACGCACTTGTGAAGTCGTGTGATTCTTGCCAACGTCAAGGAAAATCGTCGCAAAAGGATGAAATGCCGCAAAACATAATTCAAGTGTGTGAGATTTTCGACATTTGGGGCATTGACTTTATGGGGCCATTCCCATCGTCTCATGGAAACAAGTATATCCTCGTCGCCGTCGACTACCTTTCTAAGTGGGTGGAAGCTAAGGCTTTACCTACGAATGATGCCCGTGTGGTAGTGAAGTTCTTGAAGCAACTATTCTCTCGGTTTGGAACCCCTCGTGCTATTATAAGCGATCGTCGAACCCATTTTTGTAATGACCAATTTGAAAAGGTTTTAAAGAAATATGGAGTTACACATCGTTTTTCTACGGCTTATCACCCGCAAACGAATGGGCAAGTCGAGGTTTCAAACCAAGCTTTGAAGAGGATTTTGGAAAGGTCGATTGGCTAAAAACGTGCTTCATAGTCCGACATACTCGATGATGCTTTATGGGCCTTTCGGACCGCTTATAAGACACCTATCGGTTGTACTCCATATAAGTTGGTTTATGGAAAGAATTGTCATTTCCCCATTGAATTGTAGCATAAGGCATATTGGGCCCTTAAGCATGCAAATTATGATTTGAAGACCGCGGGAGATCACCGGAAAATACAACTTAATGAATTGGATGAATTAAGAGATAATGCTTATAAAAATTCATTGATTTTTAAGGAAAAGACTAAAAAGTTTCATGATTCAAAGATCAAAAACCGGGTTTTTAACGTTGGTGATCAAGTGTTACTTTTTAACTCTCTTTTGAAGATATTTTCCAGGAAATTGAAATCTCGTTGGTCGGGTTTGTTCACCATAACACAAGTGTTTCCTTATGGGACCATCGAGTTAGCTCAAAATGATGGTCCTAATTTTAAGGTGAATGGACATAGGCTTAAGCACTACTTCGGTGGGGAAGTTCCTTCATTAGACGACCTCGACCAAGTCACCTTACCCAATGATAATTAGCATTGAGTGGATCGAGTCGATCTCACGACTCGGTAATAAAAAAGAAAGGTGCCTCATGGGGGAGACCCCATGCTTATCCATTGTATATATTATGCTTTCGAATGTAGTTAATGAGAGGGGATTTGTGCCCTTCCAACTCGTTGTCTCGTGGTTGTTTGTGAATGTGTTATCTAGATCATCATCATCGCCATGATCAAAGACTCTCGTGTTCGTTTACGTGAGCCTCGATCATTTACTTGAAGATTTTTTCACGAATCCATGACATATCCTTTATTGTTCTAACAATTATCTTTTAGAATAATTCATAAATGGCTTTAGATATATTGTTGATCACCCTTTCCATGCTAGATCCTAAGCATTTGACTCTTCGTCTCTAGTATGGGGGTGCTCCACCTTTTGACTCGAAACATTGAGGACAATGTTTAATTTTAGTATAGGGGGTGAATAGATACTTGCCTTGCTACGCCTCATGTTTTTCCAACTTTCAACGTTTTTTTGTTTTGTTGCTAATAAGGCTAAAATGGCAAAATTTTAAAAATTTTCTTAGTTTTCATAAGTGTTTTTAAGACACAAATGTATATTTTCCGATGGGTAGAATAAGAGTTAATGTTGTCCCTTTTATATGATTGTTATAATCACACGAATTTATTAAAGAAAGGTAGATATGAGAAGAATTCTAGAGAGAGAAAGTAGTGAGAGAAAGTAGAGAGAAAATGGTTGGTGAAACTTGTGGAATATTAGATTAGAGAAAATGAAATGACCAACACCCTTCCTAACATGCTAGGAAGGGTTTATATAGCCTTTGCTTACATGTAGCTTAATGGGCTATATGATCATGGGCCGGGCTTTCCTTTTGGGCTTTGGTTACTTATTAATGAACCTTAGCTTAAAGTTAAGCCCGTAATAACACGACTAATATACTACCTATTACAACGTTCTAAAATACGATACATAATGAACATATGACCGAGCATTCTTGTTTGGCTCAATATTTTGAGGCTAACAATCTCCCCCAATGAGAGGTCATAAACCTTAGTCATTTAGGAAATTTGTAGAGATTACTAATCTCGCCATAAATGAGTCTTGAACGTGTAATCGTAGCCTTGTTCCTTCATGCTGTGATCTTTGAGCCTTTGTCGTTGTCTTTCGACTTTGTCTTTAAGCTTGAGATCTTCAAATCATCCTTGACTTGTCTTTGCCATCTTGCGATCGTGTGTCTTCATCCACATGCTCACACAATTAATTGTTGAATATGTCTTTAAGCATGAGTATGTGGTTTCTGAATCATTGACTTTGCTGTGTACACCGTGACGCCACCTTCTCGAGACAAAACATAGACACGGACTGAATGGCTTTGACATTCGTCCTAAATCGGTAGCGTTTTACCTCCGGTCGGTGAAGACCGTTATACGATATTAAATATCGTACCTGTGATCAGGTAGATTCAATTAAGAATCTCCTTGACAGGGTTTCGCGGCTGTACTAGCCGTTCTCTTTACTCGACCGTCTCAAAGCAAGACTGCGAACATAAAGAGTGAATCAATTGGATAAATATCCGCTTGATTAAAGTCGTCAATTCAAATTCCTGGAACAAGTTTGATTCATTAAGAATCTTACCATTGTTGCTTTCCAGTTGACACAAGTTTGATTCATAAGAATCTCACAAGTTACCTACCGTAGCGCTGTTTGATGTTGACGCTAGAAGGATTTCCATTCGTCACTGTGAATATTAATAAATATCACTCTGAATGTTCTGGCAAGACCATAAAGATATTGCGTAGAAACCTGAAACGAGTTTGAATCAATTCAGAGTCAAACCACTGTTGCTTTTCAGTTTTGCACATGTTCAATTCATAAAGAATCTTGCATATGACCTACCGCAGTGCTGTTTGATGTTAACACTGGAAGGATTTCCACTCATCATTGTGAATACTAAGTAGTATCACTATGAGTGTTCTAGCAATATCGCAAGGATATAGCGTAGGACTCTGTTGATCTTCATCCGTGTGTCCTAACGAGATTTGATTGATCTCTTGGCTCTAGACTCGATTTGTGCACTTTTAGTGATCGGAGGCTGGAGCAGATGCCACCTATTCAATATCAACTATCTCGGAGTGAGAAAGTCGATAGAAATCGTGTTGATCTCCGTGACAATAAAACAAACTTCTTTTAAGAGAAGCCTGAGTAGCTAGGAAAGGGTTGTGCTTCACATCACTGGGTCCATGATGAGTTTGTCTTCATGATGAGTTGACCTGGTTTCTGCCTAAGTTGTATGGAGGGCTTCTTTCTTTAGACCCTTTATCCTTACATTTCTTTTTCATTCTTCAACCCCTTCAATGCTTACCAAGACATCATTACTAGCACCTTGTTGTGATTGTTCCAGTGCTAGCATCAGTACTTAGTCGGCATTCAGCTACGTTCACATTCTACTCCATCTTTCCTAAGGACTTCTAATAATCTATTGGATTGTCCCTCGGAAGATCCCTCCGGTTCTGGTTGGATCATAGGACTTAAACCTAACCACCCTTTTGACACCAATAACGTCGTGAATTAAAGATGTTGTGGGTATTTGATCGTAACCATGAAAACCACTTTAAATTCTAACAAAGTGTTTGAAAAACATTTAACACCTTGCTAGTTTTGTCGTTTCAGAAAAGATCCCCCTTCACATGTGCATCGATAATCGAAAGTGTTTCGCACATGTAGGTAAGAGTTAAAGTGCTTGAGTCTTATATTAGATCACATTTTAATCACATTTTCTCCCCTATCTCTAATATATAAAATCTTTTGATATTAGAGATACCAAATTTGATTAAAATATATTTTGAAAAATAGTCTTGAAATCTCCGGGAGAAAGATGTGTTAATCTCATGCATGAAGTTGAAATGCTCCCCCTCAAAAATTGATCCAATTGAATTGTCATTGTGAGGATATGATCCACATTTCGCTTTTTGAGGATGGGAGTTGTTGAACACACAATTTTTGAAAGATTTTGAATATCATTGAAAAATTCTTGAAAAAATTGTGTTCAACGCTTTTTGAAAAAAGCAATTCTTTTTTTCGAAAGGTTTTTCTAAAGCATAAACTTGAGTTCATAGACTTTGAATGTCTTGACAAATCCACTCAAGTGTAAGAAGATTTAACTTCTTTTGCTAAGGGTAAGAGCACGAAATCGTACACTCCCCCGTGAATATAGTTCCGGGTTGCAATCTGAAAGTAATTACAAGCCATTGTGTTGAGCTCAAAACGTTGAATGTTTTGTGACAAGCTCAACCCGTGATAGATTGCTCTACCCGTTGTTTGGAAATATTTGTCCAAAATAGACAATTTCCTTTATTAAAAGAAGAAATGACATGTTTTGAAAAATATTTACAACTTTCATTCAAGCTTTATGTACACACCCGTGTCGTTATTGAGCGACATTTCTAGGCACGTCCATATTATCGATACTGAAAGACATGTCGAGAAGAATATTTTTGGATTTTGAAAGATTTTTAATTTTGTGTTTTGCTTTTATGTGTTTTATATTTTTGTATTTTGCTTTTTCAAAGATATTTACAAGTTGATGTTTGATAGATAAATCAAGCAGGCACCTTTGCCAGAATCTCCAGGTCTGCTGGAGTCAAACATCTCATACCAATTTGCCTAACGAGGTACTCAAACCTATCTTTCGACAGAGCTTTCGTAAACAAGTCGGCTAATTGGTAATCCGTTCCAACAAAGTATAATTCAACGATACCTCTTTCAACTTGTTCCTTTATGAAGTGGTATCTGACATCGATGTGCTTCGTGCGGGAATGCTGTACCGGATTGCAGGAGATGGCTATGGCCGACTTTGAGTCACAGTACATAGGTACTATATCAAAGTGGAAGCCATAATCCGTGAGTTGTGTTCTCATCCAAAGAACTTGAGCACAACACGCAGATAGAGACACATACTCCGCTTCGGCTGATGAGAGTGACGTGCAATCCTGCTTCTTCGAAGACCATCCCACAAGCTTATCTTGACCTAGAAATTGTGCACCACCAGAAGTACTTTTTCGTGTATCAAGACACCCTGCATGATCAGAATCTGAATAGGCCGTTAGAAAGAAACCGGTTTCTCTCGGATACCAGAGTCCCATGTGAATGGTATTCTTAAGGTACCGAAAGATCCGTTTAACCTCCTTGAGGTGCTTTTCAGTGGGTCGTGCTTGATATCGTGCACAATAGCATGTAGCATGATGAATATCTGGTCTACTTGCTGTCAAGTACATGAGGGACCCGATCATGGAACGATATCTCGTTTGATCTATGGGTAATCCCTCCAAGTCAGCATCTAGGGATGTGGTTGATAATGGTGTCCCAACGGGGTCACATGAAGTCATACCATGCTTTTTGATTATCTCTTGACAATACTTAGCTTGGTTTATAAAGATACCACTTGGGGATTGGTGAACTTGAATTCCTAGAAAGAATTTTAGTTCGCCCATCATTGACATTTCAAATCTGCTATGCATTACTTTTTCAAACCATTTTGAAAGTTTTGGGTTTGTAGACCCGAAAATAATGTCATCAACATAAATTTGCACAAGCAGAATGTCATCCCCATATTTATAAGTGAACAAAGTTAAATCAATGGAACCTTTTGAGAAACCTTTGGAGACCAGAAATTTCGAGAGCTCGTCGTACCACGCCCTTGGGGCTTGCTTGATTCCATAAAGTGCTTTGTGGAGACGATACACCTTGTCAGGATAATGAGGATTGGCGAATCCTTCCGGTTGCATGACATAGACTTCTTCCTTCAAAGGACTGTTAAGAAATGCCGTCTTTACGTCCATTTGATAGACAGTGAATCCCTTATGTGCAGCATAAGCAAGAAAAATCCTGACTGCTTCCATTCGAGCTACTGGTGCAAATGATTCTTCAAAATCAATTCCCTCTTTCTGGCCATACCCCTTAGCCACTAGCCTAGCTTTGTTCTTGATGATCGTATTCTCTTCATCCATCTTGTTTTTCCAGATCCAACGAAGATTTAATGGAGTCACATCGTATGGTCTGTCAACAAGTTCCTAGAATTTAAGTCTTTCAAATTGTTGAAGTTCATCCGTCATCGATTCAATCCAAGCATGATCAGCCATGGCTTCTTTGATGTTTTTCGGTTCAACTGTACTCACGGTGAGTGCGGACATACAAACATCGCCATCGGTTGCTAGTTGTCGTCTTGTACGAACAGGCTATGAAGGGTTTCCAATTACGTGAACCAAAGGATGATCTCGGGTCCAATGATGTGTTGAAGGATGTCGTTGATAGAACGTATGCATATTTGACGGATCAACATGGCGAGTAGAAGACTCTTCAGTTTTGTGTACTGGTGTACCGAATGGGTTGATAAATTCGTCTTCGTCAGATAATGCATCGTCTGCTTGATGTGTGTTCTCTGGAGCAATGACAGTAGTTGTGGATGTTGTAGGATCGATTGTTAATGTGATATTCTGAGGAGGTAAATCTGCAACAACCCGTGTTGAAGTAGATAAAGTTGTATCCTTTTGTTGACGATGAACGGTATCATCATTTTTATCATGAGTGACAGCGGAAGACTTCGATGCAACTTGTTTCTCCCCCGTGAAATATTCATCATACATTGGTCCATATAACATTTCCAACTCTTCAAGTGTCGTGTCCACTGTCATATCTGCTCTAGGGACATGTTCAGGAACCAGCTTTGAACTTGACGGTTCATTGATGTGGTCTTGAGTTCCGAGTTCCGTGCGGTTGTGAACGGAAGTCGTTTGTCGTTGTGGATCGGGACTTAAACTGCTTTGTTCAAGTGCCATTTCTTGCAATTCATCAAATCTGATATGAATAGTCTCGACTATCAATTTTGTTCTCTTGTTGTACACTCTGTATCCCTTAGACTGAGTTGCATATCCCACTAAAATGCATGCATCACCTTTCTCTTTCATCTTGTCCAGATTTTCACCATCTCGAATAATGTAACACGTACATCCAAAAACGTGAAGGTGTTTGAGTGAAGGTTTGCGATCATTTATTATGTGATATGGTGTCTTTTCGTGTCTTGGGATAACTAAGGAGCGGTTTTGTGTGTAGCATGCGGTTGACACGGCTTCGGCCCAAAAGTATAGTGGAAGTTTTGAAGCGGATAACAATGTTCGAGCAGCCTCAACTAAAGTACGGTTTCGTCTTTCAACAACACCGTTTTGTTCGGGTGTTCGAGCAATAGATGTTTCATGTTCAATTCCTTCAGCTTCAAAATAGTTTCTCAGTTTTGAATTCAAAAATTCAGTACCTCTGTCAGTACGAACCACTTTAACTTGAGCTTGAAGACCACGTTGTATTACTTTAAGGAAGCTGATGAGAACATCGGGTGTTTCATCCTTGGATCTCAAGAAGTGAGTCCATGTGTACCTTGAGTAGTCATCGACAATTACCATAACGTATTTCTTCCCATTGATACTTTGAACACGCATAGGACCACACAAATCTATATGAAGAAGATCTAACCGTCCTTTAGAGCTCGGTGTAGTCTTTGTCTTGAAATTACTCCGTTTAGCTTTACAAAGCTCACAAGAAGAACAAAGATGATCTTTGATGAATTTCAAGTTAGGAAGGCCTCGCACAATATCTTTCTTAGAAAGCAAGTTGATGGTATCGAAGTTAAGATGAGATAAACGTTGATGCCATAACCAAGCTTGAGTCGTTGAAGCTTTAGCCATGAAACAGATTGGAGTTGAAGATGTGGAGTCTTGTAGTGAAATAGTGTAGAGATCAGTACCCCGTGTTCCGGTAAGTAAGTCATTCCCATCATAATCATGAACAAAACATGTCTTCTTTCTAAAAGCAACCTCCAAATCCGCATCACAGAATTGACCAACCGAGAAAAGATTATGATTGAGCCCTTCAACGTAGTAAACCCTTTTGATAGTGATATTCCCCTGAACCAAGTCTCCATATCCTAGGATCGGTGCAAATTGATCATTTCCGAATCGGACCGTACCCAGGAACTTCTCCACAAAGTTAATTAGAAGCTTGAGATTCCCCGTCATGTGCTTCGTGCATCCGGAGTCCATTATGAAGAGAATTACTTCGATCACCTGCAGAAGAATTAGAACACGATGTAGCATTTGCTAAATTGGATTCCATGTTAGTTGTGATTTCCGATTCATTAGTTTCCCTAGTTTCTTCACTTAGAGGCACACTAACGCTCGTAGTCACATTTTATGTCCTAACCTTAGGCATCCATTTATATCCTGGAGGACATTGGTTAGCAAACCACCATTTCCAAGGCTTGCTAGCAGACTCATATAATTCCCTAATTCTGCTTCTAGGGTTCTTAGTGGTGGAGTCTGATGCAATACTTTTCTTAGGGGGGGTTGCACCAGAATGGTTCACTTTGCGTTTGGGTTTTCTAGCACTAATAGGCATCACAGTTTGCTTGTTAGTTCTAGTTTCTACGCCTTTGACATTATTCGAAACACACATAGCATGATTAGCATTAGCACACTTTCCACATTTCACACAAACAAACTTAACTTTCATAGCATTCAAAGTCGAATCATTCAAATTGTCATTACACGCGATTACAGACGTTTTATTCTTAGAAACATTGAAAATCCTAGGGTGTTCTTCTACTTCCTTCATCTTCCCTTGACTTTTGTTTTGCCAGACCTTTTCATTCATGCGAGTGCTCTTAAGCTGGGGCCGGCTTACACTAGCAGTGGGGACTACTCCTGTAGTAAAAGACACACGTCTATTAGTGTTTCTAGAAGTCTGAGGTGATTGACTTTCTTTGTTTTGTGTGGGTTTAGTGGTCAATCTATACATCCCTGGTTTAACCACATTTGTGTTCTTAATGCTTTGTGATCGAATATTTGTTTTGAGAGTGTTTTGTGGTAACCTATCCTTCCCATCCGTCTTGGGGGCAAACGCAGGTTTTGCAAATGCAGAATTAGAGAAAACAGATGGTTTTCCCAAGACAGAGGGTCTAGTCACTTTTTGAGCATTGGGTTGTCTTACGACAGGTTTCTTAACACTAGGTTCCACAATCTTCCCACCCATCTTAGCAATGAGTTTCTGCAACTCTGCTATCGCTCTGTCCCTGTCTTGTAACTGAGCTTTCAACCCTTTAATTTCCAAATTCTGTTCGTTCATTTCTCGAAACGTTTGGGAAAGTTTTTCTTGCAATTTATTATCATGTGGAAAACTACCAACGTCTTTTTGCAAAGCAAGTTCAAGAGAATGACAATGTTTTTGAAGGAAATCAGTTTTGTGTTGAAGTAACTCAAAAGCCTTTTTATCAACATTTTCTTTATGTTTCGAAAGCTCAAGTTCAAGACGCTCACACTCTTTGATTTTATCAAGATATTTGCATGCAACATCAGAATATTCATCGATATCAGCACAAGATTGAAGAGTAACACACAAAATATCTTTGGAGAGACATTCTTCTAAGAGTAGATCATATTCGTTTGAAAATTCTAATTTGTCATTTTGAAAGTCATCAATTTCTTTTTCAAGAGACTCAACATATTTCAAATCATCAAACATTTCAGACTGAATTAAATTTTCAAACTCAAGAACATGTTCTTTTATTATCTTCGTATTTGGTATTAAAAGTTCTTTTACAAGCACAATTATGTCGTGAGGAATCTCGGTTTTCCACTTATCCTTTTGACGTTTCTCCCAATCGCTTTCAACAATTGATTGAACATTATTAACGTGGTGTTTAAGAAAACCAAGTATTTTTCTACTTTTGCTTTTAGAAGCATCTAGAGGCAAATAATTAATATATTTAAAAACATTAGTTTTCCTCTTAGTGGCAAAAGCTTTTTTCCATTGAATTCTTTTTTGTTTGCATTCTAAAAATAATTCCTCACGAGACTTCTGTTTTTGTGGAGTGAAAAGACCATAAAGATTGTTTTCATAAGCATAGTTATATGGTTTCACAAAATCTTTATTGACCGGTGATCTACTCTCCTCATCCCAAAGGGGCGTCTCTTCACTATCGAGGTTAGCTACAGGGCAATCATGATTGGTCCATTCGGACTCGTCAAGATATAAATGGGGGTTAGCAGCTTGAGCTTGTTCGAGGTACTTGGGGGTGGCAAAGCTAGGTTGACCCTTGAAAACGACCGAGGTGCTATAATTCTTACGGTTTGAATAGAGTCTTGTGTATTATAAACAACTTTTTTCAAAAAATCGACTTGTTCTTCGAGATCCTTTACTTTTTCAGTATCTTTGCTTTGTCTATTTTTGAAATCTTGTTTTAATGTTTCAACCTCTTGTTTCTTCTCGTCAAGAATTTTAGCAGAATCGGTGGTTTTCATAGAAATTCTCTGTTCAAGTTCATTAACTTTTGTTGTGGCAAGGTACGTTTTTTGACGTTCATCACTTAATAAAACATTAAATTGACCTTTTTTATTTAGTTAACAAAGCAAGAGCTTCATTGTATTTATTTTCAAAATCGTCCTTTTTAACGTTGATGACACGACTTTTGTACCCCTCAAGCTCGTTGGTCTTTTGAAGAAGCTCAGCCCTATAACTATCAATAGTCTCACTAGATTTTATAAGAGCGGCTTTGCATTCTTCAAAGTTTTGAGTGAGCGCTGCGTTTGCCTTCTTTAATTGCTTTTGATTCTTTCTATTTTCATTGACATCTTTTTGTAAACTAGCAATTAAATTAGCAAGCGCGACACGCTCCTCGTCATCATACTCATTTGCATGTTGATCATCCTCAAACTCATTATTGCACATGTCTGATGAATCGGGTGTGGTATTGCTATCAACCGTTTCCATCATACACGTGTCAGTAACTGTTGTTGGTAGATCACTATGCTCATGTGTATCACCAAACACATTATATTCAGCATCATCTTGTACCTTATCAATTAGCTCGGTATCAAAGATAGGACCGTTGTCATCTTCAGTGACGTTAAGGACCTCATGAATCTTTGCCATGTATGAATAATGTGCCTCGAGTTCTTGGTCGGAGAGTTCATCATCTGTGTCGTCAAGCATTTCTCCTTCCTCAGCTGATAACTTGATTCCAGCTTCCATTTTCTTGCACAACAACATCTTTTCCTTATGATAACCATAATCTTTAACCCTCTTTGGCTGCCTGCATTCCTTAGCCAAATGCCCAAAACCTCTGCAGTTAAAACACTGAATCCCACTTTGTTGCACAACTTGAGTACCAACAGTTTCCCTATTTCCAACAACAGTAGCCACCCTCTGATTATCATACTTAGGTTGTCGATCATACTTTGGAGGACTTTCAACACGTCTCCGTGTGTCATACCTTGGAGGACTCTGTGCATGGGTATTCCTCGAGTTTGAAGATGTTCGAAGGTTGTTGTTGGTGGGTTTGTAGATTTTCTTATATTGCTTCATAACGAAAGCCATTTGTTGCTTGAATTCCCTATCCCTTTGAGCTACTTCTTCATCACTGTCTTCTTCGGATGATTGCTCGGGTATGGGTGATGGTGCTCTTGCAACTTCTTTGCCTCGGGATCGTGTTGAAGCATGTGACTTAGAGACAATGGATGATCGTGGTGATGATGATTGAGTAGAGTAGGTCTTTGAAGTATGGGAGTGATAATCTGGGTAATGTTGAGTGGTAGAGACCAAAGCAAGTGGATTGGAAATCTTTGCAACTCGTTCAGCTCGAAGTTCATTTGCCTCATTTTGAAATTGTTCAAGATGTTAAAGAGCTTGTGATATGAAACTTCGTCTAACTTTTGTTGTTGTTTCACCAAGGTGACAAACCGTGTCCACTCTGGTTGAAGTTGCTGTAGAAATTGGACATTGACTAGCATGGTGGAAACTTGCAAGTTGTTTCGGGTCATATCATTCATCATCTTGTAGAATCGGGAGTAATAAGAATCAATTGATTCCCCATCCTTTGATGTAAACTTGCCAAAGTTCCAAAACATCTTAGTTTTCACATCTTGTTTGTTAAGTGATTCACCTTGTTGCAATCTTTCAATGGCTGTCCACATTTCTTGAGCAGTAGGACATGCGTCAACCGTAGAGTAAATCTCATCTCCAATGCCACTGAGAATTAAGTAGATTGCTTCCTTCTCTGCATCAAACCACGCACGGTTCTCTGGGGTGAGGTCGGTCCTCTTCTCATCACGTTCATATGCGGGTTGTGCGTCACTTGTGTCTGTGACTGGTACTGCAGGAACTTGAATCCTTGAGAGTTTATAGGGTCCTTCCAAAATACATTGCCTTAAAGCATCACCGTTAGGTTTTGTGTCAAGGTAACGTATAAAACGGGATTGCCATTGATCATATCGACCCGACACAAGCATTGGTGGTCTTTCCTTGTTACCTGCCACCATTATGTTGTTGTTCGTCACACGGTATTCGGCAGTAGAATCCATCTCAATATTCTCTGAAATGATGAATTGAATGTGGATCTTAAGTAGTTGTGTTGTGATTGTTTGGATGATGAAATTCCGAAAATTGCGATTTTTTTTTCTCAGCCCGACAATAAATTCCTCAGTCCGACAAAACGGTAGACCTAAAAAATTTGTGATCACCAAATTTTGAAATTGAGCTAGAAATGTCCTAAAACTAGTATGGAAAAAATTTAATTTTACTTGACCTAAACTAGTCTAGATGGTGGCTAAATCTAAAAAATACTCAAACAAAATTTAGCTAAACATGTCATCGGAATGTCTATCGGAATGTGCCATCGGAATGCCCATCGGAATGTTGCTTAGATCGGAATGTCCTTTTGATCGCAATGTGCACTTATCGAAATCCTTCAGACCGGAATGTTCAGATCGCAAAGTGTACCTATCGAAATCCCAGATCGGAATATTCTGATCGCAATAATCTGTCGCAATAACACCTATCGCAATGTGGCTGTCGCAATGTGGGCAGAGTAACGTTTCAAGATAGCCTTAAATTCCGTCGCAATCCAGATCGCAATAACGATCGGAATGACCAGATCGAAATAAGGGGGCTATCGCAAAGTAAAACCCTAGGGTTATTGCGATCGAAATCGTACTCTCCTTTTCCGAAATTCAAGCTGTCGCAATAAGGGACCTTTTTTCCAACTTTTTAGGCAACGATTTTAGCAACTTTTAGGCAACCAATTTAGCAACTTTTAGGCAACAAGATCGTGTTTTAACCAAACCAAAACAACCAAATCTCTACAACAAGTATATAGAATATTTGTAGCAAGAGATAGAACACGAAAAACACAAAAAAATTCGAATTCGAGATGATTTATGGATTAAATCACACGAATCATATGAAAACACAACAACCAATCACAAAACTACTCCATGGCGATTGATACCAATTGTTGTCCCTTTTATATGATTGTTATAATCACACGAATTTATTAAAGAAAGGTAGATATGAGAAGAATTCTAGAGAGAGAAAGTAGTGAGAGAAAGTAGAGAGAAAATGGTTGGTGAAACTTGTGGAATATTAGATTAGAGAAAATGAAATGACCAACACCCTTCCTAACATGCTAGGAAGGGTTTATATAGCCTTTGCTTACATGTAGCTTAATGGGCTATATGATCATGGGCCGGGCTTTCCTTTTGGGCTTTGGTTACTTATTAATGAACATTAGCTTAAAGTTAAGCCCGTAATAACACGACTAATATACTACCTATTACAACGTTCTAAAATACGATACATAATGAACATATGACCGAGCATTCTTGTTTGGCTCAATATTTTGAGGCTAACAGTTAATTTTGGACTTGATGGGCATTTGGAGCCCTTTACATTCCTTAACCCGCTTGAATCAAGTTTTGCTAGACTTTTATATAGGGAACTTTAAAACGCGAAAGTCTTAGCTCATTCGGGTTAAGAACAAGAACTTTTCGCAAGTTCCTATAACTGATCCTAGAAAGTCACTTATTAAGGGAACTTTAAAATTTATTCTCTAAACTTGAAAAAGTCCAAGAAAGTGCAAGATCTATAGGTGGCTTGAAAACCCAAAACTTCGATTTGAATAGTCTTAATGAAAGCTAATCCAAATTTGGCTTAATTTTGACTTGCATGGCTAAGTATTCACAAGTCTCTTTAATTAGAGGTCTTTAAATAGTGAAGAACGAGAAGTGATAGAGTTAGACAAGTGATCATGCTAAACGTAGAACATGAAGATGTTCTTTCAAAAACTCACATGTTTTTAATTGTGGCTTTTCTCCCATAAGATCAATGCATTAGGAATACAAATAATTGCAATAAGTAAGGTCGTACGATTTGAAAGGTTACTTAGCTTCTAGCCCAAGATCGTTTAAAAGTTGCTCAGGGTTGAATAGAGTTTATAACCAAGGCAAAACTTATTGAAGCGGGATGCGAAGATTGGTGAAGATCCAAAAAGGCCCTAACAAGGCATGAGGAGCTCTATATTGTTGCTAAAGATCCAAGATGATGTGTAGTATCATTATTCCAAAATAATTATGAAGGATCGAGACACACGACAAAAAGAAATTACTTCCCTAAAGATTATGGAGAAAGTCTATCCAAAAAGACCCTAACAAGGTATGAGGATAAATATATCCAAGTCCGAAAAGGAGAAATCGTTGTATATCAAAATCCAAAATAAAGATTGAAGAAAAATGATGAAGTCGTGGTCCAAGTATGAAGAATCTCTCAAAACGTCAAGTGAAGAAATTCCAAAATATGAAGAGAAGACCATAATTTCAAGAACGTCTTCCGAAGATTCAAAGTATGAAGTACATGCCATATATCGGTCCGAGAAAGGTCTCAAATCGTGAAACGAGTTATGCCAAGATATGAACTTAAGGAGATACACGTGAAGCCGTTTTAAAAGATTTTGTCCTTTAGCTAACTATCGATTAAATCGTGCTACTTTATTTTTGGACTAATAAATACTCAAATAAGTCAATATGAATCACTTGTGATCCATGAAAAATAGTTAAAAAATTCTAGAAACCTTTTCTTTTCATAATAACTAGGATTACGGGGAGAAAAAGTACTATGCAATTTGGACGTATGAGTAGTGTTAGCATTGTGACTTGTACCAACAATGATCTCGTTTTTGCACTTAGCATGGAATGTATGACAATCAAGGATGACGAAATTTACTCTATGAGACATTCACTTGTTTCTATTCATTGACCCTAAAATTCACACATGTGATGAAAATCACACATTTTGTCTTTAACATATCTTCGTAGTATTGTAGCAAGTTTTACTTTTCAATAAAGGGTAATAAAATTGAATTTTTGAGATGCTTTGATAGTTTATACTAGCATTGCGTGAGGACACAACAATGGTTTAGTATGGGGGAGTGATGAGATGGCATTTATACATGATCTCATCGTTCTTTTCGGGCTTTAAAAGCATAAAATGTCATCAAAATACCATATATATGCTTGTGTTTGTTTACTTGCGTATATTAGGTATGGATATCGTGGAAAAGATTAAAGATTACAAGAAACAAGGAAAAACGAACACGAGAAACGAAGCCGCACAATGAACAGGGCCCTAGTTTGTGATTTATTAAAGAAAAACCCTTGAAAACTTGAAGATGTACAAGAATGATCCCTCATTTATGAAGAAATGACACTTAATACCCGTGTATATTCATAATTACACTTTTGGTCCCTTATGTTTCTCAAAATGACAAAAAGGTCCTTCATCTTTGAAGAATTGGCAAGTTTAGTCCCTCAACAAATCTAAATTGTCAATAATGGTCCCTCAAGAAGTGAAAGATCCAAAGAAGACCTTCAAGTTTAATAAAATTACACATTTGGTCCTTTTTAAATGGATAAAACATCAAATGGGCCATTTGTGTAATTACACCAAAGTTATAAAAGCCCTAAATTCCCTTTTGAAAACATTTTGTGGCCAGACTATGAAAACAGAAACTACATTTACAAAGGAGAGTCGTTTTAAGGGCTGAATAAATTTGTTATACAACTTTTACCAAAATCCAAGGACCAAAGATGTACAAACCAAACATTCAAACACTTTTTGCGCCAAACACTTAACCTTTCCACTGATTTCGGATCAAAAGAGTTACTATTCACCCTTTATGAACCCAGTAACTCCCTGACTTAAAACAAAGGGTAAAATCAAATTACCCATACCCACGCTTGATTGAGACTCACATGAACACATCCCACGCTTAACATCTCACACCCACTCACCCAAAGGACCCCACACTCTTAACCGTCTACCAATAGAAACCCAACTTCCTCTCCAAGCAAAACCACATGGCAAGATCAACGATTTACAATCATTACTTGGTCCCAAAAGATAAATGAATGTTTTGGATGAAGTTTGACAGCTCAATACACCTCAAGCATCTAGAAGCATTCAAGGGCATTTCTGATTTTATAGGTAGGGTTTCTTGTATTTTTCCATTCTAGAATCATCCATTGTAGTCAATAATAGGAGCCTCAACTTGTGAGTAGCCCTTTGTTCCAGATTTTAGCCAAAATCTTTGTAATTCCTTTTTATATATATAAGTTGGTATTTTTTAAAAATTGTGATTCCTTTTATGTTTTTATAAAAGTTTGGTGTTTGATTAGCTAAAGTCTGAGTTCCATTTATCTAGTTTTTGAGTTTTGAGGAAAGGATTTTAAGTTTTAAAACCCTTGTTTTCAAAAATCAGTGTTTTATTGTTCATCCTTGTGTTTGTTCATCTTAGCAGGTACAAGGAAGCTAGTGGTTGTTCTGATACCACTTAAGCTCACACATCCCAAAGCATGGATGTATGTTTTGGAGGTGCACTTCTCTAAACTTTTTATATTTTTCTGAATATTTCATGATTTTTGATGAATATGAGTATTTGTTTATGAATATGTGTTTTTATGGTTGAATCATGTTTGTTGGTTGTTATTCAGTTGATTTGAACTTGATTTATGGGTTAAATGTGACTAATCCTTTAAAAAATTTGTTTAATCAGTGATTAAAGGGGTGTTTGGGTTAACTGCATAAGCTAAGTTTGGGTTGATTTGAGTAGGTGTATTTGGGTATTTGGTATTTTTCATTGTTCTTATTATGATATTTGGTGTTTATCTGCAAGTTTTGAGTTCTATATCACCATAATCCGTAAATTGGCCATAAAATCTATTTTGGTTGTTGTTATTGACTACAATTTTGGGGACACCTAAATCTAAGGGTAGACTAGGGTTAACAAGTGTTAAATCTAAGTTAATGTAACCTGTGTAGTAGATTTGAGGTGTTGAAATTTGATCTGTGGTCATTTAGTTCAGCAAAAGGGTTTTGGGTATCATTTTGTTCATCAGTAAACTGTTTAAGCTTTATCTGTCTCTAATCTTTGAATCAGTGTATGAACAAGTTTATTTGGGCTTATTGGAGTTTATTATAGCTTGCGTATGGATATGGTTCAATTTGATTGGCTTATTTTTACTTAAACTGCTTATTTCTTCATAATCTGTTATTTGCATATATATGTCATATCTGGGGACTGTTTGCTTAAACTATATAATTTGGCTGAGTGATTTTGTGATTTCTTTGTTGTTTATGAATCCTTACAACTCACTAGTTGTAAGCGTGCCTTTGTTATCCACTGAATCCAAGTAAATCTCTTAATAATCAAAGGTCAAATAGTCAAAGCAGTGGGAACTCCTTTCCCCTACTGCTAGCCACTACTAGTGTTATTTTTGGTATAGCTTATCAATAAGCTCTTCTAGCTTATTTTAACCTGAAACAACTTCAATTTGGTAATAGGTGCTCATCATTTGACCCATTTGTTCATTCTGGAGAAATTGGGTGGTTGACTTTAGGGTTTGACTAGAAAACCAACTCCATTGACTTTTACGTAAGTGCTTATCAATACATTCAGCTTATTTGGCTTTGCTTATTGAACTTTTCTTGACTGATTTGGCTTATTTAAGTCATTTAGAGTCTTTTGCAACTTGAATCAAGTCATGAGGTGGTCTAAAACTCTAAGTCGACTATTTTGTCTTTTAGTAGATTTTTACTTTGCTTATTTCTGGCTTATTGGTTGTGCTTTTTCAAAAAAAAATTTACAGATCTCTTAGGCATCTCAAAAGAAGCTTGTGTGTCAAATTAAGCTTATGGCATTGGCTTATAAATTAATGGGCCAAAAAGCCCATTAAGAATAAGTTGTTGTACATTTAAGTTGTGATAAGCTCACATTCAGGTTTTAGGCCTTCAAAATTTTGTGTTTAGAATTTAATTTTAAGCTTGACTAGTAATTTTCAGCTTATATGGTTGAGTTTGAACTTATTGGGCCAAAAAGCCCACTAACTTGGACTGTTTTTGTTTTTAGCCCATTTGGAGGCCCATTAGGGGTATTTTGGTAATTTCACTGTTATTTTCTATTTATTTAGGTTAAAATAAACTAGTTTGTAAGTTTTTAGAATTTTTTATAATTTTTGGATTTTTAATATTATTTTATTATTAAATTTCATTTTTAATATTTTTGCAACTTTTATATTTTTCTTCGGTCAAATACATTAAGTTATGATTTTTAAAACTCTTAGATTAATTTTCTCATCATTTTATTAATTTTTAGAATTATTTTAATATTTTAATAGTTTTTAATTATTTAAAAATAGTTTTCATTAGTTTAAAATTTCATAAAAATAGTTTTTAGTCTTATTAAGTCATTTTAGAGGTTTACAAAGTGAAAAGTCTTTATTTGGGCTTTTTATTTATTATTTGGATTTTTAGGGCTTTAATTAGCATTTAAAAATTAATATTTAATTAATTAAAAGGTTTGAAAAAGTTTTGATCATTTGTAAACTCTTAGTTATTTTTATTTGATTTTTGGTAATTTTTGGGAATTTTTAGAAATAATTTTTATTTTGTCACTTTTTACGGTTTTTCGTTTTGTCGTCGTAGTGTAATTTTAACGTATCCGTCATTCTCTTTTCTCATCTTTTCTTTCTATCAAACATTTAACAAGTTTTTCACACACACATATACCTCCTTAGGAAACGAACTTATTTGGGTCATGAACACTTGATTTTCCTAAATCATTTGTTTAATACTTACCGCTCATATACGCTCTTTTGTTTTCCTAAATAAAGGTGTATTTTACCACAATCATTGACAGCGATGGCTTCTGAGCAACACAGCTCTGAACCGCACTTCATGAAATGGGAACCGGTACTATCGGTTCCGTATTAAATCCCAACAATCCTACTTCCCATCATTTACAGCACCTACAAGGCTCGAGTGGGATGAGTTATTTCAACCTATGTTTGATGAATTTTTTGATCCCCCAAGTGATGATTCTCCAGCACCTGCAGCGATAGCTCCGATTCCCGAAGTTGTTGTTCAAGATAATGGAAATCAGTCCGATGCATCCACTGTCACTATTGAACCAGATGCACCATCCCCCAACAATTCTCAAACTACACCTGAATCATCACTCCACTCGTTCTTAATGATGTTGAAGAGGATTACTATGATCACGATTTGGAACTTGCTCACCTACAAGAGCTTCCATTATTTGGTTCACAAATACCCGTAAACCCTAACGGTGCGCCTACCTCAGAGGAAGCTCCTACAATCGTTTAATCCAGACCACCACGGATTGAAAATCACAACACCAAATGGACAAAGGATCACCCAATCCGCAATATTATTTGTGACATCGATCGACCAGTCTTGACACGTCATCAACTACAAGAGCATGCATTATATTGCTTCTTTGATGCGTTTCTCTGTGAGAAGGAACCTACATCTTGGCAAAAAGCCATGAAACAAAATCATCTTGGATTGAAGCCATGCAAGAGGAACTTAATGAATTTCAACGCCTTGAAGTATGGGAATTAGTTCCTCTACCCGACAATGTTGAAATCCTTACATTGTTGTGGGTACATAAGGTTAAACTCGATGAGTTAGGTGGAGTGTTAAAGAACAAAGCTAGATTGGTTGCTCGAGGCTACAAACAAGCTTTGGGTATTGACTTTGAAGAATCCTTTGCTCCTGTTGCACGATTGGAGGCGATTAGACTATTCTTTGCTTATGCTGCTCACATGAATATGATCGTCTACCAAATGGATGTTAAGACGGCATTTCTTAATGGTGAATTAAGGGAAGATGTCTACATAAGCCAGCCGAATGGATTCGTCAACTCGGAGTATCCTAATCACGTGTATAAGCTCAAGAAGGCTCTTTATGGGTTGAAACAAGCTCCACGCGCGTGGTACGATCTCCTGTCGTCTTATCTCATCTCGGAAGGCTTCTACAAAGGAAAAGTGGACCCAACATTATTCATTCTCAAGAAGGACAACGACATGATACTGGTACAAATTTATGTTGACGATATAATATTTGCTGCCACTACTTAAAGACTGTCTGACCATTTTGAGAAAATCATGTCCACACGTTTTAAGATGTCAATGATGGGAAAATTTTCATTTTTCTTAGGGTTACAAATTTCTCAAAATCCCAGAGGCATCTTCATTAATCAATCCAAATATGCTCTTGAATCATTGAGAAAGTATCACTTTGAAAACTGTAACCCCGTGGATACTCCTATGGTGGAGAGATCA
Source organism: Glebionis coronaria (assembly GCA_025667525.1). Classification (NCBI taxonomy): domain Eukaryota; kingdom Viridiplantae; phylum Streptophyta; class Magnoliopsida; order Asterales; family Asteraceae; genus Glebionis; species Glebionis coronaria. The sequence continues at coordinate 221,734,149 of CM046878.1, forward strand.
AAGTTAGATGAGGATATGGATGGGATTGATGTCGATCCTAAACTTTACCGTGGAATGATCAACACCCTTCTCTATCTGACTGCTAGCAGGCCTGATTCGCAATTTGCTATATGCATGTGTGCCCGATATCAGGCTCGGCCTACCGAAAAGCACTTACATGCTGTGAAAAGGATCTTTCGGTATCTTAAAGGAACACTTAATCGTGGTCTGTGGTATCCAAAAGATTCCTCTATTGCACTAATATCATATGTAGATGTGGATTATGATGGGTGTCAAGATACTCGACGTAGCACTTCTGGCAGTGTGTAACTTCTTGGAGATAGACTAATTAGTTGGGCATCTAAAAGGCAGAAAAGCGTTGCGATATCAAGTACAGAGGCTGAATACATTGCTATGTTTGTTTTTTTGCTCAAGTTTGTTGGATGAGATCACAATTAACTGACCACGGTCTTGGATTCAACAAAATCCCGATGTACTGTGACAACAAATGTAACAACCCCAAATTTATACAATTCAATACAGCGGAAGACTCGTTGGTGTTACGGGATAGCACATTACTCACATCATAGACAACGCTTAAAAATCGCGTCATTTAATAATAAAGTATTTCCATTCATGAATATCAAATTTACATAGGTCCCAAGTCATAGTATTTCATACAAATTTTACAAAGCATTTGAATGGAAATTATTATTTAAGTGCGGGCCATGAATTCTTGTCGTCTTCCCGAGAATTACCTTCAAGTACCTGAGATAAGACATGTTATAAGAAAAGGTCAGCGAAAACGCCGAGTGAATTCATAGAGTTTGATAAAACCATTAATATATCATCGGTATATAATTATTACCGAAAATCATTTTGTACAAATCTTTGTTTTAGACCATAAAATAGGCCAAAATATTTTATACAAATCCTTGTCAATATCATAATATAGGCTTTCGCCTTCAAAACCATTATACGAACCAATGTCGTAAAAATATCATACAATACGTTTTATAACGTTGTATAAAGTTAAATAAAAACCGTTATATGAATATGGTTATGTAAAACCAAAACACGAACATAATATCAATAATAAGACCCCGTATTGCTAGTCAGGCAATATATCGTAATTCAGTGCATATAGCAGTAGTTTCGTTATTTGGATTATTATAAGCCGCATGACATTGTTACCTTACTACAATAAACAACGGGTAGCTAACCCGAAAATCATTTGCCCATCTAAATTAGCATGTCGTCACAATAATCACGCTTGTGTAAATCTTCTCATACATAAATTCGCTTACCAATCAAAGTGGCACGACGTGGATCAACCTTCAAGGCGCGAACTGGGGTGATCGTCCCCAAATAGTACTATTATATGCATAAGCGTCTACCAAATCCCGGTAGTTCACAATTCATGCTAATGGTACTTTTAGTGACATAACCTAACTTTAATAATCCATTTCATTTCATCTATCGGGTCATTTAATCATTTATCGGGTCATACAATCATTCTGGTCCAAATCAATAAACAAACAATCGGGACAACTAGTGTCCTATTTCATAAAAACTAACATGTTATCTCCATCGTGGGTTTATAAAACATTTCATAAAAACATTTAAAAGAGTGTGAGGCTATGAACTCAGGTTGATGTGGGAAAGCGGGTTATCAGCAATTCGGATGTACGGTACGTGCTTCAATCACGGAAACCTAGACAAATAATACTTGTCTTAGACTCTTGTCCAATGAATTTATAAAAATAACAATTATGTATACATATGATGATTTTGTACATATGATGATGATCAAGTGGGTTTATACATTCTCATTTACTCATTTTAGTATTATGTGTTGATAACTTTTATACTAGTTTACTAGTTTTACCTATTTACATGTTTTAGGTCCAATAAGCCTATTATATGTAACACCCCCAAATATACACAAATCAATACAGCGGAAGACTCGTTGGTGTTACGAGATAGCACATTACTCACATCATAGACAACACTTAAAAATCACGTCGTTTAATAATAAAACATTTCCATTCATAAATATAAAAATTACATAGGTCCCAAGTCATTGTATTTCATGCAGGTTTTACAAAGCATTTGAATGGAAATTGTTATTTAAGTGCGGGCCATGAATTCTTGTTGTCTTCCCGAGAATTACCTTCAAGTACCTGAGATAAAACATGTTAAAAGAAAAGGTCAGCGATAACGCCGAGTGAATTCATAGAGTTTAATAAAATCCATCAATATAACATCGGTATAAAATTATTACCGAAAAACATTTTTGTACAAATCATTGTAATAGGCCATAAAATAGCCAAAGTCATTTTATACAAATCCTTATCAAAAATCATAATATAGGCTTTCACCTTCAAAATCATTATACGAACCATTGTCGTTAAAAACATCATACAATACGTTTTATAATGTTGTATAAAGTTAAATAAAAACCGTTATATGAACATGGTAATGTAAAACCAAAACACAAACATAATATCAATAATAAGACCTGTATTGCTAGTCAGGCAATATATCGTAATTCAGTGCGTATCGCAGTATTTCATTATTTTTGGATTATTATAAGCCGCATGACATTGTTACCTTACTACAACAAACAACGGGTAGCTAACCCAAAACTCATTTGCCCATCTAAATTAGTGTGTCGTCACAATAATCATGCTTGTGTAAATCTTCTCATACATAAATTTGCTTACCAATCAATGTGGCACGACGGGGATCAACCGTCAAGGGGCGAACTGGGGTGATCGTCCCCAAATAGTACTATTATATGCATAAGCGTCTACCAAATCCCTGTAGTTCACAATTCATGCTAATGGGACTTTTAGTGACATAACCTAACTTTAATAATCCATTTTATTCCATACATCGGGTCATATAATCATTCATCAGGTCATACAATCATTCGGGTCCAAATCAATAAACAAACAATCGGGACAAATAGTGTCCTAATACATAAAAACTAACATGTTATCTCCCTCTCGGGTTTATAAAACATTTCATAAAAACATTTAAAAGAGTGCGAGGCTATGAACTCACGTTGATGTGGGAAGGCGGGTTATCGGCAATTCGGATGTACGGTACGTGCTTCAATCACAGAAACCTAGACAAATAATACTCGTCTTAGACTTTTGTCCAATGACTTTATCAAAATAACAATTATGTATATATATGATGACTTTATACATATGATGATGATCAAGTGGGTTTATAAATATTCTCATTCATTATAGTGTTTATGTGTTGGTAATTTTCAAGACTAGTTACACTAGTTCAACTTGTTTACATTTTAAAGCCCAATGGGCCTATTACAAGCCCAATACTATTCATTAGCCCAATTATACTTTTATTATCAGTATTATACTTTATATGTTGGGCCCAAATGGGTTAAGCTCAATAAATAAGTTTATAAGTATTTTACTAAATTAGTCGGGTTTATTGTCCATTAAGGCTACTTTGGCCCGTTAATGTCTATATGTTGTAAAGCTCGGGTTTTATCGGTTTTTAATTGTTATATATGTTTATATATCAGTATATGACTTTTAAAAACTTTACATTAGACGGGTTTGATCGTCTAAGTTTTAATTGGCGAAAAACGTTAATTTTACGGTAATAGCCGAAAAAGTCGTAAAAATCATGTTTATAGTTTTTATACTTATAAATCTTATTCAACTACCATTTTTATAAAGTGTCCATTTGTTTAACCTTATACATATTTATATAAATGAAATTTATAAGTTAGTGGGTTTTAATTCACATTTTATACTATATTAGTTTGAGTGCTTATATAATACTATTAAACATTAATTCTTCAAAATCTGATTTTTAATTTGATGTTCACCAAAACAGCCATATGTAAAGTTCTATATGGAGATAGAAGCCCAAATTTTTATGGCATAAACTAAATGATATGTGATTCATTTTATTCCATTATAGCTACTGATGAATCAACCTCTAAGTATTTTATAAAATTCGTCCAAAACAGTGTACTCAGATTTGCACTCTAAACTTGTTTTGATCATATCTCACTCATTTTTATGATTCCATTACATGGCCAACTCTCACATGTGTAAAAGTCTCAATACTCACGGTATATCAATTCACCTATACCATTTTATCAGTTCATGATATGGTTATTTACTGTTTTTATACAGCCTACTAAATTAAGCAAGATTAACTATTTTTACATATAGTTTTTCATCTTTTTACCCATGTTTATCAACGCCAAATCCCCACACAATACTTTTATCATCATATATTCATCATATACATATACAATAGGAAAGAAAATACATGATTACATAATCAAAATAAAAAGAAGGATGGGAAGAATGATCCTTATACCACCATAGTGATGAAAATGTGAGGTTGATGAACAAGGCTTGGATTTTGATAGCAAAACTTGTGATATACCATTATCAACTTCAAGATCACCTATCTTCATGAATCATCTTTTGGAAAATCAGCTATTGACTCCTTTGAAAACTTCTTTCTAGATGTTAAAATCACCACCAATATATAGAGCTTTAAAATGGCTTCATCATATGTGTGAATAACACATGATTTCATGGTTAAAATTGATCAAATGAGGGTGTTTATTGATGAATATGGGAAGAATTTTGGGGAGGAAAGAGAGAAACTTGTGGTGGTTTGCATGGATGGAAATGGAGAAATGGTTTAGTGAAGTGGTTTTGTGGTTTGGTGGTATGTGTAGCTTACTTGTTAAGCTTTAGCTAACAAGTGTTAGCTTGTTAGCTACAAGTTTGCCACATCTTATGATGTGGTGTCTTTGTAGCCTTCCCATATAGTGGGGTGGGACAAGTGTATACTTGTCTCATACCACCAATTTACGGGTATTCCTTGATTCTAGTTTCCTCGATTTGCGTGACCTCGGGTCGTTTTACGAAAAACGTTTTTATAAATTATGAATCAACGACACAAAAGGAATCTAATAAAAATTGTCTCATAAAAAACGGAGTTCAAAAACGTAAATACATAAACCTAGGGTTTCTGGTTTAGTCGTAAAGGACGTTAAATTAAAATCCTAAGTCCTAATCTCTTCTCGTAAATTTGTGAGTTTATGAACCAACACAAACTTAAAATTCCAAAATAATATTCACGGATAAATTTATTTCCTGAAATGTCGGACTGTTACCAAAACGGTGTATGTAAACGTAAGCACGTAAGTAGAATCCTCCGGTTTAGACGTATTCGATGCTACTTCAAGACGTAAATCGAAATCTCTTCCCAAAAATAAGTGAGTTCATATTATAACATTAAAATAATGTTTTTAAATAAATATTGAGAATAAAATATCAACCATAAATTGACGGATTGTCATAGCATTTACCCCTAAACAGGATCTTTGTCCTCAAAGATCATCTTATCTTACTACTCGCTTCTTATAGAGTTAAAGCCATGTGGGTATTTCCTCCACATTCGGTCTTTTCTCACAAGTTTAATTCATTACAATACGCGAGTTTCATCAAACATAACTACGGGAATAAGATCAGGCTTAATGTTGACTTACTTTCTCTATCCATGATGTTCACGGGTTTCTAATGAATGCAACTTTTCGCCGATCTAAACTTTACTAAGAAACAATCAGATTTTCACTTGATAGATATTTTATCAAGTTCGATATACGAAACATAATTCACGCAGCTCTTGAAGTCCTAGGGTAGATCCAGCTTATATGCCTTTCAAACCAATCTTTTACATCATCTCAATTGTCCCATACTACGGGGACTTATATCCCATGATCTTTCAGATCATCTATTCATTTTTCCAAGGTGAAAATTTTTGGCATAACTTCGCTACCCATCTGGCACTTCAAGATCTACATTTCATATTCACATAACCTCCTGCACACTACCGGCAGTCAATAATCAGATCCTAGTTTCAACAATCATTTCAGGTTTCGCGGGTCGAGTATTTTGTAAGGTTAGGTTCGCCATCATAGGAAACCTCAAACCTAAAAGACATGTCTGACTCACAATTGGTGTATGTCGGGTGTCTTTATCCCAACTCCTTCTTACAGATGCTCTAATGTATATCCTCACAAGACCCGATCTTGATCCTAATACGATAATTATCAATGATAATCTCTCCAAAGGAAAACGATTATACGGTTCATTACGAAGGTCAATCATTCAAACATTAAACAAGACTTCTAGTGTTTTGTATCGTTACTTTAACTCGTCCCTTCGATTGGGATGGTAAACAGTACTCTCAACAAGGTTCGTTCCCAATGACTTCTGAGCAAATCTCTAGAAATTCGACGCGAAGCGAGGATCTTGATAGAGATGATCGACACAGGCACACTATGTTTACACAACTCCTTTAAATACAAAAGAGTCATTTTCTTCATCAAGATTCTATCATTAACAGGAATGATATTAGCAGATTTGGTTAGTTTGTCGACGATGACCCAAATCGAATCAAATTCAGATGATGACCTTTGCAATAGTTAGACGTTTACTAATGTATGAGGCGATGCCTGCCTTCATAATAAGCCATCAGCACAACTTCTTCAGATCAAGTACACTTAATCAGAAATAACATGAATAGGATACTTATACTTACAAGATTCCTACATGACTACATCTCAAAATCCTCTATATTCAGGCAACCACAAGCGGCCTTTTATACATTTAACGCCATCGGATTCTCAATTCTAATTGTTCACATAAGCCGTGAACCCCTTTTTATTATCTATATTATCCTTTTTACAAACATCGTTTATTTTTAAATTGTTAAACAATTTATTTGCACAGTCATTATTAAGAAACACATCCTAATTGGTTCTTTATCTTTTCTACATAATGCGTCAGTATCTACATTCATCTTCCCTGATGAAATAATTATCATGACCGTATTCATTGAAAATTTCTTTCTTCATATTTTCTAAGTTTTAGTTTCGTCTCAACTATCATTTTTATCAGTTTTTCTCAATCCGACGTTTAAAGCGTCGATAAATAATTCAAGTAATTAAATAATAAATATTCAATTTTTATGAAACGTAAACGTAAAAATTTTAAATTTCTTAGTTCGACCAATTATATGAAAATGTTCAAAAATAAATTTGAAGTTAATTAACACGATTTTTGTTGATTAATCGAAAATAATTATTAAGATTCGTAAATGTTCGAAAAATCTTTGGTTACACTTTGGTCAAAATTTTCTTAGTTGAAAAGCAAAAATTGCCATTTCAAATTTCAAGTCATGGTTTAAATGGTTTCCTCAATCCCTCTTTAGGTTGTCTTGATGTATACACAAACATTTATCCCTACACAGGAGTTTAGTTAAATGTTTTGGGTATAAGGGAATAATCCCTTAAAAATTCTTTGTTATAACAATTGTCAAAACATATTTGTACCTCCTTTTTGGTAAATCCAAAAGTCTTAAATGACTTCTAATTTTTGAAGAGTCAATATAGATTCCATTATCTATTAATCACACGGTCAATTAATATAAAGGATTAAGTCTTAAATCGCATGTTAATTATTCAAGGTACAAGTTTTCATTACTCGGCCAACTCAGGGCAGTCTATAAATAATTATTAACTCATTCTTATTCTTATAAACAAACATATGGTTCTTAATGATCACAAGCATGAATTTATCAAATTACAGCCTACACACGTGATTCACCAAATTTATGAATGCTACATGTGTATTAGTTAATCCAAACGACATAACATGAAACTCATAATCTTCATTACGAGTTCTGAATGTAGTGATTGGAATAGATAATCTTTTTCGCGGACGCGAAATTTATGATATACATGTCGAGGATAAAAATTTTAAAACATACACTAGAACCTTGTAATTGATCGAACAATCTATCATCTTGGGTAGTGGATATAGATTTTAATCGTCAATTTACTTAGTTCACGGTAATCAATAAACATAAGGAATGGTAACACCATAGCTCTTCATAATGACGAGCTCGGTAGAATAAAAGCTTTCTCCGACAACTCTCTCAGTTGTACGTTAATTCTTTTAATTCAGATGGTGCTGAAGTACAGTGCACATGCCACGGGTGCAGCATCGGGAATATAATCAATACCAATTTCAACTTTCCTTACTGGCGAAAGTCTAGGTAATTCACCAACAAATACCTCCTAAAGCTTCAGATAACGGAAACATCTTTTAATAAATTCATATTAGGTTCTTTCTAGATTACAAGGTCTATGACTAGTTTACAACCATTCATGATATAATTTCAAGTCTAAATGCAGGATATGGTCATCCATCAAGAATTATTTAGATCACTTTTGATAATCAACATCTTATCATTTAGGGGAATTCTACTCGAGTTCCCATCAATTAAGACAATGTCGTCATGTCATAATCAATCAATCTATTCTGTTGGCACTATCAACTTCCCAGTTTCATTACCATTGATAAGATGTGAACTTCTTAAAAGACTAATAATAACTCATAATCCTTCACAATTTCAAGGATATATGGGGACACAACTACCCTTAAAAGAGTAAGGTCAACGCATAATTTACGCGAGGGAATTTCAATTAAGATAAAGACGAAAACATTTAACGAATATGAATATATCCCATGTTTTCATAATTTGAGTATGCATTCGAAAGCTCCTCGGATCGTTACCCAGGTCATTCAAATGAAATCAAATCAAAAGAAATGATAGGAACGTCGATACATCCAGTCGGGTATCAACACTCGGTAATAAGATACTTTTTCAAAGAATCTCACCACGGGAGAATTGGAGAAGAAAGAATTGTCAGTTGTCAAATAAGACAATTTCCATAGATGAGTAAATTCGACTCAGAAGAATAAATAGTATGGGCACATATGTAGGTGTCCCTATCAATATGTCCCTATTTTTCACTTCTTGCAGATCTCATAAAATTTAATCTTTCACAATCTTTAAAGAAAATTTAGTGTTTATTAATAATTTCATGGTGACTACTAATCTGTCTTGCATGGTCACATCCAAATTGTATGTAGGCGCGCAACTATATACAATTTCAAGATTAACGATGCAATACTCAGTTCGTCAAAATTTAATAATCATGTTTGTAATAAAAACATTTTCATGCTTAATTCTTAAATAAGAATCAAATATAAATTTACAAAGATTTTCTTTGTTATGAAATCAATTAAGTTTTCCAAGGTGTTTCATAAATAACTTCATTTCGATAACGATTATCTATAAATCTCACTTTAAATAATCCTTATGGTGATGAAAATTCAATTTTTCTCAAGGGATACTATTGTATCTTATAAAACAATGAGTAATCTGCAAAAGAGTGATGAAGAGTTGTTCACCAAGAACTAACTACAATATGATAGGAAATGAGCTTAACCAAATAATCATGAGGTTCATGACCTCGATGGCACTCAAAATGAATAATCCACAACGTAACTCAAATCGAGATGAGTACTTGTTCAATGGTTGCATCACTAATGCGAACATTTGGATGAAGCAATAAAAGATAGATAACATCGATACATGTAGAATTTAGCAATCAAAGGTAGTCTTTTCATTAATCACAAACAAGTCAAAATTGTACCGTAACACATTACGTGTCACTATGTCATACAATTCCAAGAACTCATCCTACCAACTAATGTCTCAGTTAAGTTAGGGATTATTTTTAAAAGATACCACAATGAATACTAATCTACAAGAGTCATTAGGTGTTCCACATGTCCCGAAAGATCCATCGGTCCCAATTTCAGAAGAGGATTTCTTCAATTTATTTCTTGGACACTGAGCATCCTCGTTAGTGGACAATGGCCTAGGAACAACCCTTAACACGAACCAACAATCATTTAAAACCTTACAATTCAATCACATAACTTAACGACTTCCTCTTATCAATCTCATATTCCATACGGGTGAAATTTTACTTTATTCAAGTTTCAGCCAAATCATACTCAATGCGATATCCTACTTCATTCTCCAATACTTTCAATATTTCTTCTTAGACCTTAATAGGGCAATAAAAGTTCGATGTGAACAACACTTAACTTCCAATCCTATAACTCCTACAACAATAGTTATCAAATGAGTCACTAGTCTAAAATGACTCGATCATTCAATTAGACTTCTCGGAAAGGTACTAGTGGCATGAGGCTTTTGGGTAATGGTTCCAATGACAGCCTCAAGTGCAACATTCACCCTTTCGATTTCAATTTAAGAATTGAATGACAACGAATAAGATGACATCTTTCTAGGTGGTAACGTTTTGTCAAACTCCACTCTATAAGGAAAGATCGTCATGACCTCGATATCAGTTTTAATCTCGCCAGTTCTTCTTCAATATCACAATCAACTAATATCTACATTTCTACGAATATCAACCATTTTGTTGGGATCATAATATCCACAACTTGGTTTAGATCTAGGATAGCTAGAATTCCTACGAGAATAGCTTCGATTAATTTACTAGGGGATTTATGGTTCCTTGTGAAAATCTACGTCGTATAAATACCTCGTATAAATATTACAATAATCATCAAACAATCATGTAATCGAATTACATCATATGTATATATATAATCCAAGTTATATATATATATATATATATATATATATATATATATATATATATATATATATATATATATATATATATATATATATATATATATATATATATATATATATATATGTATATATATATATATGTATATATATATATATATATATATATATATATATATATATATATATATATATATATACATATATATATATATGTATATATATATATATATATATATATATATATATATATATATATATATATATATATATATATATATATATATATATATATATATATATATATATATATATATATATATATATATATATATATATATATATATATATATATATATATATATATATATATATATATATATATATATATATTAAAATAACACTTCTCAGTCTGGCCTTATCGGTAACTCCAGAATTCTTTGAAACCGTTATAGTCAAAAGATTTTTAGACATTTTTAGAAAAATGTTTATAGTTAAAATATTTTGAAATGTTTTATTCAAAACCTTAGTTTTAAAAATCTTTCATTCTCTATAATGAGAGCTCTGGTACCAAACTGTAACACCCCCAAATATACACAATTCAATATATATATATACACACACATATATATATATATATATATATATATATATATATATATATATATATATATATATGTATATATATATATATATATATATATATATATATATATATATATATATATATATATATATATATACACACATATATATATATATATATATATCTTTACATTATATATAAGAGGAGGGATATGCCACATAAGCCACTTTTAATCCATGTCATCATCATTCGGGCCATAATCATGAATCGGGTCGTGTCCCTATACCCGGGATTATATTCATATTCAACCTTCCCCATCTTTGTATTCTTTTTCCAAAACCCTAATCAGTAACCCCTAATCGAGGCCTTCAAGATCAAACCAAGCAGTCACAAAGGCCTTCAAGATCAAACCAACCAGTCACAAAGGCCTTCAAGATCAAACCAAACAGCCACAGAGGTCTTCAAGATCAAACACGACAGAAAAAATTGATCATAAAACCCTGTATTATATAATGCATACTATTAGTTTTACATGTAACTCCTCGGTATGTTATGTTGTTTTAAAAACACACACGACCAATATTCTAGAAGCCATTAATTTTACAGGTTCTCGCATTGATCATAAAAGTTTATTTTTAGGTTTAATGGGATCATGTGTGTTATTAATTGCTGGAGATTATATACGTATTTGCAACTGTGATTTGCATCCATGGTTGATTTATGTATTAGGAGAGGTTAAAGAGCATCTATGAGTTTAAGGGCTCTGATTTTTTGCCATTACAGGTTTGTAAATGTTATTAGCTAATGATGTTACTGTAGGTTTTTGTTAAATTTATTATGTTGCTTGGATTCTTATTTTGGTTACTGTTGTGACTTGCAGATGGTTTAATGTTGTTTTTTGTTTGAGATGGATGCTGATTAAAAAGGGTTAAATGTACAGATACATATAAAATAGATCACCACTTAAATAAGCAATCTTAAACACCCTCTGAATGTTTGTGTAAAGTTGTTCATCTATTCTTTTAAGCATAGTCCAAACAACCATAAAACGGTTACCGTTACATTTGAAGGCCATTAACAAATATTGTTCACATATTTATTGAAGGATGATTTCGTGATTAGACAAGGTGAATGGATTTCACTAAATCGTTCAACGGGTGATGGAGGTTATGCTGATCCAATTGAAGAAGAGAATGGAAATCAGGTACGTATTCAATTAATAATGGCGCTCTTTGTTATTCAGACTTTATATGCAATCACTGTTGCCTATTTGTTAAAATTCAGTTGTACTATTTGAGGTGTTTATTGACTGTCATTGACTACCTATAGTTTCCCCATATGGGTTCAAAGCCACCACATGGCTTATACCCCCTTTTGTAGCACAAGTTCGTTAAGCTTTCCCACGGAGGATGAGTATTGGGGAGGAAACGAGGGTGGTCTAGGAAGAGGTGGAAAAAGTGATTTGCATCCTTGTGTACTTTTGTTTTAATCGGCTAGATGATGAACCAGGTTCGTTCCCACATTTCTAATTTTTGTCAACCGAACAAGGGATCCAAGACTAATGCTTGTCATAATCGTAATCATGACCATGATCAATATGCACATCTATTCAGATATATATATAAAATTTATAATAGAATCAATTCATAAGCTCATTAATCGGCTAAAAATTTTGGGAGATCTTTTAACAATATTAGAATTGATTATTTTTGGGTTTTTCCGTACTATAAGCATCCAATATTTCTAAAAATTTGGGAGATATGTTAGAGTTTTAATGTCTAAACAGTGAAATAAACCAATTTCATTGTCATAGAATCCTGACGGTAATCTTGGGAGAACTTATGAATTGATATTATTAGTAAAATATACTTGCCAGAGATCTTTCTGGAAGTAGCAGTCCCTTTACCCTCGGGTAGGGATGTGACTGTCTGCAATCTACCTCCGCAACACCCTGTTCGAGCGAGATTGGGTATAGTTGTTGTTTGTTAAATATTCTAATTCTTTGAATAAAACGATTTAGGATGTCGTATGCTCTAAAATAGTCTTTGGTTCACTTTTTAGGTTCTTTCATATGATATGTTGTCTTCCAAAGTACAATGATGGTTTTCTGATTATTATATGTTCATTTTCTGTAGGCAGTCATGATGCACAGATAAAGCGTCCCGAGGAACAATCAAACTCGCTCCGGGGTAATTATAATTACCGTAAATATTCATTAAAAACTCCTGTAAATGATGGGCTTTCCTTAGGCTTTGGTATCGAGTTTACACCTACTGTAACTCAAGATGTTGTAGAAGACTAGCGTGACGCCACTACTAAAAAGTCAAGAAGCCGCTTAAGTTTCACATTGAAGTCTGATACCGGGGTAGTCAATGCCTTAAAATTTCGTCAACAATCCCAGAGTGTACTGGAACCTTCTTTAAATCCCGTAAGTTCACCTGTCACAAGTATATTCTAGAAGAAATCGATCAGACTTCCATAATCTGGTAATAAAGATATTGAAAGTTCTTCTCTTTGGTCCAGGAAGACCCCCGAAGCTCCATTTGCTATGTGACGAGTGTGAGCTCATCAACTGCCTTCTTATGTAAAGCTTCTCTCTGGAAGCTTCTACAAGAACATGTCAGGTTGGTGAAGCTATGTCGTCTTCTATTGCATCATTGCCTGTTCCAGTCACTGTAGCGCCTTTATTGTCAGTGTTGAAAGAACCACCTCATCCTCAACATCACTCGGTAAATAATCCATTGAATCAATGGTTGCTCCTGTTACCTCAACACCTTCATCCTTTTCTAAACTAGAAGTACCATCGGTAGCTACTGATGTATCCTCACCACCCATCAAAATCCAGTGGTGGCGGTTGGTGGAGGGATCAACAACTCAGATTAGGCGGTTACCCAGGAGGATGATATGGAGGAAGAAGATCCAGACACTGCTCAACTTACACTAGGAAGGCGGTGGATTTAGCGGTGCTCCAGCAGCTGGTAATTAATTATTTAGTTATCTTTTTAAGATTTTTTGGTTATAAATAGAGATAGAAGAAGGTTTGAGCCCTCTGGACCTATTTTCTTGGATCTAGGCTTACATCCTATTGTCAATCCTTAAATGGTGAAACCATAAAACCTGAAACCAGATAGATTGTATTGGTAGTGTTCTTACTTTGCTTTGCTAATCAAATATATGACTGAATATAATCGTGTAGGTGGGTTTGGAGGTTTTTAGAAGTCAAGTAGGAAGTGGGTTCAGTAGTAGTGAAGGAGCGGTAAGGCCTCGTGTTAGATGTTTTACTTTTACATGTCCAAAATGAATGTGCAAAATGAGTCATCAAGTGCATTCACATGACAACTCAATCGATATGCCAACTGTCGATGGAATATTGTGAGTTGGTTAAGAATAGAGTTTTAAACCAAATCCTTTACTGATCTTTGGTTCGGTATTGTGCAAGAAAATCTAGCATTTTAGTGAACCGAACATACATTTGTACAGAAACGGGCATATGAAATCAGAACAAGATACCATAGGCTTAACAGCATCAATATGTTTGTTTACACGAACTACAGAAGAGTAAGGTGGTACAAATATAGTTGTGGCAAATTCATGTTCATGAGATATGAAGGCTAGAATGGTTTGGGGTATGTATCTAAAGTTATGTGTAGAAAGATGGAAAATTGATATATTATTTAGTTTTTTGATACTTAAGTTAGATGTGTGTTAAAAAGGTACATGTTAAAAAATAGGTTTTATTGAAATTAAGTTTTGATTTAACATTTGGTTAGTGTACATATGTCAATGCGAGTTGTTACTTTCTGTTAAAGCATTAATTATTTGAAAGCTTGAAAATTGGACAAAAGAGTTGGTCAATCCAACCTGGTCTGGTCTGTTTTGACCTATTTTGACCTATGCCCATTTCACCTGCTTATATTCCCCCCTCAAGTTATATACTTTTAGGTGTAGGACTTTTGGTGATCATGTTATGAGTTTCATATATCTATACTTATTATATTTATCGTGAATTATAATTACCAAGTTAACTTCAAAAAACATTGTTAGGATTTTTCCTAAAGGAACTCGAATTACCTCCTTCACCTTTCTGATATCAAACCAGATGAAATAGAATTCCCGTGGACCTTATTCTTCAGTGCCGATTCTTCTCATTTTCTTCTACCCTTTAACCACCTTGAGTGTCCTTATTAGTAGTGAACCATATTCATATGCCATTATTTTGATGACTATCTTTTTGTTTGGTTAATCATAGATTCGAGCTCTATATCTATGAACTATTTAGGTTAGCTTCTTCTTTCCCTGAACCTTATTTAGTTTTTGTTTCTTGATCTTCTTCAATCTTATAATATATGATGCATGTACTTCTTCATGAATTTTTTATAGTCAGCATGTACTTCCTAATTAAGTTTGATGTGTAGCTTCTTGGTGAAATAAAAGTTTGATTTTTTCAGCAGCTAGATGTTTAACTTTAGCTAATTTATCTGTTTGATAATAGGTGTTGATGGAGAGCTCGACAAGTGATTGAAGAAATGCCTTGAAAAAATAGGTATAGTTGTTTTCCTGTAATGCTCTTGAAAAACTGAACTTTTTTTATTTGTTGTAAACTAAAAATTTGTGTAAATAAATATTAGCCATCCTGACAACAATCTTTTGCATACTTTTTGGGAGTCGGATATAAACCACTCAAGCTATAATTATTTTTGTTGTGTAGTAGTCGTTAGAAAAAGTTCAGTATCTATTGAACTCGTCCAACTATCACAATTGACCCGTTCTAAAACCAACCTGCTTATTTGTCACCACTATCAGAACACGTCGTTCAATCTTAGAGTGAATTAATATGCGTCCAAGACCATCCAACCATTGAATCTACATAGGAAACCATATCTACTTGGTGTTTGGGTTAAGAGTGTCACAGTTTTAGAATCTTTTATGAAAGAACACAATATTACAAGCTTTATGCGATAGGGTCAATTCAGGTTGCGTCTTTATGACTGGTCAAACAAATTTTTTTAACAAACTATTTAATATCAAAAGTTAATCCAATCTTGGTGTGCATTAAGCTCATAGTACCGATTGCACCATAACCATAGGACATGTCCCACATTAGTGAGTCGGGACTCGCTGATATATAATTAAAATAATTGTCCAGTCGGGTTGAATAATAAACAATCTAAAGCTATCTATTTAAGTGGCATTAATGTGGCCATACTAATGTAATACTTGTCATATTCTTCTAACTTTGTACTAATATGGAATAGAAAATGTTGCAATTTTAACGGGAAGGGGAATAAATTTATTTTTTGGCACGACCCCGTAATTCAGTTCTCACTGGATATTGAGCTCAAAGAGAGCAGTTTGTCCCATTCAGTTATTGATGGGTCGCTTTGTGTTAAATTTGATCTTAACAGGTAAAATAGCGACACAAATACTCTTCTCAAGTATTTCTTTTAAGACTATTGACAAGGGTCAACTTTTATGTAAGTGATTAGGTCCAGTACAGCTCATCGGCTCAGAAGGGAGGCACTGAATGGAGCAAGAGACCCAATTTCAGAACCAGAAGAGATCCGGCTCACGCTACCTCCAATCATTTGTCATCTTGGTGAAACTTTAAAAGAACCAGGGGTTGTGGTTGCATACAAAGTGGATGAGTTAAAAAACAAGTCATATGTAGTAACAGAAGTTGTCAAAGAACTCGAAA
Organism: Glebionis coronaria; assembly: GCA_025667525.1. Classification (NCBI taxonomy): domain Eukaryota; kingdom Viridiplantae; phylum Streptophyta; class Magnoliopsida; order Asterales; family Asteraceae; genus Glebionis; species Glebionis coronaria. The sequence continues at coordinate 221,750,966 of CM046878.1, forward strand.
GAGTAACCAGAATAGTTGAAGAAGCTGAAGTCCAACAGATTTACGAGATATGTAAGTTCCACCTTATGGTTTGTTTAAGATTTACTCGAACTTTTAATCTACTTTTTTAGTTTTAGTAAGGAAGATTATAACTATTTAATTATTATTGTTGATACCGCCTAATTCGACTATTTCTATAACCTTTATAATAACAAGCCTCAAATCGTGTCAGATAACTTCTACAAATCTTATGCAATAGTCACTGTTATATCGTAAAAAATGAGTTGCTATAGATGGGAACATGTGCCGACGTTGAAGTTATAAGAGCGCTAATTGACACGACAAAATGTAACTTTTGTCGTGCGTCTAACTACTTCAAGTAAGAAAGCTTTAAAATATCTATTGGATTATATTTAAGGTTAGTTAATTTCTTTATAAATTTTTTCATTTACTAGGATGTAGGTCATGGGCTACCAATAGTTGCAAATATACTACCATGTCCTCATAAAAACTCCATATGATATAGCTAAAAAAGAAGGCGCTTAAGAAACATATACTGGAAAGCCTGTTGAGCAGGTATAATTTCAATGCAACTACATCTTTTGGTATTATTCAATATGTTATTTTAAATATTTTAGACCAGTATAAATGAAAAGCCTTATGAAGTGGGTCAATCTGATTAGGGCTGTATATGTACTCGGGTTTGATAACAAGAACAGTCTTAACAATTTAGTTTTCTGAACAGTTAAGAGGATATGCAGTTGTGAGAACTATGGTTCTAGCTATCAACGTGAACCAATGACTTCAAAAACGACCTATTAAACAGTTACAACTTTAGGCACTTGAACAATTGGTTATTGTTTTGTTACAACTACCACGACTTTCGAAAACCTTTCACAATTCTGGCTATACAATTCTTTTACATCACTCCTGTTCTATTGGTTTTTAAATATGAATTCATAACTATAATATCTGGCAGGTTGCGGTTTAAAATGTATAGAATTACTCCCTTTGGCCTGTATGGCTTCACCTTGTGGTCGTATTACTCCAATGAACGTCAGGATTCTTCTACAAGTATATGTGTATCATGTTTTCCCTTTTGTTAATGAGCTACAGATTGAGATTGCAGTAGACACATCTAACTCATAATCAAGTAGTTGTAAACTTAATACCATTGGAAGATCGATTTGATAACTTGAATGCTGAGCTCAATTATAACAGATTTTGGCGTATACCATATTTTTTGCATGAAGCCTATTTGGTCCATGTAAAGGTGCATTACTTTTTTTATCGTTCTTAGGAACCCATTTTAGCCTATATGGGAACACCAGCAGTTCAAGTAGTATTATATTGGTAAAGTACCAAGTAGTATCTATTTAGCATGTATGCAAATGCTAATAATGCCTCCAAGTTGTTTTTAGAAAAGAATCTACCTTGATATTTACATATATAAAATAGATTTGTAGTTATATTTGGTACATCTAATACTTACAAAATGAAAATGTAACATTGGACCAAGGTTATCATGTTTTGACCCAAAATTATTTTCACATACAAAATCAGTATTTAAAATTCTTATTACGTTTTAACAAGTTGGTGGTTTGGTTTTGACTGTGTAAAGATGTATTAGAAATCAAATAAACAAAAAGGTTGGTCTAATATTAAATTCTGTGGAAAATTAAAGAAGTTATGAACTTTTTTATTATGCTTAAAATATAAGCCTGGTCATGTTATTACGACTAGGGTTGAGCATCGGTCCTGGACCGGTTAAGACCGGACCGGACCGAGAACCGAAATGGTCCGAAACCCCGGACTGGGTCCGGTCCGGTCCTATTAGGCAAAATTGACAAGATTTTTTGTAAGAACAAACCGAGGACCGAAATAGCGTAAAACCCCGGACCGAGGACCGGACCGAAATTGTACGGCTCCGTCTGGTTTGGTCCGGTTTTCCTATTCGAGTCGGTTTTAAATTTGCTATGCTCAGCCCTAATTACGACTACCTTAATCGTGTATTTTTTGTGTATACTTGGGAGATAGTGGGTCAACTTAGAAACATTTTTTTTGGTAACCTGGGTTTTCGCTTCGACATTGCGAGTTTTTTATTCATTACCAAAATTAGTCGAGTACCACACTTTTCTTAGATTATAAAAGTTTGGAAATTTTACGTTAGTGAAGGCAACATAATTCACATGTTTACGATACCATATAAGTTGCTTCGAAAATGCAAGAAAAATGTTGTTTAGCAAGTTAAGCTTTTATAATTGTTGAATAAATATAAGTACATTATTTTATATTATATTTTATTAGTTGAAAAATGTAACAAAAGAAGTTTAGGAAATTAAGCTCTTATAATTTTTGATTAGATAATCATATACTATTAAATATCAAAATAATAGCTAAAAATAAAAATAAGTATAAACAATTTATGTGTTGAAAGCATCACATTAAACGGATGCATAAAATAAAATTTTAACTTGCACATAAGATAAAACTAAAAACTCCAGTGAAGAAAAGAAATAAACAACAAATACAAGTCATCACGAATTATAATACATTAAAAGACAATTATACTTGAAAATTACAAACAAATATTTATCAAATAAAAAAAAAGTTAAACAACAATCAAATGTAATACCCGTCAATCGAACATTACAAACATTATTTAACAAATAAAATAAGATAAACGACAATCAGAAGTCATACCCGTCCATCGGACGGGTTTTTCAACTAGTATTATATATATATTATATATATATATATATATATATATATATATATATATATATATATATATATATATATATATATATATATATATATATATATATATATATATATATATATATATATATATATATATATATATGTATATATATTATATATATATGTATATATATATATATGTATATATATATATATATATATATATATATATATATATATATATATATATATATATATATATATATATATATATATATATATATATATATATATATATATATATATATATATTAAAATAACACTTCTCAATCTGGCCTTGTCGGTAACTCTAGAATTCTTTGGCACCGTTATAGTCAAAAGATTTTTAGACATTTTTAGAAAAATGTTTATAGTTAAAAGATTTTGAAATGTTTTATTCAAAACCTTAGTTTTAAAAATCTTTCGTTCTCTATGTATATATATATATATATATATATATATATATATATATATATATATGTATATATATATATATATATATATATATATATATACATATCTATATATATATATATATATATATATATATATATATATATATACATATATATATATATATATATATATATATATATATATATATATATATATATATATATATATATATAGATATGTATATATATATATATCTAGATATTTTATATATATATATATATATATATATATATAGATATGTATATATATATATATATATATATATATATATATATATATATATATATATATTATATATATATATATATATATATATGTATATATATATATATATATATATATATATATATATATATATATATATATATATATATATATATATATATATATATATATATATATATATATATATAATATATATATATATATATATATATATATATATATATATATGTATATATATATATATTATATATATATATATATATATATATATATATATATATATATAATATATATATATATATATATATATATATATATATATATATATATATATATATATATATATATATATATATATATATATATATATATATATATATATATATATATATATATATATATATATATATATATATGTATATTAAAATAACACTTCTCAGTCTGGCCTTGTCGGTAACTCCAGAATTCTTTGAAACCGTTATAGTCAAAAGATTTTTAGACATTTTTAGAAAAATGTTTATAGTTAAAAGATTTTGAAATGTTTTATTCAAAACCTTTGTTTTAAAAATCTTTCGTTCTCTATAATGAGAGCTCTGGTACCAAACTGTAACACCCCCAAATATACACAATTCAATATAGCGGAAGACTCGTTGGTGTTACGGGATAGAACATTACTCACATCATAGACAACGCTTAAAAATCGCGTCTTTTAATAATAAAGCATTTCCATTCATAAATATAAAAATTACATAGGTCCCAAGTCATTGTATTTCATAGAGGTTTTAAAAAGCATTTGAATGGAAATTGTTATTTAAGTGCGGGCCATGAATTCTTGTTGTCTTCTCGAGAATTACCTTCAAGTACCTGAGATAAAACATGTTAAAAGAAAAGGTCAGCGATAACGCCGAGTGAATTCATAGAGTTTAATAAAATCCATCAATATAACATCCGTATAAAATTATTACCGAAAATCATTTTTGTACAAATCATTGTAATAGGCCATAAAATAGCCAAAGTCTTTTTATACAAATCCTTATCAAAAATCATAATATAGGCTTTCGCCTTCAAAATCATTATACGAACCATTGTTGTTAAAAACATCATACAATACGTTTTATAACGTTGCATAAAGTTAAATAAAAACCGTTATATGAATATGGTTATGTAAAACCAAAACACGAACATAATATCAATAATAGGACCCCGTATTGCTAGTCAGGCAATATATCGTAATTCAGTGCGTATCGCAGTATTTCGTTATTTTTGGATTATTATAAGCCGCATGACATTTTTACCTTACTACAACAAACAACGGGTATCTAAGCCAAAACTCATTTGCCCATCTAAATTAGCGTGTCGTCACAATAATCACGCTTGTGTAAATCTTCTCATAATAAATTCGCTTACCAATCAATGTGGCACGACGGGGATCAACCGTCAAGGCGCGAACTGGGGTGATCGTCCCCAAATAGTACTATTATATGCATAAGCGTCTACCAAATCCCAGTAGTTCACAATTCATGCTAATGGGACTTTTAGTGACATAACCTAACTTTAATAATCCATTTTATTCCATACATCGGGTCATATAATCATTCATCGGGTCATACAATCATTCAGGTCCAAATCAATAAACAAACAATCGGGACAAATAGTGTCCTAATTCATAAAAACTAACATGTTATCTCCCTTGCGGGTTTATAAAACATTTCATAAAAACATTTAAAAGAGTACGAGGCTATGAACTCACGTTGATGTGGGAAGGCGGGTTATCGGCAATTCGGATGTACGGTACGTGCTTCAATCAGGGAAACCTAGACAAATAATACTCGTCTTAGACTTTTGTCCAATGACTTTATCAAAATAACAATTATGTAGATATATGATGACTTTATACATATGATGATGATCAAGTGGGTTTATATATATTCTCATTCATTATAGTGTTTATGTGTTGGTAATTTTCAAGACTAGTTACACTAGTTCATCTTGTTTACATTTTAAAGTCCAATGAGCCTATTACAAGCCCAATACTATTCAATAGCCCAATTATACTTTTATTATCAGTATTATACTTTATATGTTGGGCCCAAATGGGTTAAGCTCAATAAATAAGTTTATAAGTGTTTTACCAAATAAGTCGGGTTTATTGTCCATTAAGGCTACTTTGGCCCGTTAATGTCTATATGTTGTAAAGCTCGGGTTTTATCGGTTTTTACTTGTTATATATGTTTATATATCAGTATATGACTTTTAAAAACTTTACATTAGACTGGTTTGATCGTCTATGTTTTAATTGGCGAAAAACGTAAATTTTACGGTAATAGCCCAAAAAGTCGTAAAAATCATGTTTATAGTTTTTATACTTATAAATCTTATTCAACTACCATTTTTATAAAGTGTCCATTTATTTAACCTTATATATATTTATATAAATGAAATTTATAAGTCAGTGGGTTTTAATTCACATTTTATACTGTATTAGTTTGAGTGCTTATATAATACTATTAAAAATTAATTCTTCAAAATATGATTTTTAATTTCATGTTCACCAAAACAGCCATATCTAGAGTTCTATATGGAGATAGAAGCCCAAATTTTTATGGCATAAACTAAATTATATGTGATTCATTTTATTCCCTATAGCTACTGATGAATCAACCTCTAAGTATTTTATAAAATTCGTCCAAAACTGTGTACTCAGATTTGCACTCTAAACTTGTTTTGATCATATCTCACTCATTTTTATGATTCCATTGAATGGCCAACTCTCACATGCGTACAAGTCTCAATACTCACTGTATATGAATTCACCTGTACTATTTTATCAGTTCATCATATGGTTATTTACTGTTTTTATACATCCTACTAAATTAAGCAAGATTAACCATTTTTACATATAGTTTTTCATCTTTTTACCCATGTTTATCAACACCAAATCCCCACACAATACTTTTATCATCATATATTCATCATATACATATACAATAGGAAAGAAAATACATGATTACATAATCAAAATAAAAAGAAGGATGGGAAGAATGATCCTTATACCACCATAGTGATGAAAATGTGAGGTTGATGAACAAGGCTTGGATTTTGATGGCAAAACTTGTGATATACCATTATCAACTTCAAGATCACCTATCTTCATGAATCATCTTGTGGAAAATCAGCCCTTGACTCCTTTGAAAACTTCTTTCTAGATGTTAAAATCACCACCAATCTATAGAGCTTTAAAAGGGCTTCATCATATGTGTGAATAACACATGATTTCATGGTTAAAATTGATCAAATGAGGGTGTTTATTGATGAATATGGGATGAATTTTGGGGAGGAAAGAGAAAAAGTTGTGGTGGTTTGCATGGATGGAAATGGAGAAATGGTTTAGTGAAGTGGTTTTGTGGTATGTGTAGCTTACTTGTTAAGCTTTAGCTAACAAGTGTTAGCTTGTTAGCTACAAGTTTGCCACATCTTATGATGTGGTGTCTTTGTAGCCTTCCCATATAGTGGGATGGTACAAGTGTATACTTGTCTCATCCCACTAATTTACGGGTATTCCTCGATTTGCGTGCCCTCGGGTCGTTTTACGAAAAACGTTTTTATAAATTATGAATCAACGACACAAAACGAATATAATAAAAATTGTCTCATCAAAAACGGAGTTCAAAAACGTAAATACGTAAACCTAGGGTATCTGGTTTAATCGTAAAGGACGTTAAATTAAAATCGTAAGTCCTAATCTCTTCTCGTAAATTTGTGAGTTTATGAACCAACACAAATTTAAAATTCCAAAATAATATTCACGGATAAATTTATTTCCTGAAATGTCGGACTGTCACCAAAACGGTGTATGTAAACGTAAGCACGTAACGTAGAATCCTCCGGTTTAGACGTAGTCGATGCTACTTCAAGACGTAAATCCAAATTTCTTCCCAAAAATAAGTGAGTTCATATTATAACATTAAAATAATGTTAAATACTGAGAATAAAATATCAACCATAAATTGACGGATTGTCACATTATAAGTCCATTAACTTGTATTAATCCATTTTATACTTTTATTATCAGTATTATACTTTACATGTTGGGCCCAAGTGGGTTAAGCCCAATAAGTAAATTTATAAGTGTTTAGCCCATTTAGTTGGTTTAATAGTCCAATAAAGCTAACTTAGCCCGTTAATGTCCGTATGTTATATAGTTCGGATTTTATCGGTTTTTACTTGTATTAAGTACTTATATATCAGTATATGACTTTTAAAAAGTTTACATTAGAAGGTCCGATCGTCTAAGTTTTAATTGACGAAAAACGTTAATTTTACGGTATTAGCCGAAAATACGTAAAAATCATGTTTATAGTTTTTATAACTTATAAAACTTACCAAACTACCATTTTTATAGAATGTCCATTTATTTATCCTTATACATGTTTATATAAATTAAATATATAAGTTAGTGGGTTTTAATTCACATTTTATACTATATTTGTTTGAGCGCTTATATAATAATATTAAACTCTAATTTCACAAAATCAGTCCTAAATTTTAAGTTCACTAAAATGTCCATATCTAGAGTTCTATAATGGAATAGGACCTCAATTTTTTTATCACATACATGATATGTGCTTCATTTTATTCCTTTATAGCTACTGATGAATCAACCTCTAAATATTTTAATAAATTCGTCCAAAAGAGTGTAGGCAGATTTGCACTCTAAACTTGTTTTGATCATATCTCACTCATTTTTATGATTCCATTGTATGGCAAACTCTCACATGTGTATAACATCTAATACTTATTGTATATTGATTCCACTTTACCATTTTATCAGTTTAACATTTGGTTACTTACTATTTTTATACAGCCATCACATTAAGCAAGATTTTAACCATTTTACCTATGGTTTTCCATCTTTTTAACCATGTTTATCAAATCTATCAACACCAAATCCCCACATAATATTTTTAATCATCATTAATAATCATATACATATACATAAATAAAGAAATTACAAGTTTACATAATCAAAATAACAAGAGGATAGGAAGAAACAATCTATATACCACCAATAGTGATGAAAAGATGAGTTTTTGATGAACAAGACTTGGTTCTTGTTACCAAATCTTCAATTTTAGCAAGGAAACTTCTTGGGTCCTTTGAATGGATGAACACCTCCAAGAAATCAGCCCTTGAACCTCATGAAAACTCCTTTTTAGTTGTTAATATCACCTCAAATCATCATGTGTTCAATGGGTTATCATCATATGCAAGTTATACATATGATTTGTGGTTAAGATTTTTGATCAATGGTGGTGTTTTTGATGTATATGGGACGTTCAAGGAGAGAGTAGAGAGAAAATAAAGTGTTTTGCATGTATGAGAATGAGAGAAATGGTTTTGGGAGCTTATTTTGTGGTTTGGTTGTTTTGGTCAAATGTAAAGGACATGTGTCCATTACCTTGTATAAAAGTGACACCAAGGGGTGTTGTAGCTTAGTCTTGCCATTTTATTTAGTGGGAGTGGGACAAGTGTCCCACTTGTCTCATCTCCACTAATTTACGGGTACTCCTCGATTCTAGTTTCCTCGATTTGCGTGCCCTCGGGTCGTATTACGAAAAACGTTTTTATAAATTATGAATCAACGGCACAAAACGAATCTAATAAAAATTGTCTCGTCAAGAACGGAGTTCGAAAACGTAAATACGTAATCCTAAGGTTTCCGGTTTAGTCGTAAAGGACGTTAAATTAAAATCGTAAGTCCTAATCTCTTCTCGTAAATTTGTGAGTTTATGAACCAACACAAATTTAAAATCTCAAAATAATATTCACGGACAAATTTATTTTCTGAAATGTCGGACTGTCACCAAAACGGTGTATGTAAACGTAAGCACGTAACGTAGAATCCTCCGGTTTAGACGTAGTCAATGCTACTTCAAGACGTAAATCCAAATTTCTTCCCAAAAATAAGTGAGTTCATAATATAACATAAAAATAATGCTTTCAAACAATAATTGAGAATAAAATATCAACCATAAATTGATGGATTGTCACAGCATTTACCCCTAAACAAGATCTTTGTCCTCAAAGATCATCTTATCTTACTACTCGCTTCTTATAGAGTTAAAGCCATGTGGGTATTTCCTCCACATTCGGTCTTTTCTCACAAGTGTAATTCATTACAATACGCGAGTTTCATCAAACATAACTACGGGAATAAGATCAGGCTTAATGTTGACTTACTTTCTCTATCCATGATGTTCACGGATTTTTGATGAATGCAACTTTTCGCCGATCTAAACTTCATTAAGGAATAGTTAGATTTTCACTTGATAGACATTTTATCAAGTTAGATATACGAATCATAATTCACGCAACCCTTGAAGTCCTAGGGTAGATCCAGCTTATATGCCTTTCAAACCAACTTTTACATCATCTCTATGGTCCCATACTACGGGGACTTATTTCCCATGATCTTTCAGATCATCTATTTATTTTTCCAAGGTGGAAATTTTTGGCATAACTTCGCTACCCATCTGGCACTTCAAGATCTACATTTCATAATCACATAACCTCCTGCCCACTACCGGCAGTCAATAATCATATCCTAATTTCAACAACCATTTCAGGTCTCGCGGGTCGGGTACTTTGTAAGGTTAGGTTTGTCATCATAGGCAACCATAAACCAAAAATACATGTCCAACTCACAATGGGTGTATGTCGAATGTATTCATCCCAACTCCTGCTTACAGATGCTCTTATGTTTGATCCTAACAAGATTCGATCTCGATCCTAATACGATAATTATCAAGGATAATCTCTCCAAAGGAAAACGATTTTATAGCTTATTACCAAAGGTCAATCATTCAAACATAAAACAACACATATAGTATTTTGTATCGTTTCTTCACCTCGTCCCTTCGATTGGGGTGGTACAGTACTCTCATCAAGATTCGTTCTTAATGACTTCTGAGCAAATCTCTAGAAATTCGATGCAAAGCGAGGATCTTGATAGAGATGATCGATACAGGCACACCATGTTTACATAACTCCTTTAAATACAAAAGAGTCAATTTCTTCGTCAAGAATCAATCATTAACAGGAATGATATTAGCAGATTTGGTCAGTCTGTCGACGATGACAAAAATTGAATCAAATTCAGATGATGACCTTTGCAATAGCTAGACGTTTACTAATGTATGAAGCAATTTCTGCCTTCATAATTTGCCATTAGTACAACTTCTTCAGATAAAAATACATTAAATCATAAGTGTCATGAATAAAATACTTATACTTACAAGATTCCAACATAACTATATCTCAAAATCTCCATTTTTAGGCAACCTCAAGTGGCCTGTTATACATTCAACGCCATCGGCTTCTCAATTTTTGATGGTTCACATTAGCCGCGAACCCCTCTATATTATCCTTTTTTATAAGCATCGGCTATATTTTAAATTGTTTCGGCAAGTTATTTTGCACAATTATTACTAAGGAACACATCCTAATTGATTATTTATTTTTACATAATGTGTCAGTAATTACGTTCACCTTCCTTGATGGAATAAATATCATGACCATATTCATTCAAAATTTCTATCTTCATATTTTCTAAGTTTTATCGTCTCAACTATCATTTTTATTAGTTTTGCTCAATCCGACGTTTAAAGCGTCCATAAATATTTCAAGTAATTAAATAAGAAATATTTAATTTTTATAAAACGTAAACGTAAAAATTTTAAATTTCTTAGTTCGACCAATTATATAAAAATGTTCAAAATAAATTTGAATTTAATTAACAAGATTTTTGTTGATTTATCGAAAATAATTAAATAATTAAATAATTAATAAGATCCGTAAATGTTTGAAGAATCTTTGTTTATACTTTAGTCAAAATTTTCTTAGTTGAAAAGCAAAAATTGTCGTTTCAAATTCCAAGTCATGGTTTAAATGGTTTTCCTCAATCCTTCTTAAGTTGTCTGGAGGTATACACAAACATTTACCCCTAAACATAAGTTTAGTAAAATGATTTGGGTATAAGGAATGATTCCTTAAAAATCCATTGTTAAAACATTTGTCAAAATATATTTGCACCTCCTTTTTGGTATAAACCTAAGCCTTAATGGCTCTAATCTTTGAAGAGTCAATATATTCCATTAGCTTATTAATCACACGGTCATTTAATGTAAGGGATTAAGCCTTAAATCACATGTTAAACACTCAAGGTACAGGTTGTCACTATTCGGCCAACACAAGGCAGTATATAAATGATTATTAACTCCTTCTTATTCTTATAAACAAACAAATGGTTCTTAATGATCACGAGCATGAATTTATCGAATTACAGTCTACACACATGATTCACCAAATTTATGAAAACTACATGTGTATTAGTCAATCCAAACGACATCACGTGAAACTCATAATGTTCATTACAAGTTCAGGATGTAGTAATTGGAATAGATAATCTTTTTCGCTGATGCGAAATTGATGATAACCATGTTGAGGATCAAAATTTTTAAAACATACGCTAGAACCTCGTAAATTATCGAACAAATCTATCATCCTGGGTAGTGGATATAGATTTTTAATCGTCAATTTTCCTAGTTCACGGTAATCAATAAATATAAGAAATAATAACACCATAACTCTTCATGATGACGAGCTTGGTAGAATAAAAGCTTTCTCCGACAATTCTCTCAGTTGTATGGTAATTCTTTTTATTCATATGGTGCTGACGTACAGTGCACAACCACCAGTGCAGCATCGGGAATATAATCAATACCAAATTCAACTTGCCTTAATGGCGAAAGTCTAGGTAATTCACCAACAAATACCTCCTAAAATTTCAAACAATAGAAACAACTTTTAATAAATTTTCTTTAAGTTCTTTCTAGATTATAATACCTATGACTAATTCACAACCATTCACGGTATAATTTCAAGTCTAAATGCAGAATATGGTCATCCATCAAGAATTATTTGGATCACTTTTGATAATCAACATCTTATCTTTTAGGGGAATTCTACTCGAGTTCCCATCAATTAAGACAATGTCGTCATGTCATAATCAATCAATCCATTCTAATGGCACTATCAACTTTCCATTTTTCGTTACCGTTGATAAGATGTGAACTTCTCAAAAGACTAATAATAACTCATAATCCTTCACAAATTCAAGGATATATGGAGACACAACTAATATCAAAAGAGTAAGGTCAACGCATAATCTACGCGAGAGAATTTCAAATCAGATACAGACGAAAACATTAACGAATATGAATATATCCCATGTTTTCATAATTTGAGTACGCATTCAAAAGCTCCTCGGATCGTTACCCAGGTCATTCAAATGAAATCAAATCAAAAGAAATGATAGGAACGTCGCTACATCCAGTCGGGTATCAACACTCGGTAATCAGATACTTTTTCAAAGAATCTCACCACGGGAGAATTGGTCAAGGAGGGGATATCAATTGTCAATTAAGACAATATCCATAGATGAGTAAATCAGACTCAGAAGAATAAATAGTACGGGCACATATGTAGGTGTCCCTATCAATATGTCCCTGTTTTGCACTTTTTACAGATCTCATAAAACTTAATCTTTCACAATCTTCAAAGAAAATTTAGTGTTTATCAATCAATTTTATGGTGACTACTAATCAGCCTTGCATGGTCCATTCCAAATTGTATGTAGGCGCGCAACTATATACAATTTCAAGATTAACGATGCAATACTCAGTTCGTCAAAATTTTATCATCATGTTTATAATAAAAACATTTTCATGCTTAATTCTTAAATAAGAATCAAAAATAAATTTACAAAGATTTTCTTTGTTATGAAAACAATTAAGTTGTTCCAAGGTGTTTTATAAACAACTTCATTTCATTAACGATCACTTATAAATCTCACTTTAAATAATCCTTATAGTGATGAAAATTCAATTTTTCTCAAGGGATACTGTTTTATCTTATAAAAACAATGAGTGATCTGCAAAAGAGTGATGAAAAGTTGTTCACCAAGAACTAACTACAATATAATAGGAAATGAGCTTAGCCAATTAATCATGAGGTGCATGACATCGATGGCACTCAAAAAGAATAATCGACAACGTAACTCAATTCGAGATGAGTACTTGTTCAATGGTTGCATCACTAATGCGAGAATTAGGAAGAAGCAAGAAAAGATAGATATCATCGATACATGTAGAATTTAGCAATCAAAGGTAGTCTTTTCATTAATCACAAACAAGTCAAAATTTTACCGTAACACATTATGTGTCACTATGTCATACAATTCCAAGAACTCATCCTACCAACTGATGTCTCAGTTAAGTTAGGGATTATTTTTAAAAGATACCACAATGAATACTAATCTACAAGAGTTATTAGGTGTCCCACCTGTCTCGGAAGATCCATCGGTCCCAATTCAGAAGAAGATTTCTTCAATTTATTTATTGGACACTGGGCATCCTCATCATTGGACAATAGCCTAGGAACAACCCTTAACACGAACCTACAATCATTTAAAACCTTATAATTCAATCACAGGACTTAACGACTTCCTCTTAACAATCTCATATTCCATACAGGTTAAATTTTATTTTATTCAAGTTTTAATCAACTTAAACTTAATGCGATATCCTACCTCATTCTTCAATACTTTCAACCTTATTTTTAGATCTTAAGAGGGAAAAAAAATCTCAATATGATCAACACTTAATTTCCAATCCTATTGCTCCTTCATCAATAGTTATCAAATGAGTCACTAGTATGAAACGACTCACACATTCAATTAGACTTCTCGGAAAGGTACTAGTGGCATGAGGCTTTTGGGTAATGGTTCCAATGACAGCCTCAAGTGCAACATTCACCCTTTCGATTTCAGTTTTTAAGAATTGGGTGACACCGAATCAGATGACACCTTTCCAGGTGGTAACGTTTTGTCAAACTCCACTCTATAAGGAAAGATCGTCATGACATCGATATCAGATTTAATCTCGCCAATTCTTCTTTAATATCATAATCAACTACTATCAACATTTCTATGAATATCAACCATTTTGTTGGGATCATAAATATTCACAACTTGGTTTAGATCTGGAACAGCTAGATTTTCTACAGGAATAGCTTAGATTAATTTACTAGGGGATTTAGGCTTCCTTGTGACAATCTACGTCGTATAAATACCTCGTATAAATATTAAAATAATCATCAAACAATCATGTAATCAAATTACATCATATATATATATAATCCAAGTTATATATATTAAAATAACACTTCTCAGTCTGGCCTTGTCGGTAACTCGAGAATTCTTCGGCACCGTTATAGTCAAAAGATTTTTAGATATTTTTAGAAAAATGTTTATAATTAAAAGATTTTGAAATGTTTTATTCAAAACCTTAGTTTTAAAAATCTTTCGTTCTCTATAACGAGAGCTCTGGTACGAAACTGTAACACCCCCAAATTTATACAATTTAATACAGCGGAAGACTCGTTGGTGTTACGGGATAACACATTACTCACATCATAGACAACGCTTAAAAATCATGTCATTTAATAATAAAGTATTTCCATTCATGAATATCAAATTTACATAGGTCCCAAGTCATAGTATTTCATACAAATTTTACAAAGCATTTGAATGGAAATTATTATTTAAGTGCGGGCCATGAATTCTTGTCGTCTTCCCGATAATTACCTTCAAGTACCTGAGATAAGATATGTTGAAAGAAAAGGTCAGCGAAAACGCCGAGTGAATTCAAAGAGTTTGATAAAACCATTAATATATCATCGGTATATAATTATTACCGGAAATCATTTTGTACAAATTTTTGTTGTAGACCATAAAATAGGCCAAAATATTTTATACAAATCCTTGTCAAAATCATAAAATAGGCCTTCGCCTTCAAAACCATATACGAACCAATGTCGTAAAAATATCATACAATACGTTTTATAACGTTGTATAAAGTTAAATAAAAACCGTTATATGAATATGGTTATGTAAAACCAAAACACGAACATAATATCAATAATAAGACCCCGTATTGCTAGTCAGGCAATATATCGTAATTCAGTGCATATAGCAGTAGTTTCGTTATTTGGATTATTATAAGCCGCATGACATTGTTACCTTACTACAATAAACAACGGGTAGCTAACCCGACAATCATTTTCCCATCTAAATTAGCGTGTCGTCACAATAATCATGCTTGTGTAAATCTTCTCATACATAAATTCGCTTACCAATCAATGTGGCACGACGGGGATCAACCGCCAAGGCGCGAACTGGGTTATCGTCCCCAAATAGTACTATTATATGCATAAGCGTCTACCAAATCCCGGTAGTTCACAATTCATGCTAATGGGACTTTTAGTGACATAACCTAACTTTAATAATCCATTTCATTTCATCTATTAGGTCATTTAATCATTCATCGGGTCATACAATCATTCGGGTCCAAATCAATAAACAAACAATCGGGACAACTAGTGTCCTATTTCATAAAAACTAACATGTTATATCCATCGCGGGTTTATAAAACATTTCATAAAAACATTTAAAAGAGTGTGAGGCTATGAACTCACATTGATGTGGGAAAGCGGGTTATCAGCAATTCGGATGTACGGTACGTGCTTCAATCACGGAAACCTAGACAAATAATACTTGTCTTAGACTCTTTTCCAATGACTTTAAAAAAATAACAATTATGTATACATATGATGATTTTGTACATATGATGATGATCAAGTGGGTTTATACATTCTCATTTACTCATTTTAGTATTATGTGTTGATAACTTTTATACTAGTTTACTAGTTTTACCTATTTACATGTTTTAGGTCCAATAAGCCTATTATAAGTCCATTTACTTGTTGGGCCCAAGTGGGTTACGCCCAATAAGTAAATTTATAAGTGTTTAGCCCATTTAGTTGGTTTAATAGTCCAATAAAGCTAACTTAGCCCGTTAATGTCCGTATGTTATATAGTTCGGATTTTATCGGTTCTTACTTGTATTAAGTACTTATATATCAGTATATTACTTTTAAAAATTTTACATTAGACGGTCCGATCGTCTAAGTTTTAATTGACGAAAAACGTTAATTTTACGGTATAAGCCGAAAAGACGTAAAAATCATGTTTATATTTTTTATAACTTATAAAACTTACCAAACTACCATTTTTATAGAATGTCCATTTATTTATCCTTATACATGTTTATATAAATTAAATATATAAGTTAGTGGGTTTTAATTCACATTTTATACTGTATTTGTTTGAGTGCTTATATAGTAATATTAAACTCTAATTTCACAAAATCAGTCCTAAATTTTAAGTTCACTAAAATGTCCATATCTAGAGTTCTATAATGGGATAGGACCTCAAATTTTTATCACAGAAACTACTTGATAACTGCTTCATTTTATTCCTTTATAGCTACTGATGAATCAACCTCTAAATATTTTAATAAATTCGTCCAAAACAGTGTAGGCAGATTTGCACTCTAAACTTGTTTTGATCATATCTCACTCATATTTATGATTCCATTGTATGGCCAACTCTCACATGTGTATAACACCTAATACTTACTGTATATTGATTCCACTTTACTATTTTATCAGTTAAACATTTGGTTACTTACTATTTTTATACAACCATCACATTAAGCAAGATTTTAACCATTTTACCTATGGTTTCCCATCTTTTTAACCATGTTTATCAAATCTATCAACACCAAATCCCCACATAATATTTTTAATTATCATTCATCATCATATACATATACATAAATAAAGAAATAACAAGATTACATAATAAAAATAACAAGAGGATAGGAAGAAACAATCTCTATACCACCAATAGTGATGAAAAGATGAGTTTTTGATGAACAAGACTTGGTTCTTGTTACCAAATCTTCAATTTTAGCAAGGAAACTTCTTGGGTCCTTTGAATGGATGAACACCTCCATGAAATCAGCCCTTGAACCTCATGAAAACTCCTTTTTAGTTGTTAAGATCACCTCAAATCATCATGTGTTCAATGGGTTATCATCATATGCAAGTTATACATATGATTTGTGGTTAAGATTTTTGATCAATGGTGGTGTTTTTGATGTATATGGGACGTTCAAGGAGAGATTAGAGTGAAAATAAAGTGGTTTGCATGTATGAGAATGAGAGAAATGGTTTTGGGAGCTTATTTTGTGGTTTGGTTGTTTTGGTCAAATGTAAAGGACATGTGTCCATTACCTTGTATAAAAGTGACACCAAGGAGTGTTGTAGCTTAGTCTTGCCATTTTATTTAGTGGGGGTGGGACAAGTGTCCCACTTGTCTCATCTCCACTAATTTACGGGTACTCCTCGATTCTAGTTTCCTCGATTTGCGTGCCCTCGGGTCGTTTTACGAAAAACTTTTTTATAAATTATGAATCAACGGCACAAAACGAATCTAATAAAAATTGTCTCGTAAAAAACGGAGTTCGAAAACGTAAATACGTAATCCTAAGGTTTCCGGTTTAGTCGTAAAGGACGTTAAATTAAAATCGTAAGTCCTAATCTCTTCTCGTAAATTTGTGAGTTTATGAACCAACACAAATTTAAAATCTCAGAATAATATTCACGGACAAATTTATTTTCTGAAATGTCGGACTGTCACCAAAACGGTGTATGTAAACGTAAACACGTAACGTAGAATCCTCCGGTTTAGACGTAGTCGATGCTACTTCAAGACGTAAATCCAAATTTCTTCCCAAAAATAAGTGAGTTCATAATATAACATTAAAATAATGTTTTCAAACAATAATTGAGAATAAAATATCAAGCATAAATTGACGGATTGTCACAACAAAAGCGCCATTGCCCTTTGCTGCAACTATGTTCAACACTCCCGGGCGAAGCACATTGACATACACTACCACTTTATCAAAGAGCATGTGGAAAATGGAGTAATCGAGCTATATTTTGTCAACACTGAGTATCAGCTGGCGGATATATTCACAAAGGCCTTAGATCGAGGACGTATCGAGTTTTTGAACGAAAAGCTGGGCATGAAATCATTTTCACCGGCGACTCTTAAGGAGTTGGCAGAAGAATCTGTAGAATAGTGGTGGTAACTATTCTAGAGTATCCTTTTATCGTGATCTTGTATATTATTGTATATATATAAACCAAAAAAAGAAAAATACAAAAATATAAAACTTACAAAAACCATAAAAATTATAAAATCAAGAAAATCCAAAAATATTTTTCATTTTAAATCAGGCATGTCTTTTAGTACGGTAATATTTACGGCCTTAGAAATGTCGATTAATATTGACACGGCGCCATAAATAGAGTCCGTATGAAAGTTGTATATATTTTAAAACATGCCCATATGGCTTGTAGTT
Organism: Glebionis coronaria; assembly: GCA_025667525.1. Classification (NCBI taxonomy): domain Eukaryota; kingdom Viridiplantae; phylum Streptophyta; class Magnoliopsida; order Asterales; family Asteraceae; genus Glebionis; species Glebionis coronaria. Next base: position 221,769,760 of record CM046878.1, read on the forward strand.
ATTTCTGACTGCAACCCGCTTTTCGCATTAAAGTCACGTATTTCTTTTGAAAACGTTGGCTCACAACGAGAATTAATTTTCTCGGGCGAGGTTTACTTTAAAACCTTGTAAGAGATCAAGTTTACTTTATAACTTGGTCTAACACAAATTAGTGTACGCTTCAGTGCACTTATTTTGTTAAAATAAGAGAAATCTTATTGCCACCAGAATCGTTTCATAAAATCACTACACGGAAAAGGTCTTCATGGATATTTGTCTCTTTAAAACAATGACTACAGCTCTTTAAATAGAAAACGGGCCAGCGTTTAAGGAGGAGAAAATATCATATCATTTTGCAATTGAATTGTCTTTAAAAAGTATTTTCAGAAAAATGCAACACGATGTATGGTTTGCCTTATGTGAAATGTATGTCTTATGAGGAAGTTTAATTGGGGTTAGATTATATCATATGCCTTAAGACATATCGATAGAAACGTTTATGGTGTGTATGTGTTTACAATTTAAGAGTATTCGGGTAAGAGGTGTTGTTAACTTGTTTTATTACAAGTTTTATTCATACTTCTTAAACATGGGGACCAAATTGCATTTTTTTGCAAAATGGTTCGAGATTGACCTAAGTCAAACCCCCCCTGATACTTCTTTTTCATCGCAACACACACACACATTTATACTCTTGCTGCCATTAACAAGCTTCCGTACCTTCGTTTTTATTAATCATCTGCCATATCATCTAGGTATTCATCATTTATAAGTTCTTGTTATGATTACCTATTGCTTAATATTAAAAACAAAGCTCTAAATAAAGAATTAATTAGATTAGAGTTTTGAAGTGTTGTGTGATAAAACTTGTGATTGATAGAGGGGTTTTGATTGAATTGCTATTATGAACATTTGTCTTGATCTGTTTTGCTTGAAACACTGTCTATGTCCCGTAATCGAAGGATCAAACGTTGAATCGTAATCTACGTCCCAGTTGCGATGACTTTCCCGGTCTTATATTGCGATGACAAGAATGTGATGACTCTATTGCGATGACATTGCGATGAGTTATTGCGATGACTCATTGCGATGAGTTATTGCGATGACTCATTGCGATGAGTTATTGCAATGAGTTATTGCGATGACTTATTGCGATGAGTTATTGCGATGACTTATTGTGATGACTTATTGCGATGACTTATTGCGATGAGTTATTGTGATAACTTATTGTGATGAGTTATTGCGATGAGTTATCGCAATGACTTATTGCGATGAGTTATTGCGATGACTCCATTGCGATGGGTTATCGCGATGACTACATTGCGATGGGTTATTGCGATGACTTCATTACGATGACATTCCGATGACCATATTGCGATGACATTCCGATGACCATATTGCGATGACATTCTGATGACAACATTCCGATGACATTCCGATGACTTCACTTAGTATTCCGATGGACTTTAAGATTGCGATGGTTTATTAATATTACGACATGTGGAACTTATTGACACATTGCTAGATTAAGTGTTGTGAATCATAAAATATGCTAAGTGTAGTTTCTTCTCAATGTGTTACAATAACAAATACAGCACTTTGAATAAACTGTCTGTGGTATACTATCATGTATTTAGGTGATTATATGAATGTCTGATTGTATTTCCTATAAACTATGTCTGTAATATTGTAATATGTGATGGTATTTGTTGTGATATTTACATGGATTATGAGATATATATATGTGTGTGTATATATCAATTATGTCTGTGCTATCTAAGAAGGAATATGTCGATCACCGAAGAACAACAACTACAACTTGATCTTACACTTGTTCCACTCAGTGACCGGCTGCCACCTGTAGAGAATAATTCTCGTCTGAAAGACGACTTTGATACATCTCTTGCAGCCTTCAAAGTCGCAATGGATATACTAGACATGTCACCAATAAAGGATGCCTTACGAGCTACTGCATCAGTTCCTGAAGTTTATATGCACGAGTTTTGGTCAACTGCGACAATCTCACATGACATACAACTCTCAAAGAAGAATATCACTTTTATGCTCAACAACAGGGAAATGATGCTTGATTTGAGTCACTTTCGGCAATTATTCAAGTTTCCTAGGTTAGAAAAATGAGAAAAGTATGTGCCTAATCCAGAGACTGATGAAGTGCTTAGAGTAATTAGAGCTCAGAACTATGAGGGTGAAATTGTTAATTTATCTCAATTTAACACCTCACACATCAGGAAACCGTGGAAATCATCTGTTAATATCATCGTCAAGTGCCTCACTTCAAAGATTCGTGGATCAGACGTAATGAGACCCCCTCAGGCTCATGTATTTTGGAGACTTTACACTAGAGCTAAAGTGGATTACGCACTATTACTTTGGGAAGAATTCTATTATCAATTCATAGGCACCAAGAAGAATTCTTTGCATCTTCCTTTTGCACGGTTCACAAAGCTCATAATCAATCATTTCATTAAGAGTGACCCAGCCATTGACACTCGTGGGAATTTTTCTACAATACCCAAAATAGAGACTCTGTGTTGGATAATGTGTCTGCTAATAATCATTCTACAAAGTGTTCACTCCGTCCAACTCTCGTGGCTGATGTACTGATCAATGAAGGGATTAAGGACAGTGAGCCATACAAAAGGATGCTCAGAGACATTGAAGCACAAATGAAAAGAGAAAATGCCGATCCTTCTGATCAACAAACTGGTAAACGGAAGAAACGGGTTACCAAGCGTCAAAAGACTTCTTCATCCAAAGTGAAAAGCAAAGGGAAAGAGCACCTCAAGGATGAAGATGACGAAGAAATAGATGAGATGATCAGAACTGACGACGAAGAAGAAGAGCAACAGCTGATAAGAAAGGCAAAGAAACCAAAGAAAAACAAAGGTAAAGAAAAACGTGTTGATGAAGATGAACCAGCTTAAGAAAATATCTCTCAAGACAAACAGCTGCGTCTCACACTTAGGCCGAGCAGAGGAGGATTTCGCGAAATCAAAAGGTTCAGGTTACACACCAACTGATGACTTAGATGAATTTGGCGAACCTGATGAAGACATTTACTTTTATGAAGACCCTAATGATGAAGATGTTGGTACATTCAACTTTAAAAATCGTGAGCATAGTGAGGAGGGTGGTGGCAGTGACAACACAGAAATAAACACACTGTACCATGATGTTAATATCAATACATCATTACTGGCACCAACTTGCATTGTGATTTCAGAAGATGCTCAGGCGACTCTCATTCGATCAACTAAACTCCAAAGTAAGTCTACTTCTAGTTCTGATGATGTTATGAAATATCTTAATTTTGAAGGGGAAGGCGTCGAAGTCACGAATACTGATCCTTAGACGAATGAGAATGTGGAGGACGTTCCTATAACTTTAGTGACAACAACCAGGAATCCACCATTTACCCCCCGTTAATCACCAATGTCATCACACCAACTCCCACACCTGAACTCGTTGAACAACAAGTACCAACCACCGCCCAAATGACTGAACCAACACCACCACCAATCATCTCACAACAAGTACCAACCACCATCCTAGTGACTATAACAACACCGCCACCAATCCTCGAACAACCTGTATCATCCACAACCTCTCTAACACTTGTGGTTACACTGTAACACCCCCAATTTCGGGTCATAGCAGCGGAAGGGTCATTGGGTGTTACTATCATGGTTCAACCTCAATATCATAGAAAACGCCTCAAAATGAGTCGTTTTAATAAAACATACATCCACTCATTTGTTTAAAGATAAAACAGTTCACACACGGTCCCAAATAGTTTTAAATTTTACACAACCAACCAAACGATAAAAGTTTCTTTGAATGGACATAGTTTAGAAAAGCAGGCCAAAACATTTTAAGTAAGCAAGCTGCATGAAACCGCCTCCCTTGAGTGCCTTCTTCATGGACCTGAGATAAAACATGCTATAAAGTCAACAAAAATGCTGAGTGAATCTATAGAGTTTAAATTAAATAAACGAACACAAGTATTCAGAATAAACCTTCCGTGGTTGACAATCATGTGGATCAGACATAATTATCGTTGTTATTTCATAAGTCTCGTGACATTGAACGTTAACATATATTATTTCAGCCCAACACACCTAGCCAAGTGCGTATATTTCTCTTATACAATTGCATCCGATGTTTCATTACTGGTGCATCACAACACCACGCGATAGCTAGTCGCGACCGGACTGGGTGTCACCCCGATAGATCTATCCATAGTATTAGCGTTCCTTTCGATTAACAATTCACGATTCATGGGTCTTTTAAGGATAGAATAAACTTTTATAACAACTTTCATCTAAGCATACAATCGGGTCCTTTGTGTTTAATTTTAAAAGAAAGAGGGTTTACGACAACTTCTCGTTGTACCCTTCATTTATAATAAATGCTTTTCCAATAATAAGGGTTTCCACAACTTCTCGTTGTACCCCTTTTATTTTAATAAAACGAGCATGTTATCCCCCTCGTGGGTTTTATAAAACAAGTAAACATGTCATAGAGAGGCTATAGACTCACCTTGGTACGATAGTAGTAATGTGACGATCGCCAACGATTTGTGATGCCCGTTAAACACGAAGACCGCAACCTACCAAATAAGGCGCGTTCGTTAATAAACGACTCAAGTATAAATAATACTTAAATAATACGAAACTCAATTTCATATAACCACGAAAATCCCGAAAAATTAACAATATAAGTGTACTTCTATACTCTTTTATTCAACACTATTCTTTTGAACACTTGCACTCTCGACATTGACCCGTCATAAGACGCCAAGTCAACGCAAGTCAAACCATCATTTTACTTCCCTCGGACCAGTAACTAAGTCATTTATATAATGACTTAACACTTGGGTAAGTCACCATGCCCAATAGTGAATACTCAACTCACGCCACACAAGTATTGAACTACGTGTCCAAAATACAAATCAGCATGTACACTCCAAATGTACACACCAATCTAACCTATCTAGACTTGTCCGATTTCGACGAAACATGGTGACAAACTGACACATAATATGAATAAGACTCAGTTTAAGTTTCATTCAAAGATATTACTTCTAAGACCTTCTGCCCGACACACCTTCGTGTTATAAAAACCGGACGGTTTTACGCCTTTGACTTGTAAAACCATTTTGACTTATCTAAACAATTCCGTTTGCAAAAACGACACTCGGGTTTGAAAATATACTCATGACCTGAGGTTTAGCAACTTACAACAGTCCTTGAACATTTTTAAAACTCATTCTATAGTCCCCGAGATTCGATCCAAATATCGAAAACAATTTTCGGATTGTGCCGATACTCGTCTCCCGGTACACGAATACTAAAACTAGCATAACTTTTCACTCGTATTGAGTTAGAAGCTCATTCAAGCGGCAAAACGAGCGTCTTGAAGATTACTAAAACAATATCACATCATCCCATTTCATAATCAGACCTAAGACTTTCAAAAATACCATTTTACCTACCAGTCTAAAATGACTAGTTAAAAATCATACCAAATCAACATTTCAACCCATTCCAACAATTTCTATACTCCTAATATCATCCTAACACCTTCATCTAACTCCTAACACCCTAGAATGATCATCCAAAAATTAACCCACTCAAATTAAATAACATGCAACAACATCCCACTATGAATATAATAATATTAACACATGTTTCACCATAAAAATGGATCAAACAACATGTTCTCCATCAAAAATTGAAAAGAAAAAATTTAGTGGATGCATGTTAGAAAAATTTATACCAAATTGAAGCTTGTTGAATTTCCAAGATTGGTCTTCTTTTAGATTTGAATGAATCAAAGTAGAAATTGAAATAATTTGATGGATTGGGGCTATGGGGTGGACGGCCAAAAGATGACCAAGAGAGAGGATTTGTGATTTTTTTTATTAAATGAGTTTTTAAATAAAAACTAGTTAGTGGAATTTGTTTAAATAGTCCAAGGTTAGGGTAGATTTTGTCATTTAGGCATAGTTTTGGTCCAAAAATGCAATTAAATAGTTTACATGGTAGAAAATGTAAATTGTAAATTTTGAAAAATATTTACGGGGCTCGGGTTTCGTAAAAATACTTTCTGAAAGTTAAAACGCTTGAAAATATAATAACAAAGCTTCGACACGACTTAAAACGTAATTAAATCGAAAACGTCAAAAATATAAAATATCGAGACAATCGATAATAAAACGTAAATTTTTGGGCATCCGTCGGTATCGCGATCACTAATAGTTATCGTCATTCGCTAAAACGTAAAACACGAGAAATAAAGATTAAATATAATAAAAACCATTTTTATGATTATTTGAGAATATAATATCGATACCTAACATATTCCTTGTCGGTTTTCATCTAATCGACATTTTTACGCTAGTTTCAAGTCATAACCTTCTCGGTTAGTCTATAAATTTTAAATTCTCATTAAAGTAAACACGTAATACGTAATAGTCGAGATTAAAATAACGACCTGAAATTGACGGATTGTCACATCATCCCCACCAAATTAGGATCTTCGCCCTCGAAGATCAACTTGCGTTCTTGCCCGATCGCTTGTTGAAATCAAAGAGATGAGGGTAATTCTTCCACATTTGGTCTTCTCGTTCCCAAGTATACTCCGGTCCTCTCCGAGAATTCCATCGAACTTTGACAATTGGTATTCGGCTTTGCTTCAGTTGCTTGACCTCGCGATCCATGATCTCGACTGGTTCTTCGATAAAGTGCAACTTTTTATCAACCTTAACCTCGTCTAACGTTATAATGAGTTCTTCATCGGATAAACACTTTTTCAGATTCGACACGTGAAAAGTGTTATGAATCCCATACAGTTCTTGTGGTAGTTCAAGTTGGTATGCCACGGGTCCTATTCTAGATGTAACCTTGAATGGTCCGATATAACGAGGACTCAACTTCCCACGTTTTCCAAATCGTACAACACCATTCCATGGTGATACCTTTAACATAACCTTATCTCCCACGTTAAACTCCAATGGTTTTCTTCTCACATCCGCATAACTCTTCTGTCGGCTTCGAGAAGACAACAACATATTCTTGATTTGCACAATCATATCCGTCGTCTCTCTAATCAAATCTGGTCCAGTGAGTTGGGCATCACAAACCTCACTCCAGCTAACGGGTGATCTACATTTTTTCCCATAAAGTGCTTCAAAAGGTGTAGCTTTAATACTCGCGTCATAACTGTTATTGTACGAGAATTCGGCCAAATGTAAGTGCTTATCCCAGCTACTTCCAAAGTCTATCACACAAGCACGTAGCATATCCTCCAAAGTTTGGATTATTCTTTCGCTTTGCCCATCAGTTTGTGGATGATAGGCTGTGCTCATATCTAAATTGGTTCCTAATGACTTTTGAAGTGATCTCCAAAATCCAGAAGCAAAACGACTATCTCTATCCGAAATGATTGAAATAGGAACACCATACTTGCACACGATTTCCTTCAGATAAATATCGGCATGTTTCTCCAAGCCGAACCTCTCGTTGATTGGAATAAAATGAGCGGATTTAGTCAAACGATCGACAATAACCCAAATTGCATCGAACCCAGACGGTGTCCTTGGGAGTTTTGTGATGAAGTCCATCGTAATTCGCTCCCATTTCCAGATTGAAATTTCAGGTTGGACAAGTAATCCTGACGGCTTCTGATATTCAGCTTTCACTTTTGCACATGTTAAGCATTTCGCGACGTATGTTGCAATATCAGCTTTCATATTCGGCCACCAGTATAACTTTTTCAAGTCTTGGTACATTTTGTCCGATCCAGGATGAATGGAATACTTGGACTTATGAGATTCAAACATAATCAAGTCTCTCAGTCCACCATATAATGGTAACCAGATTCGACCTCTCAAACATTTGATACCATCGACTCACGTTTCAAATGTTTCACCGTCTCCTCGAAATCTTTCGGCTGCAATATTTTCCTTCTTGCACGCTTCGATTTGTGCGTTTCGAATCTGCTCAGGTAAGTTATTATGAACTGTCACCACCAAAGCACGCACTCGAATCAGTTTCTCCCTTTCCTTTCGACTTAACGCGTCAGCTACCACGTTCGCCTTTCCTGGATGATAACGAATTTCGCAGTCGTAATCACACAAGAGTTCAACCCATCGACGTTTCCTCATATTCAGCTCCTTTTGATCCAATATGTATTGTAGGCTTTTATGATCAGTGAATATTGTACACTTCGTGCCATACAGATAATGTCTCCAAAGTCGTAGAGGAAAAACCACAACACCCAATTCTAAGTCATGGGTTGTGTAGTTCTCCTCATTCTTCCTTAATTGTCTAGAGGCATATGCGATCACCTTTTCACGTTGCATGAGAACAGCACCGTATCCTCGAAGAGATGCATCGCAACAACAAAGTCTTCACTTCCTTCAGGTAACGATAAGATCGGCGCACTACAGAGTTTCATCTTCAAGGTTTAGAAAGCTTCTTCTTCATCATCGCCCCACACATACGATTTGATCTTCTGAGTCAGCTTAGTTAATGGTTTCGATATCAAAGAGAATCCTTCAATAAACATTCGGTAATAACCAGCCAAACCTAGAAATTGTCGTACTTCAGTTGGAGTAGTCAGAGCATTCCAATTCTTGATGGCTTCGATCTTTGCAGGATCAACATTTACCCCACTTTTATCAATCACATATCCGAGAAATTGTACAGAATTAAGCCAAAAATCACACTTTGAGAATTTTGCGTACAACTTTTCGTTCTTTAACAAGTTCAAGATAATCCTTAAGTGTTCGGCATGCTCTTCATTGCTCTTAGAGTAGATTAGAATATCATCAATGAAAACGATCACGAATTTATTAAGATAGGACTTACAAATGCGATTCATTAAATCCATGAATACAGCAGGTGCATTAGTCAAACCAAAAGGCATAACCAGAAACTCATAATGACCATAACGAGTTCTAAGCGCCGTAATAGGAATATCTTCCTCACGTATGCGAAGTTGATGGTAACCAGAACGAAGATCAATCTTGGAGAAAACACGAGAACCTTGAAGTTGATAAATAAATCATCAATTCTTGGAAGCGGATAATGATTCTTGATCGTCAGCTTATTCAGCTCTCGGTAATCGATACACATATGAAACGAACCATCTTTCTTCTTAACGAATAAGACAATAGCTCCCCAAGGTGACGAACTCGGTCGTATAAAACCTTTATCAGATAGCTCTTGCAATTGCACAGATAACTTCTTCAGCTCGGATGGTGCTAAACAATATGGCGCACGAGCCACGGGTACAACACCAGGAATTAGGTCAATTTGGAATTCTACTTGCCTTGGAGGCGGAAGTCCAGGCAAATCTTCCGGAAACACTTCTGTAAATTCACGGATGACAGGAACATATTCGGCACGTTTCTCCTTCGATTCCTTCTCCAATACTTTAGCTAGGAATAACTCACAACCTCTTTCGATATACTTACGAGCCTTAATGCACGAAACAATTTTTAGTCGTGAATTACGTTGATCACCTTCGATAACCATGGTCTTGTCATCCAAGGGAATCCTAACTTTCTTTTCTCCACACAAGATAGACGCGTTATACTTGGATAGCCAATCCATTCCGATAATAATATCAAAACTTCCCGATTTGACAATCATCAAGTCTATTTTGAAAATACGGTTCAAAAGATTAAGAGAACATCCTAGGAGCGCACGATTGGTACTCACTTATTTACCATCAGCTAGTTCTACCTCATAACTCGCGTCTAATTCGACCGGTTTGATATCAATTAAGGAACTAAAACTTGTAGACACAAAGCTTTTGTCCGCACCAAATCAAATAAAGCTGTAGCGTAACGGTTGTTCAGTAAAAACGTACCAGTGACAACTTTCGGGTTTTGCTTGGCATCGGCTTCACCCAACTGATAAGCTTTTCCCTGGTTATCTCCACCACGTGCATTCTTTGGAGGTTGAGGGCATTGGTTCCTCATGTGTCCTTTACCTTGGCAGTTAAAACACGTCACTCCCTTCTTTCCTGGTCCCCAACAATCTTCAGTCTTGTGACCTAACTTGTTGCACTTCCCACACTTAGCACATTCACCAGTATGAGACTTCTTGCAGCGTTGACATCTGGTTACCTTATCAGTAGATGCAGTTTCAGTCATCGCATTAACATTACCCCTCCTTCGATTTTGATTCCTATTGTGAGATTGACGGTTATCACCACGATCATCACTATCATTTTCAGCTCTTCTTTTGTTACCTTCAGAAACACCATCAGCCTTGTCTTGGATGATTTGACCCATTAGTTGGTAGGCCATACGAACCACTTCATCAATATTGGCAGGTTTAGATGAGGTCACATCACCACGGATGTTGGTAGGTAAGCCTCGAATATACTGCTCCACCTTTAAGTATTCTGGGTTTACTTTGTTTGGACAAAGTAGAGCAAGTTCATGGAATCTGTTTGTGTATCCATCGATGTCAGTACCCTTCAGTCTCAGCTGATATAGTTCCTATTCTAACCTCTGAATAACACACCTTGGGCAGATATCCTCAGTCATCCACCTTCTTACCTCAACCCAAGGTGTAGCATAAGCAGCATCCATACCCATTGATGCCATTCTCCCATTCCACTAAGTTAATGCTTGCCCTTGAAGAGTAACAGAGGCAAACATCACCTTGTCTCCTTCCTCACTTTCACTAAATCGAAACACGCATTCCAATTTCTCAAACCATTGAATTAACCCAACAGCACCTTCAGTACCCTTAAAAGTTGGAGGCTTGCATTTCATGAACGAGGTATAATTACACTTCTTGTTTTCAGGAATCACTGGTCTATCAGCATCACCAGTTCCAGCACCAACATTGCCAGCTCCAGCTTATCAGCTCCAGTATTACCAGCTCTAGTATTACCAGCTCCAGTAGTGCCAGTTCTAGTATTGCCAGCTCCAGTATCGCCAGCTCCATCAGATCCACCAGCTCCACCGAATCCCCCAGCTCCACCAGATCCGCCAGCTCCACCAGATCCATTATTCATATTTTCCATAAATTCATTCATAGATACCTGAAATTGGTCAGCTACTATAGCGCGTAACTGAGTCTCAGTCAATTGTTTTGGCGGCATGATCCTGTTACACAATTCACATCAAAATGAGTATTCATGCAACGCTTGTGATAACAAAACATGAATAACACAAAATAAGAATAGATAGATGAAAAGAAACAAGAATGGATGATAGAATAAAGAATAGAATTTAGACAAGGAACGAAGACTCACGAGGAATGAGTCAAAACACAGGGATTTCTATTGTGACAATTAGAGTCGTTTGTAAATCACGTATTAGTATTATAATAATAAAATAATTAACATTTATAAAAAATAAATAAATGTAATCCATTATGCTATAAGCATAAATAATAATTAAATATGTATAACATATATACTTTTCTTATTCTCGTCCATTGGCAACTCGGAGGTTTCACTTGCAGATGTTATAGTCAAAAGATTTCAAAATTTTATTTTTGCAAAGTCTTTTCGTTCTCTATAACTTGAGCTCTGATGCCAATCTATAACACCCCCAATTTCGGGTCATAGCAGCGGAAGGGTCATTGGGTGTTACTGTCATGGTTCAACCTTAATATCATAGAAAACTCCTCAAAATGAGTCGTTTTAATAAAACATACATCCATTCATTTGTTTAAAGATAAAACAGTTCACACACGGTCCCAAATACTTTTAAACTTTACACAACCAACCAAACGATAAAAGTTTCTTTGAATGGACATAGTTTAGAAAAGCGGGCCAAAACATTTTAAGTAATTAAGCTACATGAAACCGCCTCCCTTGAGTGCCTTCTTCATGGAACTGAGATAAAACATGCTATAAAGTCAACAAAAATGGTGAGTGAATCTATGGAGTTTAAATTAAATAAACGAACACAAGTATTCTGAATAAACCTTTCGTGGTTGACAATCATGTGGATCAGACATAATTATCGTTGTTATTTCATAAGTCTCGTGACATTAAACGTTAACATATATTATTTCAGCCCAACACACCTAGCCAAGTGCGTATATTTCTCTTATACAATTGCATCCGATGTTTCATTACTGGTGCATCACAACAACACGCGATAGCTAGTCGCGACCGGAGTGGGTGTCACCCCGATTGATCTATCCATAGTATTAGCGTTCCTTTTGATTAACAATTCACGATTCATGGGTCTTTTAAGGCTAGAACAAACTTTTATAACAACTTTCATCTAAGCATACAATCGGTTCCTTTGTGTTCAATTTTAAAAGAAAGAGGGTTTACCACAACTTCTCGTTGTATCCTTCATTTATAATAAATACTTTTCTAATAATAAGGGTTTTCACAACTTCTCGTTGTACCCCTTTTATTTTAATAAAACGAGCATGTTATCCCCCTCGTGGGTTTTATAAAACAAGTAAACATGTCATAGCGAGGCTATAGACTCACCTTGGTACGATAGTAGTAATGTGACGATCGCCGACGATTTGTGATGCCCGTTAAACACGAAGACCGCTAATACATAGCTTTTTTGTATTGGTTCAGATTAGTTCTCGGAATCTTCTCGAATTGATCACGGTTCTAAGTGGAATGATTGTTCTTGGTTACAAATAGGGGGTTTGGTTTCGTTTATCTAAATTTTAAACTAAATGCAAGTAATTAAAATTGTCGTTGAGAAAAATAGAAGTCTTAAAATTAAACTACAAATAAGAGCGTGCAACCTTGGAAATTAAAACTTGACAATTCAAAAACTTAAAAACAAGTTTGAAATAAACTAAGTAAAAGAGCGGGAAAAACTAGATTTGAAAAAATAAGCAAAAACAAAACATAGATCTGAGTCCGATCATAACGCGATCGTACTCAAATAATAGTCCAGATCGTAACGCGATCGTATCCAAAATAACACGATGGATCGTACTCAAACAGTAGTCCGATCGCACTCAATGCGATGATACCAAAAGGGATGGATCGTACTCTACAGTACGATGGGAGGGGACGATCTTACTAACAGATCGCAACGCGATCGTGGTTCCGGATCGTAACAACCGATCGCACTCAATGCGATCGAAGCAAGGAAAGAACAAACCGATCGCACCCCAGATCGAAGTAAGTGATCGTGGGTGTGGATCGTACCAGGGAAGGGACAACCCGATCGCACTCAAAGCGATCGTAGCAAGGTGATCGTACCAAGTAAACCTACTGAGATGGGGAAGGCGTCCAAAAGGAAATAAGCTTAAGCCAATAAGCATTTTTCAAACTGTTAAAAGAGTAAATAAGCACAAATTACAAAACTTTTGAAATTTAAAACATTCAAACTTCCACAAAACGAACTTACGAGTAAAGAATCTTTAGGAAAACTTAAAAGGTAAATAAGCCAAAACAACGAATAAGCCAATAAGCATCAAGGGCTTATAGCTTATACGTGTGTTAGCTTAAGTAGGAACAAGAAGGATTAACCTTCAATCACGAACTCATCAAATCTCCCAAACCGTATGGAATGAAGCAATCGGATCAATTGATTAAGGAAAACTAAGAAATGTAGAAGGAGATTAAAGAACTAAAAAGCTTAACTTGAATTAGATTAGAGAAATCCAAAATACAAAAAGCTTAAAACGTGAAAGATAAAAATGGAGAAAAGAAAAATCTTAGTGAGAGAAAGTTGAGAACTTTCTCTCTCTAAAACTAGAGAAATGGAAAAAAATGAAAAACTAAAAACTAACTAAGTTGTAAAGTGTAGGCCTATTTATAGGTGTTTGATTGTGGGCTTGTAAATGGGCTTTGTTCATGGGTTTCTCTTCTTCTTTCATCTTTAGTCTTTACGTCTCTTTAAACAAACGTTTCCGACTTTGGATTTTGAGAAGTGTCGGTGAATAATTCCAACTCGTCTAATAATCATTTGTTTAATAGGCTCGAGTTCTTCGACATATATGAATCTTCCATCTTTGGCTCTATTCTTCGATAAATCTTCAAATAGGCACAATGACTTCAAATCTTTTGCATCTCATGGACAATAGACTTCGTCTTGAGTCTTTTTCTTTGATAAAACCCGTGCAATCCCATGTTTTCTTCAATATTCATCTGGTTGACTCTGAAAACACAATAAACACAAAAACCACGCATAATTCAAAACAAATGATATTAAACACGCGTTTTGGTCTCGTTTTAGCCAGAAATAAGTGGTAAAGGATGGGTGTTTTCACACCTATCAAATCCCCTACACTTAACCATTGCCATGCCCTCATGCAATGCTTAGTGACAAAGCAAATTTACACTTTTCTCATAATCAATCAACCTTGGCCTTATTAGCATACTACAAAAACAGAAAATAAAGTACTAAGAGAAATTAAAACTTTAAAGGAACAAAAGGATAGAAAACCATTTTCACTCGAAAATAGCTACATGGAAATAACTTGCAAAGTGATCAAGGACTTACATTAGGGCTTTGGTGTTGCGAAGATTTATCACCCTCAAGTTTCATGTTCCCCAAACTAAGCTTAAAAACGAGATCATTGTTATTATAAGTTAGCAAATCAAACACTTACACACATAGCTTAATTATATGCTTAAACTCCCTTATTCGTAGGCGTATCTCTTATATTTTATTTTTGTCTTAGAATGATCATGAAGATGCATGTTTGGACTTATTTCGATAGTTTATTTAGGCTGAAAGCAAAGTAGGACGATTTTATCAATAGTTAGCTAAAGGAGAAAATCTCTTAAAACTGCTTCTCGTGATATCAAAAAGTTCATATCTTGGCATAACTCGGTTCACGATTTGAGACCTTTCTCGGGCCGATATTTGGCATGTACTTCATACTTCATATCTTGAGAGACGTGCTTGAGATAATGGTCTTCTCATCGTTAATAGAGTTTCTTCACATGGAGACTTTTGAGGGGTACTCCAACTTTGTTGACCACGACTTCATGATTATTTCTTCAATCGCTAATTGGGATTTTGAGATACAACGATCCGCCTCCTTTTCGAACTTGGATCTATTTATCCTCATACCTTGTTAGGGTCTTTTCGGATAGACTTCTCCATGATCTTTATGGGAGTTGATTGCTTTTCGTCGTGAGTCTTCATCCTTCATATTGATTTTGGGAATAATGCTTTTCACATCACCTTGGATCTTTAGCAATAAGATTGAATCCTCATGCCTTGTTAGGGCCTTTTCGGACTCGCCAATCTTCGCGCCCCGCTTCATAAGTTATGCCTTGGCTATGAACTCTTATCATTACCGAGCAACTTTTAAACGATCTTGGGCTAGAAGCTAAGTAACTTTTCAAATCGTACGACCTTACTTATTGCAGATAAATTATTGGCAAGTGATGGGAGATTAGGCAAATAATTACACCAAGTGAGCTGGTGCAAGAATACCGACTTATAATTGACTCTATCATTTCTTGTCCTCCACAATTTAAAATCTCAAGTAATGAGACTCGTGGATGCTTAGCCTAATAAACCAATTAAGGTCTACATGGTTAAGGATACTAGCTAGAATAAACTTGGATAAGTCTATTCGGGTTGAGTCAAAATAATCGCAACGGGCCTAATATGTCAAAGACTTCAAAACTAGCTACACCACTTTATTAATATTTTTGACTTTATTGCGGGATATATACATATGAAAGAAACGATAAAAATTTAAAAATTACGACTACATGGCCAAAGTTAATAAAAATTTGAAAAATGCTAAAAAATGATTTTCCGGTTAATTGAAGGCATTTTAATGGAAAAGTCCACTTAAAACTTCGATAGAAGTCACCCCAACACTTAAGATGAACATTGTCCTCAATGTTTAAGCATGTGGGAAAAGTCTCCCCTACACTTATGACATTGTGCACGTTGGTTAAATCAAGCTAAGGAAGAGACGACTAAAGTGATCATTTTCAAATGTGATTATGAAGAAAATTGAATCACGATAGTTGAGAGATAGAACCGGATTGCGGATAACACGGGAGCATGGTTCTTCAAAGGTTCCAAAAGTGCATTCATCTTTGTAATCACATCACCACACAAATACAAGAACCTATAGAGGTCCCCCTACACTTAGGAAGTTAAAACAGAAAAGGATAGATACTCGGGTTGCCTCCCGAGGAGCGCTTGTTTTTTTATAACCGAGTCACGAGCCTGACTCGACCCAAAATTAGTTCATGGGAAACATGGTGAGGGATGGAATCATCTCTTGAGATATGTCCTCACCAAAGTACAACTTCACTCGTTGGCCATTCACCTTAAAATTTGGTCCATTATGTTGAGCGAGCTCGAGAGTACCATATGGAAAAATTTGGGCAATGGTGAATGGGCCGGGCCAACGAGATTTTAGCTTGCCCGAGAAGATTTTCAACCAAGAGTTAAAGAGTAAAACTTTGTCTCCAACTTGGAACTCTCGGTTTTTAATCTTAGAGTCGTGAATGAGCTTAGTCTTTTCCTTATAGATCAAAGAATTTTCATAAGCCTCATTACGGAGTTCATTTTGCTCATTGAGTTGGATCTTGCGTAGGTCACTGGCTTTGTTGATATCAAAATTAGCCCACTTCAAGGCCCAGTAAGCCTTGTGCTCCAACTCAATGGGGAGGTGGCACGCTTTCCCGTACACGAGACGATATGGTGTACAACCAATCGGTGTCTTGTAAGTGGTACGAAAAGCCCACAAAGCATCATCAAGTTTATCAGCCCATGAGGCACGATGCTCTCCCACGGTTCTTTCAAGAATTCGCTTTAATCCTCGGTTAGAGATTTCAGCCTGGCCATTAGTTTGTGGGTGGTATGCGGTGGAAATACGATGATTTACACCATACTTAGCCATGACTCTTGTGAATTGGTCATTGCAAAAATGTGTCCCACGATCACTAATAATGGCGCGAGGCACATCGAATCTAGCGAACAACGATTTCAAAAAGTTACAAACCACCCTTGCGTCATTAGTGGGTAAAGCTTTGGCTTAAACCCATCCTGAAACGTAGTATACGGCTACAAGGATGTATTCGTTTCCTTTAGATGAAGGGAATGGCCCCATAAAGTCGACACCCCAAACATCAAAAATTTCACATTCTTGTATGAAATTTTGAGGCATCTCGTCTTTATGTGTGATCTTGCCTTGTTTTTGGCAAGCATCACAACGTTTAACCATCTCGTGAGCATCACGATAAATGGTGGGCCAATAAAATCCAGAGTCAAACACTTTTTTTGCGGTGTAGTTGGGACCAAAGTGACCAACGGTGGGTCGTTTGTGGCAAGCGTCAAGGATTCTAAAGCTGCCGGTTCATCAACACATCGGCGAATAATCAAATCAGCGCATTGTTTGAATAGATACGGGTCATCCCAAAAGTAAGTCTTAATGTCTTTGAAGAACTTCTTCTTTTGTTGGGATGTTAGCCCGTCAACGAGAACTCCACCTGCTAAGTAGTTTGCAATGTCCGCAAACCACGGGGTTTCATCAGAAGTCGAGTTGATAGACATTAAGGTCTCCAGGGGAAAAGAGTCATTGATCTCTTTGTTCGGATGTTCCCCTTGGTAAGTTCCTCAAGTCTACTGAGATGATCCGCGGCTAGGTTTTCAGCTCCCTTCTTATCACGAATTTCGATTTTAAATTCTTGAAGTAGCAAAACCCAGCGAAGAAGTCTTGGTTTGGAATCTTGCTTAGTCAACAAGTACTTCAACGCGGAATGATCGGTATAAACGATTGTGGTGGAAAGGACAAGATAGGGGCGGAACTTTTCAAAGGCATAGACAACAGCTAAAAGCTCTTTTCGGTTGTCTTGCTATCGTAATGGATCGGTTGGAAGTGTTTGTTCACTCTTTGGCCCAAAACCGCTCCAATAGCAAAGTCGCTAGCATCGCACATCAACTCAAAGGGAAGCTCCCAATTAGGGGTAACCAAGACCGGTGCCTTAGTTAGCTTATCCTTAAGCGAGTTGAAGGCTTCAAGACACTCATTGGAAAAGATAAAAGGAGTATCTTTTTCGAAGAGGTGGGTCATCGGGCGAGCGATTTTAGAAAAATCTTTGATGAATCGACGGTAGAAGCCCGCATGACCAAGAAAACTTCTCACACCCTTCATGGTTGAAGGTGGAGGCAATTTAGTAATAACATCGACTTTAGCACGGTCTACTTCAAGACCGGCTTTGGAGATCTTGTGTCCTAGCACGATGCCCTCTTTTACAATGAAATGGCATTTTTCCCAATTAAGAACAAGGCGATTATCTTCACACCGCTTAAGCATACGTTCTAAATTGGCAAGGCAAGCAGAGAAAGAATCGCCATAAACCGAGAAATCATCCATGAATACTTCCATAGTTTCTTCAACCATGTCATGGAAGATAGCCATCATACACCTTTGGAACGTCCCAGGAGCATTGCATAAACCAAAAGGCATACGTTTGTAAGCAAATGTTCCATAAGGACGAGTGAATGTGGTCTTTTCTTGGTCTTTGGGATCGATGGGAATTTGAAAATACCCGGAGAAACCGTCTAAGAAGCAGTAATAGTCATTACCCGCAAGACACTCGAGCATTTGATCCATGAAAGGAAGAGGAAAGTGATCTTTTCTCGTGGCATCATTGAGTTTTCGATAGTCGATACAAACTCTCCACCCAGTTTCGAGACGAGTGGGAATCAACTCGTTGTGTTCATTGGAAACAACGGTTATTCCGCCTTTCTTGGGCACACAATGGACGGGACTTACCCACGGTGAATCCGAAATAGGGTAAATCAAGCCGGCATCTAGAAGTTTGATAACCTCTTGTTTGATGACGTCATGAATGCGAGGATTAACCCTTATTTGGCTCTGGATTGCAGGTTTAAAGTCATCTTCCATGAGAATCTTGTGAGTACAAAAGTTTGAATCAATTCCGCGGATATCGAAAATTTTCCAAGCAATTACCTTCTTATGATCTTTAAGCACGGCGATGAGGCGAGATTTCTCTTCTTCTTTCAAGTCCTTAGCAATGATGACGGGTGACTTCTTATTATCTTCATGGAACACGTACTCGAGATGGGGCGGCAACTCCTTAAGTTCTAAATCCGGAGGATTTTTGATGGGAGGCGTATTCAAAGTCGGAGCATCGATAGCAATAACCTTGGGAGATGGTGGGGAAATATTGTCTTCTTTAAGAATGTTCTCAATGAGGCGAAGATCTTCATCCCAATCGGTGGGAGAATCGTCATGTTCTAAGTTCACATCTCCCATGGTGGCTTCCAAATCTTTCAAAAGGAAATCACTTTCTCCAAATAGAGATAGTGATGAATCAATAGAGGAAACGGTCTCAACATTGGGAAGAGAGGTAGGAATACTTTTACAAGCATCTTTAAAGTGTTCTTCACAAGCCTCATCAAGAACATCAATACAATTAACACTCTCATATGAATAAGGCTGTTTAGAAAGCTTTCCCATGTTGAAGACAATTTTATCGTCACCCACTCTCATGATAAGCTCACCCACTTCAACATCGATAAGAGTGCGACGGTCCTCAAGAATGGATGACCAACAATCAATGGCACACGAGGGTCCATATCGTAGTCAACGACAATAAAATCGGCAGGAAAAGTGAATTTGTCGACTCTTACAAAGACGTCTTCGGCTATCCCCACTGGATAAGCAACCGTACGGTTAGCTAATTTCAAAGTCATTTTGGTGGGAACTAGCTCAGGGAGAGATAATTTCTTCCAAACGCTTAGAGGCATTAAGTTAATACTGGCACCTAGATCGGCTAGGGCCATGCAATTTTCTACTCCCGGGAAGTTACAAGGGATTAAGAAACCACCCGGATCACCAAGTTTGGTTGGAAATTTCCTTAAAAGCACTGCGGAGCAATTCTCATTAAGTTGGGTGTTAGCGATATCAAGAAGCTTCTCCTTGTCACTAAGAACATGTTTGAACATTTTTGCGTATTTAGGCATTTGAGCGAGAGCCTCAGCGAAGGAGATGTTGAAATTCAGTTGTTTAAACATTTTGAGAAAGTTCGAAACCTGAATATCGTCCTTGCTTTTGAGCTTCTCTTTCCTCAACCTTGATGGATAAGGTATATCGGAAGAAGAGGAAGTCTTAGGGATAGTAGGATCACTCACATCCTTGGGTGGAGGAGGGGTAGAAGTAAGAGGTAGGGGAATTGGGGAAGTAGAAGGTTGAGGAATAGGAGCAGGTGACTCGTTTTCCTTAGTCACAATCACCGGTGGAGGTATAGGAAGCTCGGGTTCCTGGGTACCTTTGCCACTGTGAGTGGTGATTGCTTTCATCTCCCCTCTTGGATTCGCAACGGTGTTACTCGGAAGAGTACCCGAAGAAGAGGGTTGATTACCTTGGAAGAAACTAGCCATCATGTTCCTTAAGTCATTCGTTTGACTTGACAAAGTGTTTCTCATATCAGCTCGAAGATCGTTCCCTTGTTTCACCATGTCTGCTTTCAAGTTGAGCACTTCCCGATGGAGATTGTCCACGATCACATCATTAGTCCTCATGTAGGTTCCAATATCTTGGTGTAATGCGGTGGGTTGGTTGGGAGGAGCATTGTAGGCGTGTGGTTGATAAGCAGGTTGTTGGTAAACTTGGTTGTTTCTTTGAGGTGGATATGGTTGTTTGTGAGGTGGTAGGTATGGTGCACGAGGTTGTTGTTAAGGAGGGCGATTGAGGTTTTTTTTTTGGTTTGGGTTGTTAGGAGGAAAACCAGGTGGTGAGAGAAAGTTGTTTGAGCGGTAGCTAAGCAAGTTGCGGTCACCATGAGGACGTGCTTGATAAGCGGCCGGAGGATAGGTACCGTATGCTGCATTCACATTCTCAGAAGGATAGTCTTGGGTGGCGGTACAAGTGGTGTAAGAGTGAGGACCCCCGCATATTTCACATGGTTGACTAACAGCATTGACTTGAGCGTCTTGAGAGTTTTTAGCGTTGATGTTGTTGGTGTTGTTAGCGGTTTGGACAGCAAGTGATTCAATAAGCAAAGTAAGTTTGTCAATTCTCTTGTCGTTGTCACTAGTACTAGCACTAGCGGCATTGGTCCGGACACTCTTGGTTTGCACTCTAGACTTATTCTCGATAATATCCCAAGCGACATTAGAAGTCTTAACCAAAATATTACCCCCCGAAGCACTGTTTAGTGAATCTTGGTCATTCATGCTTAAACCATTATAAAAGGTATTAATTTGGTGCACTTTGGTAAAACCATGTTGTGGGCACTTTCTTAAAAGATCTTTAAAACGGTCCCAAGATTCACTATAAGACTCATCGTACTTTTGTTCAAAATTAATGATTTCATTCCGCAAAGCGGTAGTACGAGAGGGTGGGAAAAAGTAGTTTATAAACTTGGTCTCCAAATCCGTCCACGTAAGAATACTTTGTAGCGGTTCCTTAGCAAGCCAATGTCGGGCTTGTCCCTCTAAAGAAAAGGGAAAAAGTTGTAAACGGATTACCTCTTGTGGAACACCATTGAATTTGACCGTATTCGTGAGTTGTAAGAATCTCTTGATGTGGTCATGTGGATCATCAATGGTACGCCCCAAGAATGGTTGAGCAGAGACCATCTGGATAAAGCCGGATTTGAGCTCAAAGTTGTTGGCTGCAATCGCGGGTATGACAATTGGATCATTGTTGCCGTCTACATGTGCTTGTAGAAGTTCAATCATCGGGCGATTATCCGGTAGAGGTTCATTGTTGTTGTTATTATTGTTGTTGAGAGGTGGATTGTTATTGTTTTGAGGTGGGTTATTGTTGTTGTTTTGTACACCGGCCATGTCTAAGTCTTCGAGAGGCTCGGGCTCTTGATAAGACGTTGATCGTGTACGCATGCACCTGCAAAAGAACTAACAAAGCAAACAAGAAATATTTTTGGTTTTTATGGTTTTTTACTTTTTAGGATTTTTGAAAATTTTATATTTTTTAGGGTTTTTGAAAGTTTTATGAAAAAGTAACGTTCACGGTGAACGGATCCCAAAATCCAAGTTCTCACAAAAAACTGTTAATCTTAACAAGAAGAGCCGGCAGCGGCGCCATTTAATACATAGCTTTTTTGTATTGGTTCAGATTAGTTCTCGGAATCTTCTCGAATTGATCACGGTTCTAAGTGGAATGATTGTTCTTGGTTACAAATAGGGGGTTTGGTTTCGTTTATCTAAATTTTAAACTAAATGCAAGTAATTAAAATTGTCGTTGAGAAAAATAGAAGTCTTAAAATTAAAATACAAATAAGAGTGTGCAACCTTGGAAATTAAAACTTGACAATTCAAAAACTAAAAAACAAGTTTGAAATAAACTAAGTAAAAGAGCGGGAAAAACTAGATCTGAAAAATTAAGCAAAAACAAAACATAGATATGAGTCCGATCGTAACGCGATCGTACTCAAACAATAGTCCAGATCGCAACGCGATCGTATCCAAAATAACACGATGGATCGTACTCAAACAGTAGTCCGATCTCACTCAATGCGATGATACCAAAAGGGATGGATCGTACTCTACAGTACGATGGGAGGGGACGATCTTACTAACAGATCGCAATGCGATCGTGGTTCCGGATCGTAACAACCGATCGCACTCAGTGCGATCGAAGCAGGGAAAGAACAAACCGATCGCACCCTAGATCGAAGTAAGTGATCGTGGGCGTGGATCGTACCAGGGAAGGGACAACCCGATCACACTCAAAGCGATCGTAGCAAGGTGATCGTACCAAGTAAACCTACTGAGATGACAAAGGCGTCCAAAAGGAAATAAGCTTAAGCCAATAAGCAATAACCAATAAGCATTTTTCAAACTGTTAAAAGAGTAAATAAGCAAAAATTACAAAACTTTTGAAATTTAAAACATTCAAACTTCCACAAAACGAACTTACGAGTAAAGAATCTTTAGGAAAAATTAAAAGGTAAATAAGCCAAAACCAACGAATAAGCCAATAAGCATCAAGGGCTTATAGCTTATACGTGTGTTAGCTTAAGTAGGAACAAGAAGGATTAACCTTCAATCACGAACTCATCAAATCTCCCAAACTGTATGGAATGAAACAATCAGATCAATTGATTGAGGAAAACTAAGAAATGTAGAAGGAGATTAAAGAACTAAAAAGCTTAACTTGAATTAGATTAGAGAAATCCAAAATACAAAAAGCTTAAAACGTGAAAGATAAAAATGGAGAAAAGAAAAATCTTAGTGAGAGAAAGTTGAGAACTTTCTCTCTCTAAAACTAGAGAAATGGAAAAAAATGAAAAACTAAAAACTAACTAAGTTGTGAAGTGTAGGCCTATTTATAGGTGTTTGATTGTGGGCTTGTAAATGGGCTTTGTTCATGGGCTTCTCTTCTTCTTTCATCTTTAGTCTTTACGTCTCTTTAAACAAACGTTTCCGACTTTGGATTTTGAGAAGTGTCGGTGAATAATTCCAACTCGTCTAATTATCTTTTGTTTAATAGGCTCGAGTTCTTCGACATATATGAATCTTCCATCTTTGGCTCTATTCTTCGATAAATCTTCAAATAGGCACAATGACTTCAAATCTTTTGCATCTCTTGGACAATAGATATCGTCTTGAGTCTTTTTCTTCGATAAAACCCGTGCAATCCCATGTTTTCTTCAATATTCATCTGGTTGACTCTGAAAACACAATAAACACAAAAACCACGCATAATTCCAAACAAATGATATTCAACACGCGTTTTGGTCTCGTTTTAGCCAGAAATAAGTGGTAAAAGGATGGGTGTTTTCACACCTATCAACCACAACCTACCAAATAAGGCGCGTTCGTTAATAAACGACTAAAGTATATATAATACTTAAATAATACGAAACTCAATTTCATATAACCACGAAAGTCCCGAAAAATTAACAATATAAGTGTACTTCTATACTCTTTTATTCAACACTATTCTTTTAAACACTTGCACTCTCGACATTGACCCGTCATAAGACGCCAAGTCAACGCAAGTCAAACCATCATTTTACTTCCCTCGGACCAGTAACTAAGTCATTTATATAATGACTTAACACTTGGGTAAGTCACCATGCCCAATAGTGAATACTCAACTCACGCCACACAAGTATTGAACTACGTGTCCAAAATACCAATCAGCATGTACACTCCAAATGTACACACCAATCTAACCTATCTAGAGTTGTCCGATTTCGACGAAAGATGGTGACAAACTGACACATAATATGAATAAGACTCAGTTTAAGTTTCATTCAAAAATATTACTTCTAAGACCTTCTGCCCGACACACCTTCGTGTTATAAAAACCGGACGGTTTTACGCCTTTGACTTGTAAAACCATTTTGACTTATCTAAATAATTTCGTTTGCAAAACCGACACTCGGGTTTGAAAATAGACTCATGAGCTGAGGTTTAGCAACTTACAACAGTCCTTGAACATTTTTAAAACTCATTCTATAGTCCCCGAGATTCGATCCAAATATCGACAACAATTTTCGGATTGTGCCGATACTCGTCTCCCGGTACACGAATACTAAAACTAGCATAACATTTCGCTCGTAATGAGTTAGAAGCTTATTCAAGCGGCAAAACGAGCGTCTTGAAGATTACTACAACAATATCACATCATCCCATTTCATAATCAGACCTAAGACTTTCAAAAATACCCTTTTACCTTCTGGTCTAAAATGACAAGTTAAAAATCATACCAAATCAACATTTCAACCCATTCCAACAATTTCTATACTCCTAATATCATCCTAATATCATCCTAACACCTTCATCTAACTCCTAACACCCTAGAATGATCATCCAAAAATTAACCCACTCAAAATAAATAACATGCAACAACATCCCACTATGAATATAATAATATTAACACATGTTTCACCATAAAAATGGATCAAGCAACATGTTCTTCATCAAAAATTGAAAAGAAAAAATTTAGTGGATGCATGTTAGAAAAATTTATACCAAATTGAAGCTTGTTGAATTTCCAAGATGGTTCTTCTTTTAGATTTGAATGAATCAAAGTGGAAATTGAAATAATTTGATGGATTAGGGCTATTGGGTGGACGACCAAAAGATGAACAAGAGAGAGGGTTTGTGATTTTTTTTATTAAATGAGTTTTTAAATAAAAACTAGTTAGTGGAATTTGTTTAAATAGTCCAAGGTTAGGGTAGATTTTGTCATTTAGGCATAGTTTTGGTCCAAAAATGCAATTAAATAGTTTACATGGTAGAAAATGTAAATTGTAAATTTTGAAAAATATTTACGGGGCTCGGGTTTCGTACAAATACTTTCCGAAATTTAAAACGCTTGAAAATATAATAACAAAGCTTCGACACGACTTAAAACGTAATTAAATCGAAAACGTCGAAAATATAAAATATCGAGACAATCGATAATAAAACGTAAATTTTTGGGCATCCGTCGGTATCGCGATCACTAATAGTTATCGTCATTCGTTAAAACGTAAAACACGAGAAATAAAGATTAAATATAATAAAAACAATTTTTTTTGATTATTTGAGAATATAATATCGATACCTAACATATTCCTTGTCGGTTTTCATCTAATCGACATTTTTACGCTAGTTTCAAGTCATAACCTTCTCGGTTAGTCAATAAATCTTAAATTCTCATTAAAATAAACACGTAATACGTAATAGTCGAGATTAAAATAACGACCTGAAATTGACGGATTGTCACATACACCTCCTCCATCAACTACAGTACAACAAGTATCATCCACCTCCAATCCATTTCTCACGGTCAATGATCCACTTATTCAGAACCTTCAAAAACAATTGGAGGATCAGGCAAAATAACTTGAATTGCTGAATGGAAGGATACCTGATCAATCTATTAGAGAACAACAAAGTGACGAGTCTAAACTCAAGAAGCTATCCGACACCGTCTCAAAACTTAAAAGTCAGCATAAAAATCTCCTTAAAGAAAAGGGCACACATGACAAAGAAAATGTAGCTTTCATCAATTCCATTGATGAACAAATGATCAACATCATTCAACGTGAAGTGAAGTCATATGTCGATCACGAGTTCCCAACTCTATTCACCACAGGTTTATCCGATCTTCAATTAATGCAATTTTTGGAAACCCGATTATCAATATGGGCTCTGAGACAACGAAGACAAAACGCAAACTTCTGCATTATCTCAAAGAGGCCATCATTGAAGATACACCTGAAGATGATGAAGAGTCTGAGAATGAAGATGAAGATGAAGACGATGTCGAGAACGCATAAAATAAGGGTAATATAAATGACGATAAAGATGGAGATAATGGTAAAAATGATGATGATGATGATGATGAGGATAAAAATGACGATTATGGGGATGAGGATGATGATGATGATGATAACAGTGATGGGAATGGTATGGGAAAGCGTGATAAGGGAGAGAATACGGGTAAAACTGGTGAAGGGTCAAAGCAGGGTGAAGATGTTAAGGAATCCGAGAAAGGTGATGAGGAAGAAGAAAGTGGTATTGGAACCAAAGAAAAGAATGTGGATGCAGAACCAACAGAGAGTAAACAAGATGAAGATGAAAGAGATGATGAAACCACTGACAGCAGCAAGGAGGATTCACCATGCATATCACTAACCAGTGATGATGGCAATAAAGAAAATCGTTAAAAGAACCTCCATGGTACATTTCACCTCCAGAGAATCTCAAACTAAAGACACATGTATGTCCACTGAACTGGTTACTACTACTGTTTCTCTTATAGAACATGTAGAGCCTATGCATGAAGACGAACCACAAGTGTCGATGCATGAAGACGAACCCACAATGTCTATGCATGAAGATGATTCTACTATACCCCACTCTCCACCTCCTACAACGGATCAGCATTCCTCTGATATGGAAGTCGAAAACCTAAATATACCAGAAGCGACTTTTTCTGAATCTCTTGTCATAGACGAGACAGTACAAGAGCAACAATGGGTTACTAATGTAACACCACAACATCCTTTCTCAAAGGCAACAGACATCGAGCTGACTCAATTCCTCAACAATCCAATCGACTTTTCGGCTTTGCTTATGTATACTCACGGGAAACCTACTATGACTCCGGATCTTCTCAAAATGTCAGCCGCAAATGTGGATTTCTTTGATACCATGAAGATCAGCAACAATCAGGCTGAATATCACATCAATGAGCTTGCAAAGGCCATGAAAGCGACGACTTCTGGGATTCGGACTCTAGTGTTACAGCCTCTCACACCTATAGTCATTGCCGGTAAAACTATTCAAATGGAATATTTTGTCTATCATGATCTCGAGTATCTAGAAAACGGCGCGAAAAAATATGCTACATCACTCACCATGGTCAAGGCTATAAATCTGGAGAATGTACCTTGGATTGAAGACAAAGTACCTGATTCTCTATGGCGAAGGAAGTTGCTAAAATTTTACGACTCCCACGCAGCACTTGGAATTTCTCACTGGAATACAAAGAAGAGGTTAGCTTCCAACCACTTCCATCGTGCACAACCAGGTTCTCCTGTTAAATAAGATCGTAGAATTAAAAGCATACAAGGACCCACCACTTATACGATATTTGGTTATGACTATTTAAATGTCATTCGTTTCAAATGCACCGACGAAAAAGAATACAAAATCGATGAAAGTGACCTCCAGTACCTTCGCCTTGAAGACATTGAAGATCTTCTACCTATATTGGTTCAAGAAAAAGTCGATCACTTATCTCCTGACATGGTAATTGCATTAAGTTCAAATCTTCGCCAGTTCACTCGAAGGATCGTCATCAAAAGTTGAGTTGAAGACTTTCAACTTGGTGTGGAGATTTACCAACAGAAGCTAAATCTGCAACGTCCTCACATGACCCCGGTCAGTAACTACCACAGAGGCAAATTGCCATACATAGGGACTCCGAAACCGGAAGCAGGGATATTTTATCAGAACGAGACAGGAGTCACGTAATTTATGAGATTTTCCGAACTGCATAAATTCAGTGATGGCACACTCAAACACGTTCGTGATGACCTGACTGCTCTTAATGCTGGGATACCGCTTCTAGAAGTTAAGTACAGATGGACAGACCAATGCAAGAAAAGTGCTAAGTACGCGATTAAGAAGATCGAGGAAAAGTTACGGGAGCGATGGTTGATAAGAAGTCTGGAACGATTCGTAGGTGGAAGACCATATGGAGCTCACCACAGGCTTACAGAACGATCTTTTTAATATGGATCGTTTTCTCTCAGTTCAACTCCATATGTATTTATATTGTTAATATGTGAATATATTTATAATAGGCTTTTGTGGAATAGTGTAGTGTAAGAGTAGAAATTTTTCAAGAATTTCTCACGAGATTCCAAATCTTTCAAACATACCATACTTAAGCACTACAACTAACCCTCATTAATTTGAGGGGGAGCATTAATATGTTATATGGCCATCAACCAATTTCATTTTTAACCTAAAGACCGGTTAATCCATTAATATCCAAAAGATTAATGGTTAACATTTTGGATAAGGGGAGAAAATAGGACTAAGGAGACTTGTAAAACATATGTGGCTAAAAATGAAAAAGGTCTTAATAGAAAATCCAACTTGATATATGCTACACATATGTTAAGGGGGAGCATTTTGTTGACAAAAACACTGAAGGTACAAAAACTCTTGATATTTATATAACAAGTACCTCAGTGATTTTAAGGAATTTTTCATGAAGACGAATACTTACCCAAAACACGCTTAACTCACAACGAATGTGGTGACAAAAGGGTGGTAGAATTAGGTATTAGTCCAATGATTCTTCTAGAACTAGAGGAATCTTCCCAGGGGCAATTCCATAGTTAGAAAATAGAAGTCCTTAGGAAAGTTGGAGAAAGGATTATGAACGAAGCTGAATGCCGACAAAGTACTGATGCTAGCACTGGAACAATCACAACAAGGTGCTAGTGATGATGTATTGGTAAGCATCGAAGGGGTTGAAGAATGAAAAAGAAATATAAAAATAAAGCGTGTAAAGAAAGAAGCCTTCCTTACAACTTAGGCAGAAACCAGGTCAACTCATCTTGAAGACAAAAGTATCATGGACCCAGTGATGTGATGCACAACCCCTCCCAGCCAACTCAAATATCTCTCAAAAGATATTTGTTTTAATGTCACGAAGCTCAACACGTTATATATTGGTTTATTCACTTCGAATAAATTGATATTGAAAAGGTGGCAATCGTCTCCAGCCTCCGATCACAAAAACAAAATACACTATTGAGTCTAGAGCCACGAGATCATCAAAAGTCTCACTAGGACACAATTTTAAAATAAGAAATAATTTATGAGTCCTACACAGTATTCTTGCAATATTGCCAGAACATCTGAGTGATACGAAAGTATTACAATGAAGATGGAAATCCTGCTTGATCCAACATCAAACAAGCTCATGGTAGGTGACACGTGCGGTTCTTTAAGAACTAATCTTGTGATAACTGGAAAGAAACGATGGTTTAACTCTTAATTGAGATTAAACTTGTTCCAGGGCCTCTACGCATTATCCAAGTGATCTTGCCAGAACACTCAGAGTGACACTCTTTAGTGTTCATAGTGAAGAGTGGAAATCCTACCAATGTCAACGTCAAACAGCACTGCGGTAGGTGACAAGTAAGATTCTATCAGAATCAAGATCGTGACAACTTGGAAGCAACGATGGTGAATATCTTAATTGAAGTTCACTTGTTCCAGGATCATGAATTGACGGCTTCAATCATAAGGATATTTCTTATCCAAATGATCCACTCTTTATGTTCGTAGTCAACTTTGGACGGGTGAATAAAGAGAACGGGTTTACCCGCGAAATCTTATCAAGGAGATCTTTAATTAGAGCTGCCTGTTACAAGTACGATATTTATTATCGTCCAACGGTCTTCACCTTCAGAAGGTAAAATGCTACCCAATCAGAATAAAATGTCAAAGCCATTTTATTCATGTATTATTATGTTGTTGTATTTGAAGACGTTTGCGTTGCGGTGTACCAGCTGAAGTCGTCCTTTCATACTTATTCCTTTTGCATCAAATATTTCAGCAAATTCAAGAAAGTCTTACCTAAAAGTCTTCTACTGTATCAACTCTGAAACTTTCAAGAATTCAACAAAGGATAGGTATGTGGGACATGAAGTCACGAAGAGGCGAACATCACAAGAAGACAAAGACTGCACGTGAAAGGCCAAAAGAACATGTTCTAAGCCAAAGCCTGATGATATTCAACACATATTCACAAGAATGAAGAAAAGTAACAGAAGAAAAGAGAAAGTGGAATACGAGCACGAGAACGAAGATCTAACATGCTAGATTAGGACTTTGTAAATTTGGAGTGACCCCTCTTTGGGGCAGATTGTTGGAAAAACATTTTTCGTATTTAGAAAGTCTCGGTCACTCCAACAATATAGTTAAGGGCTCGTATTATAGTTTAATTAAATTTTATATTTAGCCCGACCCATGAGCATGTTCATGGGCCAAAGGCCCAAGTCCACTAAGGGACATGGGTTTATAAACCCCTTTCCACCATGGAAAGGGGTGTTGGTTGTTTCATTTACTAAATAACACATATACATTTTCTCTCATCTCTCTCTCTACTTTCTCTCTCTAGAAACAACAACCCTCTTGATAAATAAAATATTATCATACTTCTACAAGTACATTCTCTAATGACATAGGGGATATCCTAACATTCTTAGCGTAAGCAGTAGAAATGATCGAATGAGTAGCACCCGTGTCAAATAAAACACCTGCAGCTTGACCGTACATATACAAGATTCCGGTGATGGTACTTGTAGACTTATTGGCCTGGTCGCGAGAAGTCGTATAAACGCGTCCACTAGTAGGAGGCGGCTTGGAATCAGCATGTCCATATGTGCCCTTCATCTCGCACTTGCGGTAGTACTTCATGCGATGACCAGTAAGGACACACTTGTAGCATGTGTCACTGTCGCGACGACATGACCCTGGGTGCCTACGATTGCAGGTAGTGCAAAGAGGGTGAGTATACCCTCCAGCAGGTGCCCTTGCTGACTGGAAGCCTGTTAAGAACAGTATACATGAGACATGGTTTATAGGTACAAACAGGACAATGCAGAAAAATCGTAAGATGTAATACCAGTGATAGCTGGACGGTTAGGCTGTGAACCACTTTGGTTTTGGTTCCTCCCGTTACCATGATTCCTTGTAGAAGATTGCGAATAAGTCAAAATTATAAATTATCACATGCAACATAAGGAAATGAGTAGGTGTAAGGACGTGCTGTTGTTGGAGTTTCCAGCGTTGTTACGGTAATTATCATTACCGCCACACCTATCCGTAGCAGAACGGTCTTTAGTCTGACCGTTTCCCTTGGGCTGAGTAGACTGTTGCTGAGTAGCCGGCTGAGACCGGTCCCCAATCTTCTGCCTGAAAGATGCATTTTAAAGAGAGATATAAATATTGGATAATACTGAAAGAATTCGGAATGGTCACCTCTGAATAACGAATAATTTACCTCTTCTCGGGTCTCTATGCTTCCCCGAACTCTTCTCTTTCTTGCATCATCTACAGCTTACGTGCTGCATCGACAACTTGTGCCACCGTGTTGAAATTAGCACACACCAAGTTATTGGAGACCGATGTTCGAAGAGCCCATCGGAAGTGGTATGCTTGCTCTTCGGCAGTACCTGCTGCAGCGCCAAGAAAACCAGCTAAAAGAAGAAAGCGTTGCATGAACTCGTTGCTGTTCTCCCCAGCTCTTTACCTGATTATGTGGTACTCCCTCTTCAGCTTGTCTTGCTCAGCCTTGGGGAAGAACTGTCCCATCACTAACTCCCTGAACTGAGCCCAAGTCAAACCAGCCACCCAATTGTCACGTCCATCAGACTGCTTGACTTCCATCCACCATCCTAGCACATCACCTTCGAACTTGTAACAGGCCAACCTCGACTTGAATACGGGGTCACAGCCCATTGCATCGAATATCTTCTTGATATGAGCCAGCAAGCTTTCAGCTTCACTAGGACTATCAGTTCTCTCGAAGGATCGAGGACGTTGCTTGTTGAATCTCTCCAGTCATGTGACCAATGTTGCTAGAGGAGGAGGATGAGGTACTAGGTGCTGTTGCTGATTGTTGGCAGCCTGCACCTCAGCCCTGATTTCGTTCCTCAGCTGAGGAAGCAAATCTTGCATCGTAGGTTGGACTGATGCATTGAGTTGTTCTTGCTCGCGTGTTAGAATCATCTGACAGTATAAAACAAAATACATGTTTAAATTGATCAAACATAAATTATATACATGAAAAAACTTTATACTAATAAATCATGAGAAAAATTTTATGCGGGAAAACTAGTACATGAATGCATGATGCAGTTTCATGAAAACTTTTATGTGCGCCTATGGCCAGTTCACCCAAAACAAAAGACATGGCGAGGTGACGCCAATGGGTCGGTCCCAAAGTTAAAAGTTTCGATAAAAGCACATGTGACTAAATAGGGCCAGTCTTGTACCAACCATTACTTAGTCATAAACCTGCGACAATGACATATATATGAATGCATGAAAACCGACTGTCAGATCTAGGAAGACCATCGTGACTACCCACTAATCACAGGTCGTGTTTTGAGAGCCTACAAGTCGAAGCCTTGGGCTCTTATACCATAATTGTAACATCCCATTTTGGTAAATGGAATGTCATGCGTGATTATGGCGTGTCATCAAAGCATACAAGGAAAAATGTCTTAAACATTACATGACCATAAAGGAAATACCAGAAACAAACATCGGTACCCTAAAGTATAAGCTCATCACACAAAAACATAAGTACTGTAAAGGAAAAGGAATAAACAATGTCCATAGAAATAAGTAGCAAAATGTATGATGAAATGCATAAAGTAATGATGGCTAGAAAGCTTCCAATCCATATGCACGTACGCT
Source organism: Glebionis coronaria (assembly GCA_025667525.1). Classification (NCBI taxonomy): domain Eukaryota; kingdom Viridiplantae; phylum Streptophyta; class Magnoliopsida; order Asterales; family Asteraceae; genus Glebionis; species Glebionis coronaria. The sequence goes on from CM046878.1 coordinate 221,802,650, forward strand.
TAGAGTCTACGAGCGCCCTTGAGTACCTGCCGTTTGGGAACATGAAAGGAAAATGGCTGAGCATAACGCTCAGTGCACGGATATACAAGCATAGAACGAATAACATAAGCATATACCACATATAGCAGCGGAATTGATTAAGTCTTGGAAAATATGGTATAACTTATTAAAACTGGTTTTATAGTTTAAAAAGCCTTATGTTTATCTTATAGAAACTGCTTAACATGTTAACAATTAAGCCAATATAGGTCATGAAATATCAACGTGCATGAATACTTGGAGGGGTGACCTCATCATGCAATTAGAGGGGTTGCCTCTAATTAATATAAGTTGGGTAGGAGGGATCAGCTCCTTGTGAAGGATGCAAGGCACACACCACATTCACCTGATTAATCTGCTGAAACATGTAACCTAGGAGGCACCCATACACCCCACATGATAATATAATAATATTGCCAAAACCTGAAAGGGACGCCACGAGCTATCACTCCGCCGTGGTAAAGTCATAACACTAGTGCCTCCAGTGTTATGGTTATGGTACCTCCATAACTAGGTGGAACTGGTGATGCATGTATATGGATTAGGCATTTAAGTTAAACATATGCAAATCAAAACATATAAAACATATACTGGGAAGACAGTTGGCTGCATACGGGGAATCCTAATAAGGAAAGAATGTCCATACTGAAGGACGGAGAATCCGTACCTTATGTCCAGTGAACGAAGAAGACGAACGGAAGAGCGTCGTACTTCGATCTCACTAATGCTACATAAATAGTATACGTGTTTAAGTATTATGATTACTGAGTACGTAACTAGTTTTATATCATGTCTTAGCTTGTTTTATATGTTCATGTCTTGTTTTACTGATTTTAACATTATATTGTGTTTATCATGTATTCTGTATATTCTGTATATTCTGATTAAGTATTACTTGTATTTCTTGTGTTATTATACTTGCTGTGTAATAATAAGTAACTTTATAAAAATACCAGGTTTCCTAAAATAGAAAGTTTCCAAAAATAGAAAGTTTCCAAAAATAGAAAGTTTCCAAAAATAGATTAACGTCTTAAAAAAGATAAGTTTCTAAAAATAGAAAGTTTCAAAAAATAGTGAGTTTCCTGAAATAGAAAGTTTGCATAATTAGAAATAAGCTGGATTAATAAGCTAATAAGATAAGCTTAAGTTTACTGATTAAATATACTAAGCCATGTGATTAATAGTATAGTTTATTAATTATAACATGTTAATTAAATATAATCATGATTTAATTAAATTAAAGTGTATAAAATACTTAGGTTAAACATGTATTAATTTTTATATCAATATAACCTAAGTCGTGATAATTAATTAATTATATGTCACGTTTTAATAATTAATTAATTACTATAGTCAAAATTACATAAATAAATACTTAGGTTAAAATCATGTATTATTAAATAATCATAATAAACCTAGGTCCATGTTTTAATTAAATTAATTATATGCCATGTTAAATTAACTTAATTAACTTGTAAAATAAATATACTTGTAAAACTACTAAACTTGTAAAAAAATAATAATTAACCGACCCCATGTATTATTTTATTAAAACAAATCGTGAACCGGCCCGTGAACCTGTGAACCGGTCGAACCAAACCCAACCAAAAACAGTGGCAAACCGGCCTAATTCGGTTTCCCCTGCTCTCGTCAAAACTACCACCGGCTGCTGCCGGTGGTCTTGTCCTTCTCGGCCATCCGCTGACACCACAAGGGTTCCCACCGACAGTGCGTCGGTGGCCCCTGCTTCATGCGCGTGTGGTTCCCCCTGCTTGCCTAAAATAGCCACCAGCTTAAGCCGGTGGTGGGGCTGTGTTGTTGCCGAGACAAAACAAATTACAAGACACCCCCGACGTAAGTCGGGGTGTCTTGTCCCTGCTGGTGACCAGAACCCAGCACCACCGAGACATGGGTCTCGGTTGGGGTGCGAACCAACGACGCCGAGAGCCATTGGCTCTTGGTTTATGTGGCAGCCGAAACAAGCAAACCCGAAAACACCCTAATTAATTTTCCCACCATGATTATTAGCATGTTATTAATCTTGTTTTAAACCCCCATGATCACATGTTCATAAAAACATAAAAAGGATTAAAAAGAAAGATTTTCGGATTACCAAAACACGTGGAACAAATGGAGGATGAATACATGAACACGTTCTCATGATTTATTGAATCAAAATCAACCAACCACCCCTTGTTCTTGATGTAGCCGCTGGCCAAGAAGAGAGAGAGAGAGAGGTCTAGGGTTTTAATTTTTCTAAAAATTCTTCTGTGAATGAAAATATGTTTTCCATAACTGTAATTTAGTAAAATCAAACATGGGCTGGGCCCCTCTTCTCCTTGTTGCCGCGGCTTGTAGGGCCCACCAAGGGAAACCTGCACCTTTTCCGTGTTCTAATTATTTACGTGTTCGTGTGCTATTTACGTTATGCTATTATTAAATATTCGTGTTATTATAAATACTTGTACGTAATCGTAAAAATAATATACGTAAATACATAGTTATATGTTCGTGATGCTTACGTTCATGATTTCATGTTCGTGATTTTAATTATTATTGATAATAATTATCGTGCATTAATACGTACTTAATACTTATCGTGTAATAACACGTACGTAGTTCTTATAATTTATATCCGTGAAACGTATTCATGTTATAAAAGAAAGTTTTAATCTTGTACGTACGATACTAAGGGTACTATTCATGGTAAAAGCATGTGGGTTTTACACCCCTAGTAATGATACAGGTATAGAGTTAGATGAATCAAAAGCTGTTAATAATTCAAAGTCTAGTACTTTGACCCAAGATAAATCTATTGTGACTAAAAACATTTTTTCTCCACCTTTAATGGGCAATTTTGTGTCTGAAGTGTCTAAAACTAGTTCTGCTCCTAAGTTGGTAAAAACTCCTAGCAAGGCAATGGAAAATAATGTAAAACATAATAAAACCAAGAGGGGTAGGATAGGTTTTGAGAAATTTATTTCAAAACAACCTTTTGGGTCTTCTTTGAGAAGAAAAGGATGTTATGTTTGTGGTAGTCTAAGTCATTTTATCAAAGATTGTACTTTACATGAAGATAAAATTGTAAAACAAAAGGCTGCACAAAAGGTCACAAGGAGTAGTAATGGAAAAAAATTACACTGGTTACTAGGCAATAGAGATCAAAAGATGACAAACCTAAGTTTGATCATGCTAAAAGGGTAGTTGAACCTCATAATGTTACAAACATCTCTTCCAAGAACTTTGTTTCAAGAGTAGTACTTATGAAACAAGGTCTAGTACCTCTGAAGTCTGGTAAACCAAGTACCGACAAGTATAGAGCTGCAAGTACTGCTAGACCAAACTCAAGTACCGTTGGTCAAAAGTCTGTCAAACCAAAATCCCACAAGACTTCTAAGAATGTAGTTGAGAAAGCTAGAACATCTAGAAGTAAGCCTAATAACAAACTAGTGCAAATGTGGGTTCCTAAAGGTGAAAAACCGTGTGTCCAAGAAAGTACTGCTAAAACAGTACTTAGGCCAAAAATGTACAAAGACAACAAACCTACTTATGTCTTTGATTATTTGACTGGAACCATGAAGTATAAGAGTGTATGTAGTCTAACTGGAAAAACTACCTATCAAACTCTTAAGTATGTAGGTCGCACAAGATCCGAGCCAAATGTGGCTTGGGTCCCTGTTAAAAACTAATAAGTTTTGTGTATGTGCAGGGGCATCTAATTGATGAATTAAAAGATAAAGGTATAGTAGATAGTGGATGCTCAAGACACATGACAGGGAATAAAGATTTCCTTGCTGAATTTGAAGAATTCAGAGGGGGACCAGTAGCCTTTGGAGGTAGAAAAGGTAGAATCATTGGCAAATGGAAAATCAATACAGGGAAGTTGGAATTTGAGGATGTGTTCTTTGCAAAAGAATTGAATGAATTCAATCTATATTCTGTGTTACAAATGTGTGATAAGAAGATCAAGGTGCTGTTTACAGATAAAGACTGCTTGGTGCTCTCCAAAGTCTTTGAGATGCCTAAAGAATCTCAAGTACTGCTTAAGGTACCTAAGCAAGAAAATATGTACACCTTTAATCTTCATACTATTACTCCAACAGGTGGTATTACATGTTTTCTAGCTAAGGCTTCTATTGATGAGTCTAATCTATGCATAGGAGGTTAGGTCAAGTGAATTTCAAGAATCTTAATAGATTAGTGAAGAGAAATTTTGTTAGAGGGTTTCCTAACAAATCTTTTCAGAATGATTTCACATGTACTGCTTGTTTAAAAGGTAAACAACATAGAACCTCTTGTAAGACCAAGACTGTAAATTCTGTGACAAAGTCTTTGCAACTATTGCATATGGATATTTTTTGGTCCAGTTTCTATTAGGATCATTAGTCAAAAGACCTTTTTCCTAGTTATAACTGATGATTATAGTAGATTTAGTTGGGTTTTCTTTTTAGCTCTTAAGAGTGAAACTAATGAATTACTTAAGGATTTTATCACTTTAGTTGAAAAGCAGTTCACTAAACAAGTATTAATCATTAGGACAGATAATGGGACAGAATTCAAGAATGCTGAATTTGATGAATTTTGTAGGTCTAAAGGCATCAAGAGACAATTTAGTAATCCTAGGACTCCACAACAAAATGGAGTAGCTGAAGGAAGAATAGGACACTAATTGAGGCTGCTAGTACTATGCTAGCTGATTCTCTTTTGCCAAATACATTTTGGGCAGAAGCAATCAATACTGCATGTTATGTGTTAAATAGAGTCTTAGTGATGAAGCCTCAACACAAGACACCTTATGAACTTTTGACAGGTATGAAGCCAACCATAAGTCATTTAAGACCTTTTGTATGTCATGTGTCTATACTAAATACTCTTGATCATTTGGGGAAGTTTGATGGAAAATTTGATCCAGCATATCTTGTAGGATATTCATTGCAAAGTAAAGCATATACGGTTTATAATTTGGCATCTAAAAAGGTTGAAGAAAATGCCCATGTTAATTTCTTAGAAAATAAACCCAATGTCCCAGGATATGGTTATGCTTGGATGTTTGATTTGGATTATCTAACTAATTCCATGGATTACTATTCTGTGCAAAAGGATTGTCAAACTAACAATGCCATCAACTGATGATCATGCCTCCCAAGAGCTTCAGAGGCTTCAAGATAAAGAACAGAATGCTACATCTGCTAATGAGCATTCAGGGGAAGAATCTTTTGAGTCACAACACTCAGTAGTACATACTACATCTAGTGGTACCTCATCTACAAGTACTGCTAAGTCAAATTTTGTAAAGTCTGTTGATTCATTAGAAGATATATTACAAGCTATGGACGATGAATATATTTATGCTAGTCCAGCTGAAGGAATCTTCTCTAAAGCTTCCTATGATGAGCAGGGTGCAGTAACTGATTTCAACAATTTAGAAACTGAAATTCTAGTCAGTTCTATTCCAACTTATAAAGTCAACAACAACCATCCTACTACTCAGATTATTAGAAATCCCAAGTCTGTTGTGCAAACCAGAAGACAACTTGAAACCAATACTGAAACTCATGCACTTGTGAGTTATGTCAAACAACAGTAGAGAATAAATCATAAGGATACTCAGCATTGTTTGTTTGCCTGTTTCTTATCACAAGTAGAGCCCAAAAACAATTCTCAAGCTCTTGATGAAGAAAGTTGGGTAGATGCCATGCAAGAAGAATTAACACAATTTGAGCTACAAAAGGTTTGGATTCTTGTAGATCTTCCTCAGGTAAAAGGGTTATTGGTACTAGATGGGTTTTCAGATTCAAGAAGGATGAAAGAGGAGTTGTTGTGAGGAACAAGGCAAGGCTTGTTGCTCAAGGCTATAGACAGGAAGAAGGGATAAACTATATTGAGGTTTTTGCACCAGTGGCAAGAATAGAAGCCATTAGGTTATTTTTGGCCTTTGCATCATATATGGGTTTTATAGTCTATCAGATGGATGTGAAAGTGACTTTCTTTATGGTACTATTTCAGAGGAGGTATATGTTTCACAACCTCCAGGTTTTGTAGATCCTAAATTCCCTAACAGAGTCTACAAAGTTATCAAAGCACTTTATGGTCTACACCAAGCTCCAAGGGCTTGGTATGAAACTTTATCTAATTTTCTGTTAGAACATGGATATAGGAGAAGAACCATTGACAAAACTCTATTAATTAAAAGGAATGCTAAGGATATTATTCTAGTATAAGTCTGTGTTGATGACATCATTTTTGGTTCAACCAAGAAATCATGATGTGAAGAGTTTGAGGCTTTGATGAAAGGAAGATTTCAGATGATTTCTATGGGAGAACTTACTTTATTTTTGGGACTACAAGTCAAACAGAAGAAAGATGCAATATTTATCAGCCAAGATAAATATGTTGCTGAAATCTTGAAGAATTTTTCATGTATGGATATAAGGAGTATGAGCACACCTTTTGAAGCTAAGAAGTCTTTATCAAAAGATGAACATGGTAAAAATGTTGATATTCATCTATACAGGTCAATGATTGGTTCATTTAAGTATCACACTGCTTCAAGACCAGATATTATGTTTGCTGTGCGTTCCTGTTCAAGGTTCCAAGTTAATCCAAAGGTGTCACATCTACACGCTGTGAAGAGGATTTTTAAGTATCTTAGAAGTTAGCCTAATTTAGGATTATGGTATCCTAGTGATTCAACCTTTGCTTGGAAGCTTACTCAGACAGTGATTATGCTGGAGCTAATCATGATAGGAAATCCACAACAGGAGGTTGTCAATTACTAGGCAGAAGACTCATATCATGGCAGTGTAAGAAGCAAATCATTGTTGCTACTTCTACAACTGAAGCTGAATATGTAGTTGCTGCTAATTGTTGTAGACAAGTGCTTTGGATTAAAAATTAGTTGTTAGATTATGGGTTCAACTTCATGAACACCAAGATTTACATTGATAATGAAAGTACTATATACATTGTCAAGAATCCAGTCTTTCACTCCAAGACCAAGCATAATGAAATAAGACATTGCTTCATAAGAGATGCATATGACAAGAATCATATTCAAGTCTTGAAGATTCATACAGACAACAATGTAGCGGATTTGTTGACCAAGGCATTTGATGCAAAAAGATTTGAATTCTTGGTGACAAATATTGGTATGCTCAATCAATAAAATGTTGCATATGTTAAGGGGAGGTAATAACTATACAATTTTATGCTAATTTTATTGTATTGTGTATTTTTTTGGGTTTTTGATGTGATTGCAAGTTGATAGAATAAGAAAAAAGAGGTTACAATGATAGTGGAATGCATGAACTGGTCAAATTTATGAGGTACCGTTATGGATCCAAGTACAACTAGCACAAATCCAAGTGTATGTTCCATGTACCGCTACATGTCCGTTGTACCGTTAAGGGTCTCTTTTGTAAATTTGGCGGTTTCTTCACGCTTGGGTTTTTTATTTACATAAGTACTTACTCCAATTATACAATTGATTCACCTAATCTTTTATTCTTATCTCTTAATTCTATAACCTTTTCTATAATTTTTCGATCATCAAAAATACTAATGGCTGCTTTACAAGTGATCTCTAAGCACAACTTAGTTGCGAACCTTGCTCAGAATGATGATTCTCTTGGTTTCCATGAGATGCTTGGATTTTTATCTCGAAGTCATATTCGTTTTGCGCTTACTATAAGTCCCATTGTCTCTATTCCTATTGTTGAACAATTTTGGAATACTGTTGTGTTAGGTACTCGTTTTGATAAAGCTTACATTAAGGCTAGGGTGAATCATATAAATATCTATGTAACTGAGGTACTGCTAAGGGCTAGTTTGTTACTAAATGATGAAAATGGACTAAGTATGTTAAACAATACAGAGATACATGATGGCCTTTCATCCATAGGTTATGAGGGTGGTAGGGAAAGTCTTACTTTCTTTATGTTGGAAATTCACTTTATGTGACGACATTTAAGAATTCCCATTAGTTATCATAGTCACACACGCATAGAATAGACTAGGAAACGATGTATAGTTTAAGTGTCGTGTGTGACTATATATACCCCTCCAAGGCTTCCAAGGAGGGGTGTTGATTGTGTTTCATTTGTTTCTTTCATTTTAATACATTTTCTTAACCTTTCACACACAACCTCTCTTCTCTCTCTCAACAATGGCTACCACCATATTCCACCACCCACCTAGACAACCGGATTAGTAAAAAGAAAATCCACAATTGGCATCAGAGCCTCGGTTCAATCCTTAGATCGTGTTTTTGTTTTTGATTAGGTGGTCTAAAATTTTTTTTATGGTCCGAGTTGTTAATCTTTTGTCACGTTGGTCATCATTTTTTGTCACAATCTATCTAAAAAGTCTCTTTGTTTTGTCACAGTCCATCATGTTTACCAATATCTGCTTTCATCATATCTTGTCTGGCATAACATTTTTTCTGGTTTTGATTTTGTTATCACTGTCACAGTTTTCAAGTCAAACCTTTAAATCTGTCCTGGTCAAAAGTTGTTGTTATGGTCAGTCTTATGGCTCATTTTTTCTAATCTGTTATCAGTATTATCATTTTTGATTCATGGTTTCATATGGTTTAATTTTTTGAAAATGAAGATAAGAATGTGCCCAGAAAACATGTTCTTGAATATCAGGAAAAAGTACAGATAGGATTTCAGATTCACGTTCAGATCAAAATATCTCGATCACAAAAACCAATGGTTTCTACATTGCGATCGAATATTCCGATAGATCACATTCGATGCATTCCGACAGATGCATGCCGACGGATGCATTCCGACGGATGCATTCCGACGGATTCATTCCGACGGATGCATTCCGAAGAATGCATTCCGATGGGGTGTAGAGTAGACATTGCGATGCAGTTTATAACATTGCGATGACCATGATGTTTAAAAAAAACATTGCCCGAGACTGATTTGACCAAAACCAAGACTTTACCATATCAACTCAACCTTTTAACAACTCAACACTAAGTCTAAACTTATCCCATCGTCTCCTAAACCCCCATCAAATCTAGACTCAAACAGAAAATTAATTTTAAATGATCTCAGATTGTTTTCATTTTTTATATACAATCTTTTTAGATTTTATAAAAATGAAACTCATTCATCATTAATCTGTGAGAAGATCAAGGCCTTCCTCATATTGTTCGAAAATCAAATGAGAGTTATAACATGTATGTTATAATAAATATTTGTTTTTCGTTTCAAATCACATAACCTAACAAAATCGACATTAAATCAAGTAAAACCCTACCCGAGATTTCTTTTGAGAAATCTTGAAGACCAGTAACCCTCGTGCCTCTACTTTAACAATTAAGAACAAACTCAGTTTGGTTCTTTGATTTATACGCAGCCTATGTGTTAATGGTTTCTGTGGGTTTGATTATGCGAACGATGATAGATGTTATTTATGGGTTTGATTACCTATGGGTGTGAAGAGATTATATATGAGGATTAGAGGCGGATTGATGATTTGAGATATGAAGATGATTTTGGGGGGACGAAGGTTTCTATGTGTTAGGTTTGAGAGAGATAAAAGTTGCGGCTAGGTTAAACTGATTAGGGTTAGTGAGTGAGTAATTTTAGGGTTAAGCCTTATATATCCTCACTGCATATGACTCAGGTATTTCGACTATGATGGGCCATGTGTTGGGTTCGTTTATATGTGAATCTTTCACATATTTAATGACACGTAGCTTGTGACTATACGTAATAAGTTACACGTTTGATACTCGTAACTTGTGATGGGTTCATGGGCCAGTTATAATTGGCTACTATTCTAGGCATTATGTTAGCTAAATTTTAGCTAAATTTTGGTAAATGAGTATTGAGTTTTTAATTTAGATAGTGGTCGATGCTATGGATTGAGTCGGGTATTTATGTTGTGTCGCTTTTAAAAGAATGTGTCGCGACAACAAGACGTGACAAAGTGATCAAGAGACGAGACAAAATGACAAGAATTATTTTGACGAGACCAAGAAAAAAATGGCTATATTTTAAGTGACTACAAAATTTTTTTGGATCGGGTATTAATTATGTGAAGTTGAAGATAGATTTTTTGAAGGCGTGTATTTATTTTATCTTTGAAAGATAACTTGCTCGTGCTTAATCTTATAATGAAGACTTGTTTATCTAGTTATTGGGTTCGGGGTGGTTGGTTGATGACTCAGATAACTATCACTTAAAGGGGTTACATTGTTGTACTCAGTGTCACGCGCTTAGTAGACGTGGATAATTTCAAGAGGTGTTGTGCTTATAGACTTCTTTAGTGATGCATTAGGTACTTAGAGATTTCTCCACCGTTCTTCATTCAACAATTGTGCAAGCTTAAGTCACAAGATCGAGGGATTCTTATTCAGTTTCACGTTTGATGTATCTGGTTCATTCTATCAGTGGTCACTTCATATTTCTTACAAGTGGGTTGGTAAAGATGGCCATGGAGAGTTTATGAGTAGAGATTTTCGATCAGCAGCTGATTCTCACAAAATATATAATTCAGCTTATTTACTATTCTCACAAGATTTCAGGTACATGTGCGTACGATTTATTGTTGGTTCCGAGTTTCGAAACCACCAAGGGGGAAGAAGAAGACACATTAAACGCACAACGAGTACACGTGATGAACTTCATACCTTTCTTTTGATTTGAAGACATTCCGGGAAGACATTTGTCATAACCGCAAAGAAAATTAGTGTTTTAACTCGTGGCGTTATCAATCTCTAAACGGTACACTACTGATTCGATGTTTAATTGTTTTGTTGTTGCAATTATTCATCATCATTATCCTATATGGAGAGATATGCACTTCCGGGACTTAATTGACTCTGGTGCATCTCCGGAAGAAGATATGTGCATTTCTGGGACTTAATTGACTCTGGTGTTACGATGTCAACTTCATGAATGGGATAAAGTGTCCACTTCAGTATTTGAGCTTCATACTTGGGATTGGTTTATTCTCTTCAACTATGTGGGGGAAGAAATGTGTTGATTCTTTCTAGTATGCATAACTTGAACTCTCAGGGGGAAGAAAAATTCGGAAGAATTATTCAAGCGTGAGAAGAGAAGTTGTTGATCTACTTGGTGTACCCCAAACTTTCAATCCCTCTTAGCAACGTTATCATGTTATATGATGGGGTTTGCTTGTTAAGTTCCGCTGTGCGCTTAATCATTCTAAGCTTTATTGAAACCTTTGAAGTTGCTTACGAGGATTGTCGGTTTAGGGGGAAGCTATTTAAAAGCTTCTACATCAACTTTATGTGGCATGAATTAGGGGGAAGTTAATTCAGAAGCTTCTCCTTAACCAGAAGTATATGGATTACTTAGCTCGTGTCGTTACAGTATTTCTACTACAAGTTACTTTAAAGATGAGTCGTTTTGAAGTGAAGACTTGAAGTCAAAGGCCTCAGAAGACATCATCAGCATTGGACGCTTCATGAAAGCTTTTGTTCTTAATCATTATATACTTGTTAGGAAAAATATTGTAAGGAATTCGACACGTCTCCCCATGGGGGAAGAATGTTGGAAATTTACTTTATGTGACGACATTTAAGAATTCCCATTAGTTATCATAGTCACACACGCATAGACTAGACTAGGAAACGCTGTATAGTTTAAGTGTCGTGTGTGACTATATATACCCCTCCAAGGCTTCCAAGGAGGGGTGTTGATTGTGTTTCATTTGTTTGTTTTCATTTTAATACATTTTCTTAACCTTTCACACACAACCTCTCTTCTCTCTCTCAACAATGGCTACCACCATATTCCACCACCTACCTAGACCACCGGATTAGTAAAAAGCGAATCCACACTTTAAAGCTTTGTTTTCACCACAATGGAAATTGCTTTTTCATGCCATTCATTGTTTAAGCTCTAAAAGTACTTCCTTTGATCAAATCCCTACTGCATTGGCATAAGATGGTATTTGTTTAGCAAATAACAGTGTTTTCAATTTTTCAAAATTAATTTTTTAAGACATGACTCGGAAGTTGTAAGGAGTTAAGAAATTTTTAATGTATCCTAGATTCATTCAGACTTTAGTTAATGAACAAATCCCTAACCTACCAGAGTTAACAAATACATGGGATGTTCCTACATTCACAAAGAGAACTTTCTCTTTCTTGATTAAACAAGGAAATGCCTTTACAAGAACTGTCACACCCTTATTTCCTAATATGTTAGCCCAACCTGCCAACCAAGAAGGTGAGGAACCTTGCATTGCTAGTGGTTCTCAGCAAACTCCTTCAAACCAGAGTTCCCATTCCTTAGAAGATTCTCAATCTTCTTCTCACAATATTGGTAATCAACCAAATACAGATGAGATGATCCATACACCTACTGCTTCCATTGCTGCTAGTGGTTCACCACAAGCACAAGCACCAGAGGTGGTGGATGTTGCAAATATAACTGCTTTGTGCACTAGCTTTTCTAAACAGGTACATGTATTGCAAAAGGAGAAGCTTTTTCAAGACAAGAAAATTGTTGACTTGGAGGCTAGTCTAATCAAGCTAAGGAATAAGGTATTTCCTTGGATTAGGCAGAACAGGTCTATTCAGAAGACTGCTCTTAAGAAGCAAAGATTCAGAAACCTCAAGAAACGACAATTGAATGCAACCAAACAAGGGAGGAATTATGAAGAACCACTACCTTCTTTTGATATTCAAACAAGGGTCTCTAGGAATGACATCAACTTTCAAGCTGATGATGATGTCATTGGGAATTTTGAAGATGGCAATGGTTTAGAGACTGATGTGGAAAAAGATATCTTGGATCCTACTAACATGGAGCTTCAAAAAAAAGAACCACAACCTACTCATGAGGAACCACAAATTGAAGAAATGTTCGTAACTTAGCTAGAGCCACAACCTCAATCACCACAACTTCAAGGGAATTGGAGTAGTCTCTATGAGAAGCTGGCAGAAATTAATGTCCAATTTCCTATATCTTCAACTCCACCACAAAGGCAATTCTGTTTCACAAGAAACAGTCTTTCCAAGTACTGTCAAGATCAAGAGTGATATATGTATCAGACAAGACTGAGGAGTTACAAGTTGAGAAGATAGCTTCATTGGAAGAAAAGGTATCTCGAGATACTTTTGTGATTGAAGATATAAATGTGTCTTACACTGGTGAAGTCAACATTGTTGAAGATCCAAGTAGTGCTAGGCCAACTAAGCCAACTACAAGTACTGCTGACATTGTTGAAGACCCAAGTACTGCTAAGCCAACTAAGTCGATTGCAAGTACTGCTGGTGATCAACCTTCACTAGAAAGTCAAACTCCTTTTGGAGAGGATGAGACTTTATGTGACAATCTAACATTTTCAGGTAGTAAATTATTTTCTCGTATATTATTTTGAAACTTATTTTTGCGTTGGTTGATTAATTCACAATTTACGGATTTAAATTTAGGCTTACGTGCATAATTTAACTTCCTTTACGACTAAACCGGAAACCCTATGATTACGTATTTACATTTTTGAACTTCGTTTTTTATGAGACAATTTTTATTAGATTCGTTTTGTACCGTTGATTCATAGTTTATAAAAACGTTTTTCGTAAAACGACCCGAGGGCATGCAAATCAAGGAAACCAGAATCGAGGAGTACCCGTAAATAAATGGGTATGAGACAAGATAAACTTGCCCCACCCCCACACTATGGGATGGCTAGCTAAGCCAACACCCCTTATGAGGTGTCAAGCTTACATACAAAGCTAAGACAAGTGTCTTAGCCTTGCACCAAAACTATATACTACTCAAAACAACCAAACTCAAACCACTAGCTTCATTTCCATCCATGCAAAACACACATCTCTCTCCCACTCTCTCCACCATTGCCGTCCACACTCACCCATAAACACCCCCATTTTGATCAAGATTTAACCATAAATCCTATGTTATTCATACATATGATGAAGTCCTTTTGAAGCTCTATTGATTGGTGGTGATTATAACATCCAAAAAGAAGTTTCCTTGGTGTCTTGGGGCTGATTTTTCACAAGGAGTTTATAAAGATTGGTGATCTTGAAGTTGATATTGGTGTACCACAAGTTTTGTTCTCAAAAGTCAAGCCTTGATCTTAACTTTCATAATCTTGGTTGGTAACAAAATCGTCCTTCCCATTTCCTTGTTATTTTGTAAAACTAAATTTGTATTTTCTTTCTTAATGTATATGTATATGATGATATATGATGATAAAAATATTATGTGGGGATCATGTGTTGAAACATGGTTAAAAAGATTGAAAACTACATGTAAAAATGTTAAAATCATGCTTAAAATAGTAGGATGTATAAAACAATAAATAACCTTATGATAAATTGTTAAAATGACTTGGATAAATTAATATACAGTAAAATATGAGACTTGTACATATTTGAGAGTTGGCCACTCAATGGAATCCATAAAATGAGTGAGATATGATCAAAACAATATTGAAGTTCAAATCTGTATAGTCTGTTTTGGACGAACTGTTAGAGACATTTAGAGGTTGATTGAGCAGTAGCTGGAGCATGTAGTTTGTGCTGCCCGAAAATGAGCTTCTATCTCCTTGTAGAACTTAATATATGGTAAAAATGGTGAAAGTGAAATTCATAATCAGATTTGTAAAATAAAAGTATATATTATAAAATTAGCACTCAAGTAAAACTAACATAAAATGTTTACCTAAAACCCACTAACTTATATATTACATATAAATAAGTATGCACATTGATAAATAAAAGGGACATTATATAAAAATGGCAATTTAATAAGTTTTATAAGTTATAAAACTATATACATAAGTTTTACGTCTTTTCGGCTAAAACCGAAAAGTTAACGTTTTTCGTTAAATAAAACTTAGACGGTCGGACCCGTCTAATGTAAACTTTTTATAACTCATATAATGATGTATAAGTACATGTTACAAGTAAAAACCGATAAAACCCAACTAATTTTGCTAAACACTAATGGACTTACTCATTGGGCTTAACCTACTTGGGCCCAACATGTGTGTATAGGGTTGATATTAAAAGTGTAATTGGACTAATATAATGTAATGGGCTTATCATGGGCTTATTGGGCCTTAACATGGAAACAAGATAAACTAGTATAACTAGTCTAAAATTTACCAACACATAACACTATAATGTTGAACAAAGATGTACAATCCCACTTGATCGTCATCATATTTATAAAATCATCATATATATACATAGCTATTATTTTTATAAAGTCATTGGACAAAAGTCTAATACCGAGTATTATTTATATAGGTTTCCGTGATCGAAGCACGCCCGTCACCGATAATCCGCCTTTCATAATCAACGTGAGTTCATAGCCTCACACTCTTTTAAATGTTTTATAAAATGTTTTGTAAACCTGCGAGGGAGATAACATGCTAGTTTTTGATAAAAAATAGAACACAATTAGTCCCGATGGTATGCTTATTGATATGGACCCAAATGATGCTATGACCCAATAAATGAGATGAAACGGATTATTAGTAGCTAGGTTATGTAACTTAAAGTCCCATTAGCATGAATTGTGAACTACCGGGATTTGGTAGACGCTTATGCATATGATAGTACTATTTAAGGAAGATCACCCCAGTTCGCGCCTTGACAGTTGATCCCCGTCGTACCACATTGATTGGTAAGCGAATTTATGTATGAGAAGATTTCCATAGCGTGATTTTTGTGACGACACACTAACATAGATGGGAAAATTGTTTGTCGGGTTCGAGTCCCGTTGTTTGTGATAGTAAGGTAACAATGTCATGCGACTAATAATAATCTAATGTATAACAACACAATCCAATAACGATATGAATAATGATAATAATGTTACCAATAATGGTAATATTGAGACTACGGTCTCATGGACGGTTCAAGATGTATGATTTGCTTTATATATTGCCTGACTAGCAATACGAGGAATTACTTCTGATATTATACTTGTGTTCTGATTTTGATGATTGTTTTATATAACGGTTTTATTAAACTCTATGAATTCACTCGGCATTCGCTGATATAATTTTTGCATGTTTTTATCTCAGGTGCTTGAAGGTAATTTGGATGGAGATCGACTCTGATGGCCCACATAATAAAAATTATTCATTCGATCTATGTTTTGTAAACTTTATGACTGTGTAATTTGGGGACCTGTTGTACACATAAAACTTTTATTTCGAATGAATGTATGTTAAACCTTGTACAACCATTTTTATGTGTTGTCTATGATTGGAGTTATTGTGCTATCCCGTAACACTCTATTGACTCTTCAGCTGTACCGATAGGAAATTTTAGAGTGTTACAGTTTGGTACCAGAGCTCTCATTATAGAGAACGAAAGATTTTTAAAAACCAAGGTTTTGAACAAAACTTTTCAAAATCTTTTAACTATAAACATTTTCTTAAAATGTTTGAAATATCTTTTGACTATAACGGTGCCAAAGATCTCCGACGTTACCAACAAGCCTTATTGATAAGATATATATTTTGATATATATAATTTAATTTATATATATGTATATATCATGGTTTCAGTATGTAACTGTTTAATAAAAAAAATTTATGCTAATACGAGATATATATAAATGTAGATTGTCATGGCTGACCCTAATATTCCTGTAGAGAACCATGCTATTCCCGAACCTAATGTAGATGATAACCCTTATTTAGACTTAGTGGGTTATGATGTAAATGAGGATATGGATGATGATGAGGAGGAACCATTTGAGGATCCTGAGCCCGAGATAGGACTAGGAGATCAGATTGCCCCTGAGGTTGATGTTGTAGAGAATGATAATGATAATGTTGGTATTGAGAATGATGTTGAGATTGGGATAGATGGTGTAGGTAATGAGGATGACGACGAGGATGTCGAGGAGGAGATAGGTATAGATGACGAGGTTGATGATAATGATGAGGTTGAGCTTATTTTCCCTTGTGATGTAGCGGAGGGTGAGCCCTTAACCCCTCCAGTTGATTGGTCTGACTATGAGTTTGAGCTACTTAGAGATGAATTGTCTGAATCGTCTAAATCTGATTCTGAATCAGAGGATGATGAGGATGATGATGCACCTAATGGTACCGATGGGATTGCTTCTCGTAGACATGTGATAGGAGAGTCGTCTAGGGTTCGAGAGGATACTCATATTGATGGTCTTGCACCTTGGGCCTTGAGACGTGATTTAAATGCTTCCCGTGTTCAGGGTAGTATGACAGAGATTGGTTTAGGTGTTGTTTAGACTCATGTTGCTTATTTGGAGTCGAAGACTAAGGTTGGTGAGAAAGAGCGAGAATTGCTTAATTTGGATTTGATTGATGTAGAGCGTGGTTTGAATGAGGCGTTTAGGAGGTTATCTGTGCTGGAAAGTGGTGAGTTTGCTGAAATGAAGAAAAAGGTGAATACTATGGAGATTCAGTTGAGTGTAGCTCGTGCGATGCGTAAGAAGGCTGAGAAAGCGTCGAATATATCTGTTGGTTAGAACAGTAGGTTTTATACAAAGATGGTTGAGAAAGGAGTGATTCGTAAGCGCCTAACTGAAGATGAGTCTTGTGATCATCCAATGAAGATACCGAAGACGATGGATGATGGACCATCTGGCGGTTCTCAGTAGACCGGTCTATCTTTAGTACTTATCTTTGTATCTTTTGTATGTTTTGTAACTTTGATTGAACCGACTTATTAGTTAGTAGATCTGGCACAAATTTTGGGCTTGATAGTGCTAGAAACCTTGACGTGGAATGTAATTAAGACAATGTGGTTGTTTCTAATCCAATGAAATATGTATCTTTGTCTTAAATTACATATCGTGCCTTATTTGTATCTTGATTATGAATTCAATCCATCTTATATGAGTCCCTCGTTGGGTGAATGTTTAATGTAATTTGAAATTGTGAAATTATAGAACCATGCTGCCCAAGAAAACTGTGACTGAGGATGATGTACGTAGGATCATTGCGGAGCAAGTTACCGCATCTATGACTGAATTTATGGCAAATGCTAGAAATGGAGCTGGCAGTAGTGGAGTTGGCGGTAGTGGAGCTGGCGGTAGTGTAATTGATGGTACTAATATGAATCTGAATGCTAATAATGTGAATGATAATGCTGGAGGAAATGTAGGAGGACTTGGACCTAATGCGCCTAAAGTCGGTGGTTATACTTATGTGACGTTCATGAAGTGTGAACCTCTACCTTTTAATGGAACTGAAGGTGATGTAGGATTAAGCCAGTGGATTGAGAAGATTGAGTCGGTGTTTTGGATTAGTAAGTGTAAGGTGGAAGATAAGGTGACTTTTGCTATGGCTACTCTTAAAGGCCGAGCGTTGACTTGGTGGAACGGGAGAATTGCTTTCATGGGTATTGATGTTGCTAATGCTACTCCTTGGGCTGAAGTTAAGAAATGGATGATTCTGGAGTTCTGTCCCCGTGGTGTGATCATTAGGTTGGAACAAGGGTTGATTCATTTGAGAATGAAAGGTGTGGATATCGATAGCTACATAAACCGATTCCATGAGCTGGCCTTGCTGTGTCCTCGATTGGTGGAACCCGAAGAGATCTGAATTGAACAATATATTAAAGGGTTGACCAAGAACATCCGAGGGGACGTGACATCATCAAAACCACTAACCATTGATGATGCTGTTCGAATGGCTTACCAACTCATTGGGTACATAATTCAGGATAGGGAAGATGAAGCACATGCTGGAGACAAAAGAAAGGGCGATGGCGATCGTGGAGATCAAGGTGATAATAGGAAGAATTTCAATCGCCGTCAAAACCAAAGAAAGGGAAATGTAAATGCTCTTACCAACAACACACCGCGCAATGATGAAAAGTGTCCTAAGTGTGGTAATAAGAGGCATGCTGGCGACTACTGAAAGTGCCGAAATTGTGGAAGCTTGGACACAAAGTTGAAAAGTGTAAGAGGGGAGTTATTTGCATCAACTGTAATGAAGAAGGTCGTAAGAAATAGGATTGCCCTAAGTTGAAAGCGATTGGACCTGGAAGAAACCTCCAGGGTGGTGCTTATCAACTTGGAACGGTTGAGGTTAAGAAAGAGCATTCGAATGTCGTTACCGGTACGTTTTTACTCAACAATCATTATGTTGTTGCTTTATTTGATTCGGGTGCTGATAGGAGCTTTGTATCCACTAAATTTAGTGAACTTATTGACATTGAACCTGTTGAGATAAATACCAGTTACGAAGTGGAATTGGCTGATGGTAAATTAGTGAAAACTAATAAACTGTTAAAAGGATACTTTCTAAATCTCTTAAAATATTCCTTTCCGATTGATTTGATGTTGATAGAACTAGGGAGTTTTGATATTATCATTGGTATGGATTGGTTATCGTTGAATAATGCTACTATTTTATGTGGAGAAAAGAAGGTTAAGATTCCTCTTAGGAATAGGACGTTAGTATTTGATGGTAATCGAGGTGAATCCTATTTGAAAATCGTTTCATGTATTAAAGTCCAAAAGTACATCAGGAACGGTTGTGAGCTATTCTTAGCTCAAGTGACCAGGAATGAGTCTAAGTAGAAACAATTAGAAGATGTACCTATTATCTATGAATTTCATGAGGTATTTCCTAAGGATCTACCCAGACTTCCGCCGATAAGGCAAGTCGAGTTTCGAATCGATTTAATTCCTGGTGCTGCACCAGTGGCACGTGCGCCTTACCGATTAGCACCTTCTGAATTAAAGGAATTATCTGAACAACTTAAGGAGTTGTCTGATAAAGGTTTTATTCGACCGAGCTCGTCGCCTTGGGGAGCTTCAGTCTTGTTCGTTAAAAAGAAGGATGATCTTCCCGTATGTGCATTGATTATAGGGAACTGAATAAGTTGACAATCAAAAATTTATATCCTTTACCAAGGATTGATGATTTATTTGATCAACTACAAGGATCTAGTGTGTATTCTAAAATAGATTTGCGGTCTGGATATCAGCAACTTCGCGTCCGTGAAGAAGATATTCCAATAACTGCATTTAGAACTCGTTATGGACACTATGAATTTCAAGTAATGCCATTTGGGTTAACAAACGCACCTGCGGTCTTCATGGATCTAATGAACCGAGTGTGCAAACCCTACTTGGACAAATTTGTGATCGTGTTTATTGACGATATTCTAATCTATTCTAAGAATAAAGAGGAACATGGAGAACATTTAAGGATTATATTGAGTTTGTAAAAGGATGAAAAGTTGTATGCTAAGTTTCCGAAATGTGATTTTTGGTTGGATTCATGTTGATTCTGCAAAGGTTGAAGCCATTAAGAATTGGTCTGCACCGACAACACCAATGGAGGTGCAACAATTTTTAGGATTGGCTAGCTATTATAGGTGATTTATTAAAGAATTTTCTTTAATAGCTAAACCCCTGACCAAGCTAACTCAGAAAAATAAACCTTTCGTTTGGGGAAGTGAAGAAGATGGAGCATTCCAGATATTGAAGCAAAAATTATGTAGTGCACCAATTCTATCATTACCCGACGGAAGTGAAGATTTTGTAGTATTTTGTGATGCATCTCTTAGAGGTTATGGAGCTGTTTTGATGCAGCGAGAAAAGGTGTTAGCTTATGCTTCTAGGCAATTAAGGAAGAATGAGGAGAATTATACTACTCATGATCTTGAGTTAGGAGATGTAGTCTTTGCCTTTAGGTTGTGAAAACATTATCTGTATGTCACCAAGTGTATGGTATTCACCGATCACAAAAGCCTACAGTATATTCTCGATCAAAAGGAATTGAACATGAGGCAACGAAGATGGATAGAACTGTTAAGTGATTATAATTGTGATATAAAATATCACCCAAGAAAAGCAAATGTTGTTGCCGATGCATTAAGTAGAAAGGATAGAGAGCCTATCAGGGTACGTTCTCTAGTCTTGACCGTGCACAATAATTTGCCTGAGCAAATTAGGAATGCGCAAATAGAAGCCTGTAAGAAAGAAAAATTTGTTAATGAAGGGTTTCGAGGAGAAGGAGATCCTTTGAGGTTAGAGCTGATGGAGTGAAATGCTTAAGAGGTCGTATGTGGATACCTAAGTTTGGAGGCTTAAGAGATTTAATATGTTGGAATCCCATAAATCTAAATATTCCATTCATCCTGGATCTGATAAAATGTATCATGATTTGAAGAAGTTGTACTGGTGGCTGAATATGAAAGCTGATATTGCTATGTATGTTCTTCAATGCTTGACTTGTGCAAGAGTCAAAGCTGAACATCAAAAGCCATCAGGACTACTTCAACAACCAAAGATTCCTGAATGGAAGTAGGAGCAAATTACGATGGACTTTATCACCAAGCTTCCTAGAACATCATCTGGAAATAACTCGATTTGGATCATTATCGACAAACTGACCAAATCAGCACACTTCATTCCGGTTAAAGGGCAGTTATCACTAGAGAAGCTGACTCGTATTTATCTTGAGAATGTTGTATGCAAGCATGAAGTGCCTGTATCGATCATTTCAGATGGAGATCCTAAATTCGCATCGAATTTTTGGAAGTCTCTCCAAAGATCTTTGGGAACGAATCTCGACATGAGCACTACTTATCACCCCCAGACTGATGGGCAGAGTGAAAGAACGATACAAACACTGGAAGATATGTTGAGAGCTTGTGTGATAGATTTTGGTAAGAATTGGGATAAAAATTTGCCTTTAGCAGAATTTTCGTATAACAATAGTTATCATGCTAGTATTAAGGCTGCATCGTTTGAAGCTTTGTATGGTAGAAAGTGTAGATCTCCTGTATGTTGGAGTGAAGTTGGGGATACCTAGCTCACAGGACCGGAAATGATCCGGGTGACTATGGAGATGATAGTTTAGATTAAGAATCGGCTGTTGACTACCCGAAGTAGACAAAAAAGTTACACGGATGTGCGGCGGAAACCGATGGAGTTAGAAGTGGGTGACCGAGTTGTTGAAAGTATCGCCATGGAAAGGCGTCATAAGATTTGGAAAGCGAGGGAAATTGAATCCCCGCTATATTGGACCCTTTAAGATTTTATCTAGAGTAGGTCCGATAGCTTCCAAACTAGAGTTACCCCAAGAACTTCATGGTGTTCACAACACATTCCATGTATCTAATATGAAGAAATATTTAGCAGTGAGTGATGAGAAAATCTCGTTGGATAGGGTCCCAACTGATGAGAAGTTGCATTTTATCGAAGAACCCGTAGAGGTTATGGATCGTGAGGTAAAGCAACTGAAACAAAGTCGGATACCTATCGTCAAGATCCGATGGAATTCAAAGCATGGACCAGAATTTACTTGGGAACGAGAGGATGAATGTTTGGAAGAAATACCCACACCTCTTTGATTTCAATAAGAAACGGACATCAAAATGAAACGGATTACGAGGACGTTGATCCCTTTTAGGAGGAAAAGCTGTGACAATCTAACATTTTCAGGTTGTAAGTTATTTTCTCGTATATTAGTTTGAAACTTATTTTTGTGTTGGTTGATCAACTCACAATTTACGGATTTAAATTTGGGCTTACGTGCATAACTTAACGTCCTTTACGGCTAAACCAAAACCCTAGGATTACGTATTTACGTTTTTGAACTCCGTTTTTTATGATACAATTTTTATTAGATTCGTTTTATGCCGTTGATTCATAATTTATAAAAAGGTTTTTCGTAAAATGACCCGAGGACACGCAAATCGAGGAAACTAGAATCGAGGAATACCCGTAAATAAATGGGGATGATATAAGATAAACTTGCCACACCCCCACACTATGGGACCGCTAGCTAAGCCAACACCCCTTATGACGTGTCAAGCTTACATACAAAGCTAAGACAAGTGTCTTAGCCTTGCACCAAAAACCATATACTACTCAAAACAACCAAACTCAAACCACTATCTTCATTTCCATCCATGCAAAACACACATATCTCTCCCACTCTCTCCGCCATTACCGTCCACTCTCACCCATAAACACCCTATTTTGATCAAGATTAAACCATAAATCCTATGTTATTCATACATATGATGAAGTCCTTTTGAAGCTCTATTGATTGGTGGTGATTATAAAATCTAAAAAGAAGTTTCCTTGGTGTCTTGGGGCTGATTTTCCACAAGGAGTTTATAAAGATTGGTGATGTTGAAGTTGATATTGGTGTACCACAAGTTTTGTTCTCAAAAGTCAAGCCTTGATCTTAACTTCATAATCTTGGTTGGTAACAAGATCATCCTTCCCATTTCCTTGTTATTTTGTAAATGTAAATTTGTATTTTCTTTCTTAATGTATATGTATATGATGATATATGATGATAAAATATTAGGTGGAGATCATGTGTTGATAAACTTGGTTAAAAAGATTGAAAACTACATGTAAAAATATTAAAATCATGCTTAAAATAGTAGGCTGTATAAAACAGTAAAGAACCTTATGATAAATTGTTAAAATGACTTGTATAAATTAATATACAGTAAGATATGAGACTTTTACATATATGAGAGTTGGCCACTCAATGGAATCCATAAAATGAGTGAGATATGATCAAAACAATATTGAAGTTCAAATCTGTATAGTCTGTTTTAGACAAACTGTTAGAGACATTTAGAGGTTGATTGAGCAGTAGCTAAAGTTGAGTTAATAGTAGCACATATCATGTAGTTTGTGCTGCCAAAAAATGAGCTATGAGCTTCTATCTCCTTGTAGAACTCAAGATATGGTAAAAATGGTGAAAGTGAAATTCATAATCAGATTTGTAAAATAAAAGTATATATTATAAAATTAGCACTCAAGTAAAACTAATATAAAATGTTTACCTAAAACCCACAAATTTATATATTACATATAAATAAGTATGTACTTTGATAAATAAAAGGGACATTTTATAAAAATGGCAATTTGATAAGTTTTATAAGTTATAAAACTATATACATAAGTTTTACGTCTTTTCGGCTAAAACCGAAAAGTTAACGTTTTCGTCAAATAAAACTTAGACGGTCGGACCCGTCTAATGTAAACTTTTTATAACTCATATACTGATGTATAAGTACATGTTACAAGTAAAAACCGATAAAACCCGAGCTTTATAACATATGGAAATTAACGGGCCAAATTAGCCTTATTGGACTATTAACCCAATTAATTTGGCTAAACACTAATGGACTTACTCATTGGGCTTAACCCACTTGGGCCCAACATGTGAGTACAGGGCTGATAATAAAATGTAATTAGACTAATATAATGTAATGGGCTTATCATGGGCTTATTGGGCCTTAACATGGAAACAAGATAAACTAGTATAACTAGTCTAAAATTTACCAACACATAACACTTTAATGTTGAACAAAGATGTACAATCCCACTTGATCATCATCATATTTATAAAATCATCATATATATACATAGCTATTATTTTTATAAACTCATTGGACAAAGTCTAAGACCGAGTATTATTTATATAGGTTTCCGTGATCGAAGCACGCCCGTCACCGATAAACCGCCTTTCATAATCAACGTGAGTTCATAGCCTCGCACTCTTTTAAATGTTTTATAAAATGTTTTGTAAACCCGTGAGGGAGATAACATGCTAGTTTTTGATAAAAATAGAACACAACTAGTCCTGATGGTATGCTTAATGATATGGACCCGAATGATGCTATGACCTAATAAATGAGATGAAATTGATTATTAGTAGCTAGGTTATGCCACTTAAAGTCCCATTAGCATGAATTGTGAACTACCGGGATTTGGTAGACGCTTATGCATATGATAGTACTATTTGGGAAATATCACCCCAGTTCGTGCCTTAACGGTTGATCCCCGTCATACCACATTGATTGGTAAGCGAATTTATTAATGAGAAGATTACCATATTGTGATTTTTGTGACAACACGCTAACTTTGATGGGAAAATTGTTTGTCGGGTTCGCGGCCTGTTGTATGTGATAGTAAGGTAACAATGTCATGCGGCTAATAATAATCCAATGTATAACAACACAATCCAATAACGATATGAATAATGATAATAATGTTACCAATAATGGTAATATTGAGACTACGGTCTTATGGATGGTTCAAGATGTATGATTTGCTTAATATATTGCCTGACTAGCAACACGATAACTTAATTCTGATATTATACTTGTGTTCTGATTTCGATGATTGTTTTATATAACGGTTTTATTGAACTCTATGAATTCACTCGGCATTCGCTGATATGATTTTTGCATGTTTTTATCTCAGGTGTTTGAAGGTAATTTGGATGGAGATTTTAACACCCCCAAATTTACATGCAGCGGAATACATCTTTGGGTGCTAAACAATGATACAACAACACATAATTTATAAAGAACGACTCGAAAACAGACGTTTTAGATTTATCGTTCCCAAAACATTTGTCAGAGTAGCGTAGTCCCAAGTAATCGTTACCAAAAGATAAGTTAAAACAACATATTGGGTTGTTTTAAAAATGGAACGATAAATAAATCAAAGAGTTTGAACAACAAAAGCAGTGCACAACTTCATTCCCCGTGACCTCCAAGCTTCCACTTCTTGATTACCTGAAATACATGTGAGTACAACAATCAGCAAAAATGCCGAGTGAATCTATAGGTTTATGAAATTAATTTGAACACAAGCAAAGATTATAAGTTTGTGGCATGCTTATAAGCATCAAATAATAATTTGCATCAACAATGATAATTGTATATAGCATAAATTGCAATAAGCTCATGGAACCGAGCCCTTAGACAGTCCCATATCAGTCTAATAAGACGAGAGATTTATTAATTGTCGTTACCTCCAGATTATTGGTACATTGCCGTATACCTGACTTCTCAATACAATATGTTCAAACAGTGTGGAGGTCGGGCCTAAGCTTCTATGACAAGTCCACAAAAACTGAACCGGGACGGCTTCCCCCATAGATCTATTAATTGTACTAGCGGTTAACCCATCATAGGTTAATTAACGGTCCATAATTGAGGTTTTAACAAAGGCAATCACTTAATGCAATTTAAAGGCAACCACGGGTCCATTCATAGAGGGACAAAGCATACCATAAAAATCTTGTGTTCTAAGTTTATAAAAACATGTATTCCCCCTCGCGGGTTTAAAATCATTTAATAACTAGTATAAAGCGAGGCTATAGACTCACGTTGATAATGAAAGGCGGATTATCGGCTACGGGCGTGCTTCGGTCACGGAAACCTATATAAATAATAATCGGTCTTAGACTCTTGTCCAGTGACTTTTTATCAAAATAACAATATACATATGATGATTTTTTACATATGATAATGATCAAGTGGGTTTATATATCCTTGTTTACTCATTTTAGTGTTTACGTTTTGGTAACTTTTTACTAGTTTACTAGTTTTACCTACTTACCTATTTTAAGTCCAATAATCTTAGTATAAGTTCTTTAACTTGTTTTAATCCATTTTATACCTATATTATCAGTATCTATACTTTCCATGTTGGGCCCAAATGGGTTAAGCCCAATAAGTTCTTTTTATAAGTGTTTAACTTATTTATTCCAATTATTAGTCCAATATGCTTAGTTAGCTCGTTAATGTCCGTATGTCCTATAGTTCGGGTTTTATCGGTTTTTACTTGTATTAGTTACTTATATATCAGTATATGACTTTTAAAAACTTTACATTAGACTGGTTTGATCGTCTAAGTTTTATTTGGCGAAAAACGTTAATTTTACGGTAATAGCCGAAAAAGTCGTAAAAATCAAGTTTATAGTTTTTATTACTTATAAGTATTATTCCACTACCATTTATATAATTTATCCATTTAATTAACCTTTTACATATTTATGTAAATAAGTTTCCTAAGTTATTGGGTTTTTATTTTATATTTTATACAATAAAATTTGAGTGCTTATATAATAATAATAAACATTAATTCTCAAAATCTGATTTTTATTTTCATGTTCATCATTTTTATCATATCTAGAGTTCTACAATGAATTAGAAGCTCATTTTTGGGTGGCATGATCTTCATATTATGTTCTACATTTAAAGAAGATATAGCTACTGCTCATTTTAAGTTTATCTAGCCTTAACAGTCCCTACAAAACTGCTTATTCAGATTAGAACACCCAACTTGTTTTGATCATATCTCACTCATTATATTGATTCCATTGCATGGCCAACTCTCACATGTGTATAACATCTTGTACTTACTGTAAATGGATCATACCATGCAATTTTATCAGTTCAAGTTTTAGTTATATACTGTTTTTATACAGCCAACTAAATAATCAAGATTTTAGCCTCATTTCTTATAGTTATTAACCTTTTTAAGCATATCTATCAACACTTGATCCCCACACAACATTTTTATCATCATATATACATCATATACATATAAAAATGAAAGAAAATACATTTGTTCTTTACAAAAATAACAAGAGAAAATGGAGAGGATGATCTTCTTTACCAACCAAGTGTATTTCTTGTTTTTGGAAGACAAGAACTTGATGAACACCACAAGTAACTCCAAGATCATCAAACACCAAGAACATAAGTTGGGAAATCAGCCCTAGGACACAAGCAAATCACCTCCAATGTTGTTAATATGGCCACCAAATGATCAAGGCTTCAAGATAACTCAATGATAGAGCTAGTAAACATGTATTTCATGGCTAGAAAAGATCAAAAGGGGTGTTTGTTCATCAAAGTGGATGGCAAGGTGGTGGTGTTGAGAGAGTTTTAAGGTTGGTTTGCATGTAAGTAAATGGAAATGAGTTAGTTGCTAGTGGTTTTGAGTTAGTGGGAAAGTTGTAAGCTTAAAGAGTAAGCTTACTTACACTTGTAAGTTTTTAGCTAACATGATGCCACATATGGTTGTGGTGTCATGTTGGTGCCATCCAAGCTAGCTAGTGGGGTGGGATAATGTATTTTGTCCCACCTCACTAATTTACGGGTATTACTCGATTCTAGTTTTCTCGATTTGCGTGCCTTCGGGTCTTTTTACGAAAAACGTTTTTATAAATTATGAATCAACGACACAAAACGAATCCAATAAAAATTGTCTCATCAAAAACGGTGTTCAAAAACGTAAATACGTAATCCTAAGGTTTCCGGTTTAGTCGTAAGGGACGCCAAATTATGCACGTAAGCCCAAATTTAAATCCGTAAATTGTGAGTTCGTCAACCAACACAAAAATAAGTTTCAAAATATTATACGAGAAAATATTTCACTACCTGAAAATGTTAGATTGTACTTTTTAAAAGTTTAAACGCACACGAAAAATAATAACATAACGACTCGATACGTAATTGAAACGATATCGTCGAAAGTATTAAATATTGAAACTATCGATAATAAGATATAAAATTTTTAGGCATCCGTCGGTATCGCGATTACTAGTAGTCCTCGTTACTCGTCAAAATATTAAAATATAATATAATATTTAATATTGGTTTCAACTTAAACCGTTAAGCATAATAGTATTTAATGTTATAAAATACTTCAAAATAATTGAAAAATATAATTAATTTATGACCTTATTTTTACGGGTTTTACATCCTCACCACCTTAAGGGAGCGACGTCCCGGCGCTCAACTCGCCTCACTTTCGCCAATGCGCATTAAAGTCTCAATAAATATCGTCGTTGAACGTCAAAAAGATATTACATAATATGTGTTCTACATGATTGGACGTCATCAGATGATGCCGTCTCAAGTTCTTACAACTTACGATCATTTGACTAGATCACACACCATATAAGTACATAAAATAAAAGGTCGAACACAAACATCGAGTATAGATCTCCACCGTTAATCATCGAGAAAACCTTGAACAAACCCTTGATAATATCTCAAGAGTCTTTCCACTTGCGGTGTCGGCTTCAACATACTCTTCGAGGTCGTAACGAATTTATTAACTCCATTCATTAAGAGATTCGGTCCTCAATCATTCCACGAGTACACACATAAATCCTGGTGACACTTATCGTTTCTTCTTATACACTGCTTCCCGAGATTCATTTTAAACTTAGAATAAAATAGTGATCTTCCATACGAGGAACAGAACGAGATAAAAATGAATTTAATAAACGCATAAACGGACAAGATGTGGTAAAATGATTTAAGGTTGACGATCGACAAGGGATCTCGACTCACGTAACCGTAAAAAATAATAAATCACAATACTAGAAAAATGAGAGCAAAGAATAAATTACACATTATCATTAAAATAACATTTGTCACAATTATCCCTCCCGAATTTGGTATTACCTTAAAACTCAGTTGAGGTACTTTCTTGATAAAGATGATACATCAAAAATAGAAGTAAAATAGTTTCAAAATTTATTTGGTCGTCTTAAGAAACTTTGAAAGAAAGACATGAATTTATTATTTAAACTCATATTGATGGTTACAATTAGAAAATATAATTTATAAATAAAATCATTATTAGGAATAAAAATTAAACTAGTAATTTCATTACATTAAAAGTAAAGTATGATAAATCACTCAGTTCAAAAGATATAGTATAATTTCATGTTAGACATTAGTTTTAGTTATACAAAATATGATGTATAAATTTGACTTTTTACTTGTAATGGTTATTTCGATAATTGAAAATCATTGGAAAATGTATAAACATAAAAATTTTATAATATGTTGTAGAAATACTTAAAGGTGTTTATTATTTCAATATAAACATGGAATATATTCGGGTTTCGAAATGTGACAAGATAACAAACGAATACGAATGAAAATAATAGTCAACAAGTAATTCGAAATCAATGGTACAAAAGAGAACGAAGCAAATGTCGTATGAATTCTTAAAGAGAATAATAAAATTAATGCATTGATGGTATGACGATAAGAAATAATAGATTAAACAAGTTGTCAAATTTGGTTGGTGCGGTCGATGGTTCACCAATATCAGCTCGTTAACTTAGCGGTGGTCGTTACACGATCGGAAATAAGATCCATACAACAATTTTTAATAAAAGGAAATTCATAATAATCACTTGTAAGTAAAACAAATCAAACGAACGATGTTAGTGTTTAAAGGGAGAAGTCAAAGCACGGTTCACAAGGGTGGATTTTGAGACAAACGAGAGTGACGGACGTCATCCCGGATATACGGAAATCACTCTAGTGATAATTCATTATTCACGTGCGGAGACATTCCAAAGATCTACCCAGTCGCATAAAGAAGATTGGACGAGACGGAAGGATAAAATATCGAGACTTTTAGGTCATTTATTAACAGTCCATAATTAGACGAACGGTCAAAAGAAATCAGTTACAAGACAAAATGAAGTAACAAGTGAAAAAGCGATCATCGAGTAAAAACGTATTCGTAAGCGCGTAATTCGTTCAAGAAAAGGTAAGAAAACATATGCGGATGCATAGAAATTGCGCTACTTGCATGAAATATAAAGGTTTTTAAAACTACATTTTATTTTATTTCATTTTATTTATCTTTATCATAAATACAAGTAAAAAGTTGATTATTATCAAGATTTTTAAGGTGACTACTATTCAGCCTAGCATGGCTCCTTCTAAATTAGACATAGGTGATCAGGCCATGTATAATTTAGGAATAGCAATGCAGTGCTCAGTTTCGTCAAAAAGTATTACGTTTCTTATGTTTATATATAAACCATGCCATTTGTAAAATGGAATTTAAAAATAGTTTATAAATTTAAAGGATACAAGTAATTTGTGAGATACTTAATAAGCAACTTTTAATCTTAGCGAAAGTATTTTATAAGACCAAAGTAAAAATAATTGGTGAAAATAATCGTAAAACAATATCAGATTTATTTATAATATGACATTATGACAACGTATAAAGTAGTCAAAGTTTTGCAAAAAGTGGCAAATAGTAGCTCATAAAATAATCAATGAAATGGTTACAAGTTGTTAATGTTTCAAAAGGTTTTAAGATTTAGACGAAAACACCATGAGACACGCGATAAAATATCGACGAAGAATATGAAGACAAAACTTCCAAACTCAACCCAAGTCAGTGGAAGGTTAGAAGAAAACGAAAATAAAATAACATCGAATAACAACTGAGTCATATATATAAAAAGAATAAAACAATCCAAATGTGTATTCTATGTAAGATACTCGACACAACATGCTTTTAAGAAAATATATTATTCGTTTTTAAATTACACCATTAATCCGGTAATTGCTAATCCTGTACTGTTTCTATTTTTAAATATTTTCACATGCAACTAGTATTCGTTAGTTGTAAGATAATATTTGTTAAAATTTTACGATCTCAAATGAAATCAAAACAGCTTAGAAACATTTAAAACTCATGTTCTGAATTTTCTATCAGATTTAACTTTTAAATATGAGCTGATTAATTGACCCGAGACCTGAAAACCAATGTAAAACGACCAAAATACCCCTGCAAGTTCTGTGCAGGTTTGACTATTTTATTTTAAAAAAACGCAGGTTTTACTTTTAAGTTTTGACCTGTTTATACTGCCCCTACAGTTTCTGCATAAAGTGTATTTTTCAACACTTCTTAACGGCTCAAAATATATACATATATACACACATGTCTTGTGGATTTTATAACGACGAAAAATAAATCTCGTAATGAGCATCAAATAAAATATAGCATGATGAATGACAGAAAATGCTTCAAGGTATTCAACACGAAATTTAGGAAGCAAGACGGTGAAAGACGTTCGTAATTTAGATTTCAAAATGCAATGTAGGCAAATCTCCTTGGTGCCACGATTGTGAAAAACACAAAACATAACAAGAAAAGAATGGAACATTAACATGCTACACTCCGGGAGCGAGAAGGTTAATGAAAAACAATTGATACAATTTTATATAAGTAAAATCGTATTCCAATTCTAGCGCCATAATCTAGACGATGATTTATAAAATTACGATGACGTTACCGAGATATAAGTGAACAATATATTTCGGAGTCGATACATATAAATGTCAATAATTAGCGGTTAGTCTATTCCAAGGACACATTGAGCTACACAATGGTCTAGAAATTACGTTAAAAGACGTCCAAGCACAAATAGCCGGAAGACGATTTGGATATCTATATAGATATCCCAAAGGGTTAAGCAATAAAAGTAACTCGCGCAGATGAAGGTATGTAAGGTCATAACAAAATGAAATAGGATAATTTCCAATAATTTAAATAAATGTAGAGAATCCTTCAAAATAATTGCAGGAAAAATTCCAAAAATTTATTTAAGTAAATAATTAATAAATGATAACTCTTATCCAATAGTTTAACGATATCAATACATATATCGATAAAGGATTATAGTATTTATTTAGAAATACTTAGCAATAAGGCATACATAATAATGTATACTAAAGTTGTAATCCCAGAAGTAGCTTGAACCTGAAGTCACGCGAAATCATGTGCACCGACTCTTTGAAAAATAAAACCGACAGTTATAGTTTAGGTTTTTAGAAAAAGACCTAGTTCTCTATAACTCATGGCTCTGATACCAATCTTTAACACCCCCAAATTTACACGCAGCGGAATACATCTTTGGGTGCTAAACAATGATACAACAACACATAATTTATAAAGAACGACTCGAAAAGAGACGTTTTAGATTTATCGTTCCCAAAACATTTGTCAGAGTAGCGTAGTCCCAAGTAATCGCTACCAAAAGATAAGTTAAAACAACATATTGGTTTGTTTTAAAAATGGAACGATAAATGAATCAAAGAGTTTGAACCACAAAAGCAGTGCACAACTTCATTCCCCGTGACCTCCAAGCTTCCACTTCTTGATTACTTGAAATACATGTGAGTACAACAATCAGCAAAAATGCCGAGTGAATCTATAGGTTTATGAAATTAATTTGAACACAAGCAAAGATTATAAGTTTGTGGCATGCTTATAAGCATCAAATAATAATTTGCATCAACAATGATAACTGTATATAGCATAAATTTCAATAAGCTCATGGAACCGAGCCCTTAGACACTCCCATATCAGTCTAATAAGACGAGAGATTTATTAATTATCGTTACCTCCAGATTATTGGTACATTGTCGTATACCTGACTTCTCAATACAATATGTTCAAACAGTGTGGAGGTCGGGCCTAAGCTTCTATGACAAGTCCACAAAAACTGAACCGGGGCGGCTTCCCCCATAGATCTATTAATTGTACTAGCGGTTAACCCATCATAGGTTAATTAACGGTCCATAATTGAGGTTTTAACAAAGGCAGTCACTTAATGCAATTTAAAGGCAACCACGGGTCTATTCATAGAGGGACAAAGCATACCATAAAAATCTTGTGTTCTAAGTTTATAAAAACATGTATTCCGCCTCGCGGGTTTAAAATCATCTAATAACTAGTATAAAGCGAGGCTATAGACTCACGTTGATAATGAAAGGCGGATTATCGGCTACGGGCGTGCTTCGGTCACGGAAACCTATATAAATAATAATCGGTCTTAGACTCTTGTCCAATGACTTTTATCAAAATAACAATATACATATGATGATTTTGTACATATGATAATGATCAAGTGGGTTTATATATCCTTGTTTACTCATTTTAGTGTTTACGTTTTGGTAACTTTTTACTAGTTTACTAGTTTTACCTACTTACCTATTTTAAGTCCAATAAGCTTAGTATAAGTTCTTTAACTTGTTTTAATCCATTTTATACCTATATTATCGGTATCTATACTTTCCATGTTGGGCCCAAATGGGTTAAGCCCAATAAGTTCTTTTTATAAGTGTTTAACATATTTATTCCAATTATTAGTCCAATATGCTTAGTTAGCTCGTTAATGTCCGTATGTCCTATAATTAGGGTTTTATCGGTTTTTACTTGTATTAGTTACTTATATATCAGTATATCACTTTTAAAAACTTTACATTAGACGGGTTTGATCGTCTAAGTTTTATTTGGCGAAAAACGTTAATTTTACGGTAATAGCCGAAAAAGTCGTAAAAATCAAGTTTATAGTTTTTATTACTTATAAGTATTATTCCACTACCATTTATATAATTTATCCATTTAATTAACCTTTTACATATTTATGTAAATAAGTTTCCTAAGTTAGTGGGTTTTTATTTTACATTTTATACAATAAAATTTGAGTGCTTATATAATAATAATAAACATTAATTCTCAAAATCTGATTTTTATTTTCATGTTCACCATTTTTGTCATATCTACAGTTCTACAATGAATTAGAAGCTCATTTTTGGGTGGCATGATCTTCATATTATGTTCTACATTTAAATCAGTTATAGCTACTGTTCATTTTAAGTTTATGTAGCCTTAACAGTCCCTACAAAACTGCTTATTCAGATTAGAACACCCAACTTGTTTTGATCATATCTCACTCATTATATTGATTCCATTGCATGGCCAACTCTCACATGTGTATAACATCTTGTACTTACTGTAAATGGATAATAACATGCAATTTTATCAGTTCAAGTTTTAGTTATATACTGTTTTTATACAGCCAACTAAATAATCAAGATTTTAGCCTCATTTCTTATAGTTATTAACCTTTTTAAGCATATCTATCAACACTTGATCCCCACACAACATTTTTATCATCATATATACATCATATACATATACAAAATGAAAGAAAATACATTTGTTCTTTACAAAAATAACAAGAGAAAATGGAGAGGATGATCTTCTTTACCAACCAAGTGTATTTCTTGTTTTTGGAAGACAAGAACTTGATGAACACCACAAGTAACTCCAAGATCATCAAACACCAAGAACATAAGTTGGGAAATCAGCCCTAGGACACAAGCAAATCACCTCCAATGTTGTTAATATGGCCACCAAATGATCTAGCTAGTAAACATGTATTTCATGGCTAGAAAAGATCAAAAGGGGTGTTTGTTCATCAAAGTGGATGGCAAGGTGGTGGTGTTGAGAGAGTTTTGATGTTGGTTTGCATGTAAGTAAATGGAAATGAGTTAGTTGCTAGTGGTTTGAGTTAGTGGGAAAGTTGTAAGCTTAAAGAGTAAGCTTACTTATACTTGTAAGTTTGTAGCTAACATGATGCCACATATGGTTGTGGTGTCATGTTGGTGCCATCCAAGCTAGCTAGTGGGGTGGGATAATGTATTTTGTCCCACATCACTAATTTACGGGTATTCCTCGATTCTAGTTTTCTCGATTTGCGTGCCCTCGGGTCGTTTTACGAAAAACGTTTTTATAAATTATGAATCAACGACACAAAACGAATCCAATAAAAATTGTGTCATCAAAAACGGAGTTCAAAAACGTAAATACGTAATCCTAATGTTTCCGGTTTAGTCGTAAGGGACGCCAAATTATGCACGAAAGCCCAAATTTAAATCCGTAAATTGTGAGTTCGTCAACCAACACAAAAATAAGTTTCAAAATATTATACGAGAAAATATTTCACTACCTGAAAATGTTAGATTGTACTTTTTAAAAGTTTAAACGCACACGAAAAATAATAACATAACGACTCGATACGTAATTGAAACGATATCGTCGAAAGTATTAAATATCGAAACTATCGATAATAAGATATAAAACTTTTAGGCATCCGTCGGTATCGCGATTACTAGTAGTCCTCGTTACTCGTCAAAATATTAAAATATAATATAATATTTAATATTGGTTTCAACTTAAACCGTTAAGCATAATAGTATTTAACGTTATAAAATACTTCAAAATAATTGAAATATATAATTAATTTATGACCTTATTTTTACGGGTTTTACAGAGATCGACTCTTATGGCCCACATAATAAAAATTATTCATTCGATCTATGTTTTGTAAAATTTATGACTGTGTAATTTGGGGACCTGTTGTACACTTAAAACTTTTATTTCGAATGAATGTATGTTAAACCTTGTACAACCATTTTTATGCGTTGTCTATTATTGGAGTTATTGTTCTATCCCGTAACACTCTATTGACTCTTCCACTGTACCGATATGAAATTTGAGAGTGTTACACTTTAGCTCAAGTACTGCTTGATCTCAGGGAAAAGAGTTCAGCTGAAAATGCTAGACAAGCAGCGATTGAGAAGAAGACACAACAAGAAGTTCTTGCCAAAAAGGATAAACCTACAGGTAAGAAAGTTCAAGATTCACAACCCACTAATGGTATTGTTATTCAACAGCATGCTAATGGGGATGAAAAAGATCTTCAAAGTTAAAGAAGAAGTTTCAAAAGATTAATCCAAAGGATAAGGGCAAGAAGCAGTTACAATAAGAATCTGAAAATGAAAGTGATTCAGATGATTATATAAGCAAAGTCATGTACAGATTTAATCAACTAGACCATGATGAGGAATTTGCTTTCAGAGTGCAAGCACAAATTCGTGAAGAAGAATTACAAGAGGAACTTGCAACAAAGCAGCAATTGCTTAAAGCTAAGAGAGTGTAGCAAGAATGGAATACACAAGAGTATGATAGGATTCAAGCTGAACTACATGCAAGTGAGCTTCTTGCAGACTCATTAATAGTTGAAGAAAGGGATGCTTATGATGAAGAAGAAAAAGCAAAATTGATTGATGATCTGGTAAGGGAGCAACAAAGATTCTTTGCTGAGAAAAGAAGAAGAGAAACGATTAAGCCTCTAACTACCATGCATATTAGGAATCAAATGATGGCTTCTCTCAAGAAAGTTAAGCATTTCACTCATGCTCAATTGGTCAAAAAGAATTTTGAAGACATCAAGGCTTTGTATGAAAAATACAAGAGAGCTGAATTGAATTTTGTTGAGATTGGATCTGAAGCAGATAGGATAGATGTTGAAGAAGCTAAAAGACATCTGCAACAACAAAGACAATTTGGAAGTGCTCCTAGATTTGAGTCAAGTACTGGTGAACATACAAGAACATCTCCACCTATCAAGGCTACATATGTGAGGAAAAGTAGAAAGGAGAAGGTAAGTTCAAAAGAGACAGAGACAACTCAAATAATGAATGAAAGATAAAGCTCAAAGTGTTGATAAGACTGAAAATGTACAAGCGGTACATACACAGTCAACGGTACATACTGAAGGAACGGTACATACAGATTTGAAGGAAGGTTCAATGGAATTTGAAGGAACCTCCAAGGGTTTCAAAAGAAAAGGATCAACAAAGAAGAAGCTGAAAGCCAATAAAAAGGCTAAATCCACAACAGAAGATAGTGATGATGATGAGAGCTTAAGAAAGTACTTGAAGATAGTAAATTTTTAAGATCAATGTATAGACACAGAGATTTTTGGAAAGAAGTCATCCATTTCTAGATGGATATATACTATGGATTAAGGACTGGAAGCTCATGGAATACAAAGAACAGATGGCACAACAAGAATATTCAGACTTTTGGAAGATATTCTTCATATTCTTGATAGACATGATATTCAAGATCTTTTCAGGTTAGTTCAAGAAGCCTTTGCTGGTAAAACTAAGGTATCACTATTGTATAATGAATTACTCTTCATGTATGAACCACACAACTGCGATCAGAAAATGTTGAAATAATTAGAGAATTAGGTTCCTAGTTACTGGAGATATTATAGGTCATGTGGACTACATATTTTGGATATAGATGATGTTACTTACTATATGCTACAACAGAAGAGATATTCATTTGAGAGAAGATTGTTGGAAAGAATGTGGGAACAACAATTGGAAGTCTCAGAAGAGTCTGTTGGTGCTTTAGAGTTGATCAGAATTTTTAAACAAAAAATCAAGGATTTGGAGCAAGAGGAAGAAATTGAGAAAGGACCTTAAGAGTTTGATTTACAATAACACTTCCCAAATGGTTCTCAGTTCACCATGTCTAACACACATAAGAACTGGCTAGTCCATAAGCAAACGGTTTGTGGTAAAGACTTCTCAAATCTGTTGAAAGCTGGTAGGTTGCTAAAAACTATATGGTTCTAACCCACCTTGTTTCGAGACAAATAGTTGGCTAGTCCTAGACAAATGGTACTAGGTAAAGACATTATCAAATCTGTCGATGGTTGACAGTTTACCAAAAATGTAGGGTTATCAGTACACCTTATTCTTTATGAATAAAGTATTGGCTATTACAGAGGGTACGACTAACTGGTAAAGAATAAATCAAATCCGTTGATAGTTGATGATTTGCTAAAAATCATGAAGCCAATACATATTGGTTTTTGTTGTTAACTGTTTTATTTCAGGTATGAAGTTGCAAGCAAAGAAGTATTAAAGGAATGAATACTTAGAAGGTTTTGTCTCATCAAATCAAGACAGAAGTTCATGATCAAGGGTTCATAGATTTAACTCAAGAAGACAATTATTGTTGCTGCAAAATCAAGTGAATGTTCACAAGACACAAGAATATCATAGTTTGAAGACAAAGATGATGTCCATAAGACTTGAAGGTTATCTTAGCAGAAGAAGATCTACATTGAAGTGTTTGGCTACATTCAGTTGGATACAAGTACAAATTCTAAGTTCAATCCAAGTTTAAAGAGAAGACTGAAGACACGTATTCTAAATACATTCAGTACAAAGAGAAACAAGAAGACAACAAGTTATCATTCTTGTTTAGGGGATGATTATTGGGAATTATTGTTAAGTCTCAAGTACCGTCAGTGTAATTTAAGTACTGTTAGTATTATTCAAGTACCGTTAGTGTTAACGCGGTACAAAGTAAGTATTGCTACTTATAAAGTAAGTACTGCTATATTGATTAGGACGAATATATCTTTATATAAAATATGTCATAGTTATAGTTAGAGTATATATTATGTGATATACTTAATAGTTATAATATTAATAATCTGTCTTCTGTGATATACTTATCTTTATAGAATATTCTAAGGTTTCTACGGTTCCTTACTTTATAAAAGGAACATAGGTATGATAACATTCATGTACCTCATTCAAGTCAATTAATAAGAGAATCGAATAGTTAAAAGTAATTATTTTCTTCTATGCTTTATAAGTTAGATTCCGCATAACTTATTTAGCTTGAGTAAGAGTTCTCAAAGTGTTTTAGTTTGATTATAAACTACTATACTAGTTCTTAACAGAATATAGATCCAATCAAAGGGATCAACATATGCTATAGAAGATTGTCCTTGGGTTAGTCCAATCCATTGTCTTCCTAAGAGGGGAGGAATGACTGTTGTGACCAAGAACATAACGAATTTGTTTAGAAAAGAATCTTTACCGGATGGCGTGTGTGTATTGACTACCGCATATTAAGTGATGTCACACGAAAAGATCACTTTCCTCTACCATTCATGGACCAAATGTTGGAAAGACTTGCAGGAAACAAATTATTTTGTTTTCTCGATGGTTTTTCCAGATATTTCCAAATACCTATCGAACCATCCAATCAAGATAAGACCACCTTTACGTTTCCTTTTGGAAGGTTTTCTTATAAGCGTATTCCGTTTGGTCTTTGCAATGCAACTACGACTTTTCAAAAGTGTATGATCGCGATCTTTTAGGACATGATTGAAGTATCCATGGAAGTATTCACGGATGATTTCTCATTCTTCATAAAGTCATTCGAGTCTTTCCCTTTTAATCTAAAGAATATGCTCATCTGATGCAAACAAGCTAATCTTGTGCTCAATTAGGAGAAATGTCACTTCATTGTGACTGAAGGAATTGTGCTCGGTCACAAAATCTCCGAAGCTGGATTCGAGGTAGACAAGGCTAAGATCGAAGTGATTTCCAAATTACCACCACCCACTAACGTTAAAGCCGTTAGAAGTTTTCTAGGTCATGCGGGATTCTACCACCGATTCATAAAATATTTTTGCAAAATCGCTAGACCAATGACCAAACTTCTAGAAAAAAGACAAAGTCTTTCAAATCAACGAAGAATGCATGAAGGCATTCGACAAGCTTAAAGACATGTTAACTAATGCACCAATCATGGTCTCACCGGACCGGTCGCGGAAGTTTGAACTTATGTGTGATGCAAGAGATTTCACTGTAGGAGCCGTATTAGGACAACGCGAAGTAATACATTTTCGGCCTATACACTTTGCGAGTAAAACTCTAAATATCATGCAACTCAACTACAAAATCACTGAGAAGGAACTACTCGTCGTAGTCTTTGCTTTTGTCAATTTACGATCATATCTTGTGTTGTCGAAAATGATTGTATTCACCGATCATTCCGCGTTGAAATATCTTTTCTCTAAGCAAGAGGCTAAGCCGCGTCTTATTAGATGGATTTTGCTACTCCAAGAATTCGAAATTGAAATTAAAATAAGAAAGGATCATAAAATGTCGCAGCCGATCATTTGTCGCGACATGAAAATCCAACCATGGAAGAGTTAACGGACAAAGATATCGACGATTACTTTCCCGATGAAACTCTTTTGAAAATCACTACGGATGAACCCAAATCTTCATGGTTTGCAGATTTTGCAAATTACCTCGTTGGAAGAATCCTAAGAAAAGGTTTAACCTATCACCAACGATGTAAGTTCTTTTTCGACCGTAAGCACTATTTCTGGGAAGATTCCTATCTTTTCAAAGTGTACCGTGATGGCATAATTAGCAGATGTGTTTATGGTGTGGAAATAAGAAAGATCCTTGATGAATGTCATCATGGCCCTACTGGGGGACATTATGGTCCTTCCACCACTGTGAAAAAACTCTTTGATGCTGGTTTTTATTGGCCAACAATTTTTAAGGAGGCACATACTATAGTCCAAAATTGTGATGCTTGCCAACGTACCGGTAGCCTCTCACGAAGAGATGCGATGCCTCAAAACAACATCCAAGTTAGCGAAATATTTGACATATGGGGAATTGATTTCATGGTACCCTTTCCCAAATCTCATAAGTTTGAATACATCTTAGTCGTTATTGATTACGTGTCCAAATAGGCAGAAGCCGAGGCTTTACCCACAAATGATGCACGAGCCGTAATCGACTTTTTGAAAAAAAATTCTCTCGTTATAGAATGCCGAAAGCTTTAATTAGCGATCGAGGATCCCATTTTTGTAATAAGCAAATGGAAAAGATCTTAAAGCATTATGGAGTAACCCATCGCTTTGCCACTGCTTATCATCTACAAACGAGTGGACAAGTTGAAAATACCAACAGAGCCTTAAAATGAATACTCGAGAAAATGGTTAAGTACAATCCTTTAGTTTGGTCAAGTAAACTTGACAATGCTCTGTGGGCATTCTGAACAGCTTATAAAACACCAATTGGCACAACACCGTATCGTTTGTTATACGGTAAAATGTGCCATTTGCCCCTTGAAATAGAACATCGTGCTTATTGGGCATTGAGAAGCTGTAATCCCGATCTCAAGGTCACCGGAGAAAACCGATTCTTGCAATTGCATGAACTCGATGAATTAAGACTCCAAGCATGTGAGAATTCCAAACTTTACAAAGCACATACCAAAGCTTATCATGACAAGAAACTTCGAATAAGAAAATATTTCAAGAAAAGAGATAAAGTTCTCTTGTTTAATATGAGGTATAAATTCAAAGCTCCAAAGCTTAGACAAAAGGGATACGGTCCTTTTGTAGTGAAACATGGATACCCGTCCGGTTATGTTGAATTATATGACAAAAATGGAGGAAGCTTCATTGTTAATGGACACCGTGTTAAACTATATCGTGATAAATCGAGTGAGGACTTTCAGTCGATAAAAATAAAGAAAAGTAAAAAAAAGTATGAGTCCGGTTGATGACTCAATAATAAAATAAGCGCTCCTCGAGAGGCAACCCGTGTGTTTTAAGTGTGATTTTCTTTATAAAATAAATTCATGCTTATACCCCACAATTTTTTAACCAATGTTCCGCTTAAGTGTGAGGGAGTGTAGCATGTGTCGTTTTATAAAAACCTATAAAACCAAAAAAGAGTGTTTTTTGTATTTTTGTATGTACCGCAAATTGAAGGCGAAGACGAGACTCGTGTGCTCTTTATGATGCAAGATACGCTCGTGATTCTGGTTTTTATCTTATTTCCCTAACTTTTGTTCAGTTTTATCATATTGAGGACAATGCTCAACTTAAGTGTGAGGGGGTTGTAGGGAAAACGAGAAATGTTGCTTAAATGGCATATTTTTGGGCAATTTTAAAAAAATTAAACTTGTTTACCCTCATAAATAAAAAGTTCAAGCAAATGTATATAAATAATTAAGAAATTATCCAACCGGTAATTTTTGAAAATTTAAGATATATTTTTGTGTCAAACTTACCCAAGTCAAACTCTCATATAATAGTAGTGAGAAAAATCCAAAAATAAGAGAAAGTTGCAAGTTCGATGTTTGTCAATACAACATTAACTTTGCAAGTATGTCGATCCATGGCTAAGAGTTTTAGCCAAGAAAAAAAAGAGAAAAAGAAAGAAAAAGTCAAAAGACAAATAAATAGCCAATGAGCTATAATATTATGAAGTTGAAGGAAGAAGAAGAAATAAAAGGTATCGATTAGCCAATGTGCTAAGTCGTGATACATGTTACTTCAATTCATATGTTGCTAGCGTAGTATAGTTAGAAATAAAAGACTTTCTAGACTTTTATGGGTATGGACTTTATATCTCAATTTTTCAACTTAAAGGCTTAAACCAATGTGTTTTATCTTGTACTTGTACTTGGTAGACTTGCATCGAAATTTTACAAGTCACATGTACCTTTGGATTTAATTTTCTTTTCTTCTTGCTTGAGGGCAAGCAAAACATAAGTGTGAGAGGATTTGATAACGCCCATATCCAACTTGTTTTTGGGAGCGTTATCCGTACTTTTTTACATGTAGATTGGTTATATCTATAATGCTTTTGTGCATATTTGTGCCAAAATGTGTTTGCAAGTCTATGTGTAGCCAATTGCATGGATAAAAAAGAAAGTGATGCAAAAGTGAAGATTTGTACAAGTACGAAGAATCCTAGTCAAGTTCAAGACCCGTGTACGAGTTACAAGCCTTTGAAGATCCATTCCGGGTGCGAGAACAAGTATTTTCAAGAAGTGTACAAGCCTTACAAGTATTCCCGACCTTGGGAAATGCAAGAGAAATGATGTAGATAGTTCTAGTTACAAGTGCTAAAGATACTCAACATGAAAGTAGATGCCAACAGTTTTGAAATATGTTGCCAACAATCTTCATTTGCCACCAACATTTTGGAGTGGCGAACGAAGTTAATGTAGGCAGATTTCTACAACAACCTACAAACACCTTCTTGAAGCATCTAAAAAAGGCACATGAAGCTTCTATGTGGATTTCTAGAACACCCTTGGCTCCAAGCAAAAGCCTTTGGCTCCAAGCTATGCATTGAAGGCATGCCTTAAATTTGCCAATAAATAAGACCCTTAGTGTCATGTAACCATAACATTCATTTCCTATGTTTCATATGCTTTCATAACATCCAAATACTCTCTCAACCTTGTCCAGATTACTATTCCCGGATTTGAGCAAGGAGGGGATAGAAAAGTCACTTATGGAGTCCTAAAAGCAAAGTTAACATAACAAAACTCTTAGGGATCATTACCATAACAATTAGCACTATATTTCTACTTTGTAAGACTCTTGATTATGACATCTAAGGCTATTATTTCTGAGTTTATTTTATTGTTTAGTATGAGTGGCTAAATTCATTCTACACTTGGTAGGATGATGTTTGTGGTATGAAATTGTGGTTGTGATTGTGATTTATATTTTAATTCAATTTCAAGCTTTTCATTTGAATCATTGGTATTGACCATTTCTTAAGAAGTTTTGATCACTAAGAAACATAATTATAAGTTGTTAGTGCAAACA
Organism: Glebionis coronaria; assembly: GCA_025667525.1. Lineage (NCBI taxonomy): Eukaryota > Viridiplantae > Streptophyta > Magnoliopsida > Asterales > Asteraceae > Glebionis > Glebionis coronaria. Next base: position 221,846,384 of record CM046878.1, read on the forward strand.
TTACGATGTTTAGTCGATATAATCTCTTCGTGTTTTGTTGATGACAAACGTATAAGTCGCAGTACATTATGTAAAATTGTAACAACCCATTTTGGAAATGGAAATATCACAGTAATTATGGCGTGTCATCAAAGCATACAAGGAAAAATGTCTAAACATTACTTGACCATAAAAAGGAAAATACCGGAATCAAACATCGGTAGTCCAAAAGTAAAGCTCATCACACATAAACATAGTATAAGAAAGGAAAAGGACTAAACAATGTCCAAAGCATAAGTATCATAAGAAAGGAAATGCATAATGTAAAGAAGGCTAGACAGCGTCCAGTCCATATGCACGTACTCTTAGTGTCTACGAGCGTCCCTGAGTACCTACCGTTTTGGGAACATAGAAAAGGAAAACGGCTGAGCAAAACGCTCAGTGCACGGATGTACAATAAAGCATGAATAGGATAAGCATATAACGTAATAACAGCGGAAGAAAACTAAGTCTCGAGTAACCTGGTTAAGTCTTGATAAAACTTGTTTTATAGTTTGAAAGTCTTATGTTTATCTTATAAAAACTGTTTGTCATATTTTACCATTAGCCAATATAGGTCATGAAAATCCACCGTGCATGAATAATTGGAGGGGTGACCTCATCATGCAAATTAGAGGGGCTGCCTCTAATTTAACATACTGGTTTTTGGGTAGGAGGGATCAGCTCCTTGTGAAGGATGCAAGGCACACACCACATTCACCATGTAATCCTGAATAAAACATGTAACTAGGATGCACGCATACGCCCCACATGATAAATATAAATAAATGGCCAAAAGCTGAAGGGACGCCACGAGCAATCACTCCGCCGTGGTGAAGTCATAACAATAGTGCCTCTAATGTTATGGTTATGGTACCTCCATAACTAGGTGAAACTGGTCATGCATGTATATGGCTATAGGTAATCTTAATTAAACATAAGCAATCAAACACGTAACTTATACTATGGGAAAACAGTTGGCTGCATACGGGGAATCCTAATAAGGAAAGAATGTCCATACTGAAAGGACGGGAATCCGTACCTTATGTCGAGTGAACGAGAAAGACGAACTGCGAGGAATCCTACTTCCGAATCACTAGTGCTACATAAATACGTACATGAGTAAGTATCTGCTTACTAAATACATAGCTGGTTTTATGTCATGTCTTAGCTTATTTTATGTGTTCTTACCATGTTTTACTGTTTTAAGCCTTAAATTGTGTTAAATCTTATATTCTGTTTAATGTGATTAAGTATTTCTGGTATTTCATGTGTTATTTTACTTACTATGTAATAATAAGTAACTTTCTAAAAATAACAGGTTTCCTAAAATAGAAAGTTTCCAAAAATAGAAAGTTTCCAAAAATAGAAAGTTACCAAAAATAGAAAGTTTCCAAAAATAGATTTACTGCTTAAAATAGATAAGTTTCTAAAAATAGAAAGTTTCCATAAAGAGATTAGCTGCCTTAAATAAATAAGTTTCCGTAATTAGATTAGCTGCCTGAAATAAATAAGTTTCTAAAAATAGTTGGTTTCCATAAATAGATTAGCTGCCTTATTTAATTAAGTTTCTAAAAATAGAAAGTTTCCATAATTAGAAATAAGCTGGTTAAATAAGCTAAGTATATAAGCCTAAGTGTTTTTCATGATTATTTTCTAAGTCATATGGTATAGTGTATAGTTTAATAATTATCTCATGTAATTTAATTAAACTATAGGTTATAATATTTAATTAAAGTATAACATGTTTTTAATTAAATAAGTTAACTACTTAGGTTAAAATATGTATTATTATATATTAATAATATAACCTAAGTCATGTTAATTAATTAATTATATCCATGGTTTTAAAATAATTAATTATAAGTCTTAAATATATATATACTTAGGTTAAAATAATTTCATGATCATTAATAATTAAATAACCTAAGTCATGTTATTAAATTAGTCACATCATTTTATTAATTTAATTTTAACCTAAGATCATAAACATAAAAAAACTAACATACACCATGAACCGTATCTAGGCTAAAAACATGAACCGGACATGAAATCGACACCGTACCCCGAACCAACTCGGGGTACCCCGTTTTTCCCTTGCTGCCGTGGGACCTACACGCACCAACCAAGACCATATGGTCTTGGTGGTGGTCGGCTTGGCAAACCAAAACCCATTCGGGTTCGGTTGCAGCCTGCGGCCAAAACAAACACCCCTTAAAAACACTCTTTTGATTTTATTTAACACCAAAACATGTTAGATCCATGATTAATTATTATGTTTTTGTAAAAACATCACATGTTCATAATTTATATAAAGATTAAATCAAAAGAAAAGGTTTAAAAAGGTTTTACCGAATTCGTGGATCAAGAGGACGAAGAACGAACACGATCAATCACCAAAACTTCAAGATCAAAGATCAAAAATCACCTTGTATGGTGTTTGTAGGGTGGCGGCACAAAGAGACAAAAGAAGGAGGAGGTTTTAGGTTTTCTTAAAATCTTTAGTAAAGTTTATTTGAGTAGTGAAAAAGTAAATAACCCCCTTTAGTAAATTTGACAAATGGGCTTGGCCCATTTGTCCTTGTTGGCCGCAGGTAGGGACCCCACTTGGGGTACCCGAACCTTTTTCCGTGTCTCGTTATTTAGTTACACGTTTGTGATTATTTATGTTTGTGTTTTAGTTACGTTCATGATTTCATGATCGCATGTTCGTGATTAATTATCGTTAAATGATTATTACGTGATCGTGCATGGTAAATACTTATCGTGTTCTAACACGTACGTAATACGTAAACTCCTAACACGTAATCGTAATCATGCTATATTAGGAAAGTTTTAATCTAGTACGTACGATCCTAAGGGTACTATGCATGGTAAAAGCATGCGGGTTTTACAACTCTTCCCCCCTAAAAAGAATAATTCGTCCCCGAATTATAGATAAAGTAAACTAGAAAAGAAGAACATACCCGAATTCAAAATATGAAATGAGGGTAAGAAGCCCAGATAGACTCCTTTGTTTCCCAAGTGGCTTCCCGCTCGGTATGATCCCTCCTTAGAATTTTGACGAATGGAATCGTCTTCTTTCTCATGACTCGTTCTTGTCTGTCAAGAACTCGTTCGGGTTCTTCTATAAAAGTAAGATGTTCACGTATCTGTTCCAGTGGATACTGAACCATGTGAAGGGGATGATACTGGTACCCTCTGAGTAAGGACACATGAAACACATTGTGTACATGCGAAAGCTGCGGAGGTAACGCCAATCGGTAAGATACTTCACCGACTCGTTCAATGATATCAAACGGTCAGATGAAACGAGGACTGAGCTTCCCTTTAATCCCGAAGCGTCTAACACCACGTGCCGGCGAACCCTTAAGGAAGACGTGATCTCCTACGTTAAAGTGTATATCCCTACGATGCTTATCGGCGTAACTCTTCTTACGTGACCGTGCCTCCTGAATTTTCTGCTTAGCTACTGCGATCTTCTCATTGGTCATCTCTATGATTTCCGGTCCTTAGAGTGTTCACTCGCCAACCTGATCCCAGCATATTGGGGCACGACACTTTCTGCCATACAACATCTCAAATGGAGCACACTTGATGCTTGCGTGCCAGCCGTTGTTGTATGCAAACTCCACCAAACAGATGTATTCGTCCCAATCACCCGTCCATTCCAACGCACATGACCTCAACATATCCTCCAATGTCTGAATGGTTCGCTCCGACTGTCCGTCCGTTTGAGGATGAAAAGCCGTGCTAAGCTTAAGTTGTGTACCCCAAGCTTTCTGCAGACTTTTCCAAAAGCGCGAAGTGAATCGAGGATCTCTGTCTGAGACGATGCTGGATGGTGCACCGTGGAGTCTCGTGATCTCTCGTCTGTACGTATCTGCGAGTTTACTTACCGAATCTTTCTTGCGGATCGGTAAGAAATGAGCTGATTTGGTAAGTCGATCAACGATGACCCAAATTGCATCGTGCTTCCTTTGGTAGGAGGAAGACCGGTAACAAAATCCATGGTGATTTTGTCCCACTTCCACTCTGGAATATCTAACGGTTGAAGGAGACCGCCAGATCGCTGATGCTCGATCTTAACCTGCTGGCAGGTAAGACATTTGGAGACATAAGTGGTCACATCCTTTTTCATACCACTCCACCAAAAGTACTGTTTGATGTCATGGAACATCTTAGTCGAACCAGGATGTATCGAGAATGGGGAGCTATGAGCTTCAGCTAACAAAGCTTCTCGGAGTTCTTGGTCATCAGGAACACAAAGTCTAGTGCCCTGCCATACGATACCATCTACATCTACTCTGAATTCTGTCTGCTTCTCCAAATTATGTACTATCGCCGAGATTTCTCCGTCATCCTTCTGAGCTTCCTTGATCTTAGATAGTAACTCGGGTTCTACTCTAAGATTAGCCCAGTAACCGTGCTGTCCACGTACCATGATCTCGATGTCTAGTCGCTCCAAGTCTTTAATGATTTCCTCTTCGATTTTAATGGTGTTGATCATTCCGGACTTCCTGCTAAGAGCATCTGCTACTACATTTGCCTTTCCGGGATGATACTGTAGATTAATGTCATAATCCTTCAACAGCTCTAACCATCTCCTCTGCCTCATGTTCAGTTCACGTTGAGTGAAGATATACTTCAAGCTCTTGTGGTCCGTGAAAATTTCACATGATTCTCCATATAAGTAGTGCCTCCATATCTTCAATGCAAACACGACTGCAGCAAGTTCCAGGTCATGCGTGGGGTAATTTTCTTCATAAGGCTTAAGCTGCCGTGAAGCGTACGCGATCACTTTCCCATGTTGCATGAGAACACAACCAAGTCCCTTCCCCGATGCATCGCTGTAGATTTGAAATCCACCCGTACCAGATGGTAGAGTAAGAATAGGTGAAGATACTAGCTTCTGCTTTAGGTCTTCAAAGCTCTTCTCTCGATCTTCAGTCCAGACGAATTTCTCCCCTTTCCGCATCAGTTTGGTCAATGGTAGTGCTAGGCGGGAAAAGTTCTCCATGAACCTACGGTAATATCCAGCTAAGCCTAAGAAACTGCGGACTTCCGTCGCTGATGTCGGCCTTGGCCACTTAGTAATGGCCTTAACCTTCGCTGGATCCATAGTGATTCCTTCTGCTGATACAATGTGACCTAAGAATGCCACCTTTTCTAACCAGAACTCACACTTGGAGAATTTAGCATACAGCTTCTTCTGGCGAAGAATCTGTAGTACTGTACGAATATGGTCTTCGTGTTCCTCCTTGGGCTTTGAGAAAATCAGGATATCATCGATGAAAACAATGACAAACTTGTCCAGAAATTCCTGGAAGATTCTGTTCATCAAATCCATGAACACTGCTGGAGCATTTGTCAGGCCAAATGGCATAACTACAAACTCGTAGTGGCCATACCGGGTACGAAAGGCAGTCTTAGCGATGTCCTGCTCCTTGACCCGTAGCTGATGATAGCCTGACCTAAGGTCAATCTTGGAGAAGTGTTTGGCCCCTTGGAGTTGGTCAAACAGATCGTCAATGTGTGGCAGTGGATACCTATTCTGAATGGTAATCTTGTTGAGCTCGCGATAGTCTATGCAAAGACGCATACTGTCGTCCTTCTTCTTAACAAACAAGACCGGTGCGCCCCATGGAGATGCGCTCGGTCGAATGAAACCTCGTTCAAGAAGTTATTGCAGTTGATCCTTCAGCTCCTTCAGATCTATGGGAGCCATGCGATAAGGAGCCTTGGAGATTGGTTCAGCTCCTGGAACCAGCTCGATACTGAATTCCACTTCCCGTGCAGGTGGTATGCCCGGAAGTTCTGCTGGAAACACATCTTGGAATTCCGACACTATAGGTTGATCCTGAATCGATGGAGATTCAACATCCATGTCATGAACCGTAGCTAGATAACCCTCGCAGCCATGTGACAGTAGTGCACGCGCTTGTAGGGTGGATATGACTTGTACAGACCGTCCGGGTATGAACCCATTATGAATGTACTCTGGTGCATTGACATCACCGAAGATAACTCGATATGAATGGCAGTCTATGGTAGCATGATACTTGGATAGCCAACCCATGCCCAAAATCATGTCGAAGTCATTCATGTCCAGCGGAAGTGCGTCGACAGGTCGAACCTTATCATCAAATTCTAGGGGAAGACTCGTGTATACATGGGTGATTAATACAGAGTCCCTTAAAGGCGTGGAAATAGTAAGCCTATTTTCTAGTGGCAAGGGAGGCATCCTAATGTTCTTAGCATAAGCAGTAGAAATAACTGAGTGAGTAGCACCCGTATCGAAAGGAACACATGCAGCTTGACCATACATATACAAGATTCCGGTGATGGTACCTGTAGACTTGTTGGTCTGGTCTCGAGATGTCGTGTAGACACGCCCGACAGTATGAGGCGGCTTGGTATCAGCATGTCCCGATGTACCCTCCATCTCGCCCTTACGGCAATCCTTCATAATATGGCCAGGAAGACCACACTTGAAGCACGCATCAGTATTACAGCGACATGGTCCTGGGTACCTATGGTGGCAAGTAGAGCAAAGAGGATGAGTGTATCCTCCAGCAGGTGCTCTAGCTGGTTGGGAACCTGATAAAACATTTTACATAAGACATGGTAATTGGGTACAAAGGACAAAGCGGATAATCGTAAGATTGAATACCAGTGATAGCTGGACGGCTAGGCTGCGAACCTCTCTGGTTCTGGTCCCTACCATTTCCATGGTTCCTGGTGGAAGTTGGCTGAAGTGTCAGAATATGAGTTATAACATAAAACATAAGGAATTTCGTAAGTATTAGGACCTGTTGTTGTTGGAGTGCCCGACGTTGTTACGATAATTGTCATTACCACCACGCCTATCCGTAGCAGAACGGTCGTTAGTCTGACTGTTTCCCTTGGGCTGATGAGGCTGCTGCTGAGTAGCCGGCTGAGACCGGTCCCCAGTTTTCTGCCTGGAAGATATAGTTAAAGAGATGAATAATTGACATATGGAAAGTTTACGGATTGGTCACCGCTTGAATACGAATTTTTACCTTTTGTCGGGTCTTTCAGCTTCCCCGAACTCATCTCTCTCCTGCAGCATCTCCAGTTTTCGTGCTGCATCGGCCACTTGTGCTATAGTGTTGAACGTAGCACATACCAGATTGTTTGCGACCGATGTGCAAAGAGCCCACCTAAAGTGATGTGCCTGCTCTTCAGGAGTACCTGCTGCCGCGCCAAGGAAACCAGCCAAGCGAAGAAAGCGCTGCATAAACTCGTTGCTATTCTCCCCAGCTCTCTGTCGGATCCCATGGTACTCTCTCTTGAGCTTGTCCTGCTCAGCTTTGGGAAATAACTGCTCCATCACCCTGTCCTTGAACTGAGCCCAAGTCAAACCAGCAACCCACTCATCACCACCTTCAGATTGCATCAATGCTAACCACCAGTTGAGTACATCGCCTTCGAACCAATAGCATGCCAACCTCGCCTTGTATGCGGGGTCACAACCCATAGCGTTGAAAATCTTCTCGATGTGAGCCAACCAGCTTTCAGGATCGCTGGGGCTATCTGTCTTCTCAAAAGCTCGAGGGCGGAGCTTGTTGAATCTTTCCATCCATACTGCTAATGTCACTGGAGGAGGAGGAGGTGGTGGCTGATTGTGCTGCTGATTGTTGGCATCTTGAACTTCAGCCCTGATGTCATTCCTCAGTTGATGAAGCAAGGCTTGCATGGCAGCCTGAATTGCAGCATTGAGCTGCTCCTGTTCGCGTGTGAGAACCATCTGACAGTATAACATAAAACATATGATTAAACAGATCAAAACATAAAATATAATATATATACATGAAAAAATTTTATACTAAAATTTCACGAGAAAAATTTTATGCAAGAAAATTTTGTGTATGAATGCATGATGCAGTTTTATGAAAACTTTTGTATGCTCGAGAGTGAACGCCTCTGGTCAGTTCACCCAAAACAAAAGACATAGCGAGGGGACGCCTATGGGTCGGTCCCAAATCTAAAAGTTTCGATAAACCACATGCGACTAAATAGGGCCAGTCCTGTACCAACCATTACTTAGTCAAAAACCCTGCAACAATGACATGTATATGTATGCTTAAAAATGATGAATGCATGAAAACAACTGTCAGTTCTAGGAAGACCGTAGTGACTACCAACTAATCACAGGTCATATTTGAGAGCCTACAGGTCGAAGCCTTGGCTCTGATACCATAATTGCAACACCCCATTTTGGAAATGGAAATATCACAGTAATTATGGCGTGTCATCAAAGCATACAAGGAAAAATGTCTAAACATTACTTGACCATAAAAAGGAAAATACCGGAATCAAACATCGGTAGTCCAAAAGTAAAGCTCATCACACACAAACATAGTATACTAAAGGAAAAGGACTAAACAATGTCCAAAGCATAAGTATCATAAGAAAGGAAATGCATAATGTAAAGAAGGCTTGAAAGCTTCCAGTCCATATGCACGTACTCTTAGTGTCTACGAGCGTCCCTGAGTACCTACCGTTTTGGGAACATAGAAAAGGAAAACGGCTGAGCAAAACGGTCAGTGCACGGGTGTACAATAAAGCATGAATAGGATAAGCATATAACGTAATAACAACGGAAGAAAACTAAGTCCCGAGTAACCTGGTTAAGTCTTGATAAAACTGGTTTTATAGTTTGAAAGTCTTATGTTTATCTTATAAAAACTATTTGTCATATTTTACCATTAGCCAATATAGGTCATGAAAATCCACCGTGCATGAATAATTGGAGGGGTGACCTCATCATGCAAATTAGAGGGGCTGCCTCTAATTTAATATACTGGTTTTTGGGTAGGAGGGATCAGCTCCTTGTGAAGGATACAAGGCACACACCACATTCACCATGTAATCCTGAATAAAACATGTAAGTAGGATGCACCCATACGCCCCACATGATAAATATAAATAAATGGCCAAAAGCTGAAGGGACACCACGAGCAATCACTCCGCCGTGGTGAAGTCATAACATCAGTGCCTCTAATGTTATGGTTATGGTACCTCCATAACTAGGTGAAACTGGTCATGCATGTATATGGCTATAGGTAATCATAATTAAACATAAGCAATCAAACACGTAACTTATACTACGGGAAAACAGTTGGCTGCATACGGGGAATCCTAATAAGGAAAGAATGTCCATACTGAAAGGACGGGAATCCGTACCTTATGTCCAGTGAACGAGAAAGACGAACTGCGAGGAATCCTACTTCCGAATCACTAGTGCTATATAAATACGTACATGAATAAGTATCTGCTTACTAAATACATAGCTGGTTTTATGTCATGTCTTAGCTTATTTTATGTGTTCTTACCATGTTTTATTGTTTTAAGCCTTAAACTGTGTTAAATCTTATATTCTGTTTAATCTGATTAAGTATTTATGGTATTTCATGTTTTATCTTACTCACTGTGTAATAATAAGTAACTTTCCAAAAATAGCAGGTTTCCTAAAATAGAATGTTTCCAAAAATAGAAAGTTTCCAAAAATAGAAAGTTTCCAAAAATAGAAAGTTACCAAAAATAGAAAGTTTCCAAAAATAGATTTACTGCTTAAAATAGATAAGTTTCTAAAAATAGAAAGTTTCCATAAATAGATTAGCTGCCTTAATTAAATAAGTTTCCATAATTAGATTAGCTGCCTGAAATAAATAAGTTTCTAAAAATAGCTGGTTTCCATGAATAGATTAGCTACCTTATTTAATTAAGTTTCTAAAAATAGAAAGTTTCCATAATTAGAAATAAGTTGGTTAAATAAGCTAAGTATATAAGCCTAAGTGTTTTTCATGATTATTTTCTAAGTCATATGGTATAGTGTATAGTTTAATAATTATTTCATGTAATTTAATTAAACTATAGGTTATAATATTTAATTAAAGTATAACATGTTTTTAATTAAATAAGTTAACTACTTAGGTTAAAATATGTATTATTATATATTAATAATATAACCTAAGTCATGTTATTTAATTAATTATATCCATGGTTTTAAAATAATTAATTAATTATAAGTCTTAAATATATAAATACTTAGGTTAAAATAATTTCATGATCATTAATAATTAAATAACCTAAGTCATGTTATTAAATTAATCACATCATTTTATTAATTTAATTTTAACCTAAGATCATAAACATAAAAGAAACTAACATACACCATGAACCGGATCTAGGCTAAAAACATGAACCGGACATGAAATCGACACCGTACCCCAAACCAACTCGGGGTACCCCGTGTTTCCCTTGCTGCCGTGGGACCCACACGCACCAACCAAGACCATATGGTCTTGGTGGTGGTCGGCTTGGCAAACCGAAACTCATTCGGGTTCGGTTGCAGCCTGCGGCCAAACCAAACACCCCTTAAAAACACTCTTTTGATTTTATTTAACACCAAAACATATTAGATCCATGATTAATTATTATGTTTTTGTAAAAACATCACATGTTCATAATTTATAAAAAGATTAAATCAAAAGAAAAGGTTTACAAAGGTTATACCGAATTCGTGGATCAAGAGGACGAAGTACTAACACGATCAATCACCAAAACTTCAAGATCAAAGATCAAAAATCACCTTGTATGGTGTTTGTAGGGTGGCGGCACAAAGAGACAAAGGAAGGAGGAGGTTTTAGGTTTTCTTAAAATCTTCTATAAAGTTTATTTGAGTAGTGAAAAAGTAAATAAGCCCCTTTAGTAAATTTGACAAATGGGCTTGGCCCATTTATCCTTGTTGGCCGCGGTTAGGGACCCCACTTGGGGTACCCGTACCTTTTTCCGTGTCTCGTTATTTAGTTACACGTTTGTGATTATTTATGTTCGTGTTTTAATTACGTTCATGATTTCATGATCGCATGTTCGTGATTAATTATCGTTAAATGATTATTACGTGATCGTGCATGGTAAATACTTATCGTGTTCTAACACGTACGTAATACGTAAACTCCTAACACGTAATCGTAATCATGCTATATTAGGAAAGTTTTAATCTAGTACGTACGATCCTAAGGGTACTATGCATGGTAAAAGCATGCGGGTTTTACAAAAATGCTTTGGTACTCGTAATCACTCAATCATACATTTGTATACTTCTCTCGACACCTTCAAGATCGATTTCGGCATGGATCACTCAAGGTATGAATAAACAAATCATTAACCTAACTAAGTGATCAAGGATTTAGTTTTTCTTAAAACTCACCTTTTATTAAATGTGATAAAAGTTTTTAATAATGTAAGACCCCCAAATTTATACAACTCAATACAACGGAAGACTCGTTGGTGTTACGGGATAGCACATTACTCACATCATAGACAACGCTTAAAAATCGCGTCGTTTATTAATAAAGCATTTCCATTCATAAATATCAGATTTACATAGGTCCCAAGTCATATTATTTCATACAAAGTTTTATAAAGTATTTGAATCGAAATTATTATTTAAGTGCGGGCCATGAATTCTTGTCGTCTTCCCGAGAATTACCTTCAAGTACCTGAGATAAAACATGTTAAAAGAAAAGGTCAGCGATAACGCCGAGTGAATTCATAGAGTTTAATGAAATCCATCAATATAACATCGGTATAAAATTGTTACCGAAAATCATTTTGTACAAATCATTGTAATAGGCCATAAAATAGCCAAAGTCATTTTATAGAAATCCTTATCAAATCGTAATATAGGCTTTTGCCTTCAAAATCATTATACGAACCATTGTCGTTAACAACATCATACAATACGTTTTATAACGTTGTATAGAAATAAAAACCGTTATATGAATCTGGTTATGAAAAACCAAAACACGAACATAATATCAATAGTAAGACCCCATATTGCTAGTCAGGCAATATATCGTAATTCGGTGCATATAGCAGTATTTTGTTAATTGGATTATTATAAGCCGCATGACATTGTTACCTTACTAAACCAAACAACGGGTAGCTAGCCCGAAACTCATTTTGCCCATCTAAATTAGCGTGTCGTCACAAAGGTCACGCTATGGAAATCTTCTCATACATAAATTCGCTTACCAATCAAAGTGGCACGACGGGGATCAACCGTCAAGGCGCGAACTGGGGTGATCGTCCCCAAATAGTACTATTATATGCATAAGCGTCTACCAAATCCCGGTATTTCACAATTCATGCTAATGGGACTTTTAGTGACATAACCTAACTTTAATAATCCATTTTATTTCATCTATCCGGTCATTTAATCATTCATAGGGTCATATAATCATCCGGGTCCAAATCAATAAACAAACAATCGGGACAAATGATGTCCTATTTTGTCAAAACTAACATGTTATCCCCCTCGCGGGGTTATGAAACATTTCATAAAAACATTTAAAAGAGTGCGAGGCTATGAACTCACGTTGATGTGGGAGAGCGGGTTATCGGCAATTCGGACGTGTGGTACGTGCTTCAATCAAGGAAACCTATATAAATAATAATCGGTCTTAGACGTTTGTCCAATGACTTTATAAAAATAACAATTATGTATACATATGATGATTATATATATATGATGATCAAGTGGGTTTACATATTCTCATTTACTCATTTTGGTGTTATGTGTCGATAACTTTTATACTAGTTTACTAGTTTTACTTATTTACGTGTTTTAGGTCCAATAAGCCTATTATAAGTTCATTAACTTGTATTAATCCATTTCATACTTGTATTATCAGTATTTATACTTTATATGTTGGGCCCAAATGGGTTAAGCCCAATAAATAAGTTTATAAGTGTTTTAGTCCATTTTGTTGTATTATTAGTCCAATAACGTTAACTTAGCCCGTTAATGTCCGTATGTTTTATAGTTCGGGTTTTATCGGTTTTTACTTGTTATATATGTTTATATATCAGTATATGAGTTTTAAAAACTTTACATTAGACGGGTTTGATCGTCTAAGTTTTAATTATCGAAAAACGTTAGTTTTACGGTAATAGTCGAAAAAGTCGTAAAAATCATGTTTATAGTTTTATAACTTATAAAACTTATCAAACTACCATTTTTATAAAATGTCCATTTAATTATCCTTATACATATTTATATAAATGTATTATATAAGTTAGTGGGTTTTAATTCACATTTTATACTATTTTTATTTTAGTGCTTATATAATACTATTATACTTTAATTTCCCAAAATCTGATTTTTATTTTCATGTTCACCAAAACAGCTATATCTAGAGTTCTATATGGAGATAGAAGCTCAAATTTTTATGACATAAACTAAATGATATATGCTCCATTTAACTCAGCTATAGCTACTGTTGAATCAGCTTCTAAGTATTTTCTAAAAATCGTCCAATACAGTGAACTCAGATTTATACTCTAAACTTGTTTTGATCATATCTCACTCATCCTAATGATTCCATTGCATGGCCAACTCTCACATGTGTACAAGACATATTACTTACTGTATATCCATTAATCTATGCCATTTTATCAGTTCATCACATGTTTCTTTATTGTTTTATACAGCCATCATTTTAAGCATGATTTTAACCTTTTTACATATAGTTTTTCATCTTTTTACCCATGATTATCAACACCAAATCCCCACACAATATTTTTATCATCATATATTCATCATATACATATACAATAGGAAAGAAAATACATGATTACATAATCAAAATAACAAGAGGATGGGGAGAACAATCTTTATACCACTATGATGATGTAGGTTATGATCAAGACATGGATTTTGATGGAGAAACTTGTGATAAACCAAGACCATCTTAAAGGTCACCTATCTTCATGAACACCTTGTGGAAAATCAGGCCTTGACTCCCTTGAAAACTTCTCCTTGGATGTTAAAACTTGCACCAATCTTCATCTCTTTGTGGTTAAATTTTGATCAAATGGGTGTTTATGGTGTAGGTTGGGACGGAAATGGTAGAGAGTGGGAGAGAGTTTGTAAGTAGTTTGCATGTATGAATGGAGGTAATGGGAGAGTTAGATGGTTTTGCTAGTTAGTGGGATGAAGTAGCTTACTTTGTAAGCCTTAAGCTAACATGTGTTAGCTTATTTAGCTAAGAGTTTGACACATCATGTGTTGTGTCTAGTTTTTGGCCGTGGGATTGTGGGGGTTGGGCAAGTGTTCCACTTGTCTCATCCCCATTTAATTACGGGTACTCCTCGATTCTAGTTTCCTCGATTTGTGTGCCCTCGGATCGTTTTACGAAGAACGTTTTTATAAATTATGAATCAATGGCACAAAACGAATCTAATAAAAGTTATCTCATCAAAAACGGAGTTCGAAAACGTAAATACGTAATCCTAAGGTTTCCGGTTTAGTCGTAAAGGACTTTAAATTAAAATCGTAAGTCCTAATCTCTTCTCGTAAATTTGTGAGTTTATGAACCAACACAAATTTAAAATCTCAAAATAATATTCACGGACAAATTTATTTTCTGAAATGTCGGACTGTCACCAAAACGGTGTATGTAAACGTAAGCACGTAACGTAGAATCCTCCGGTTTAGACGTAGTCGATGCTACTTCAAGACGTAAATCCAAATTACTTCCCAAAAATAAGTGAGTTCATAATCTAACATTAAAATAATATTTTTAAATAAACATTGAGAATAAAATATCAACCATAAATTGACGGATTGTCACAGCATTTACCCCTAAACAGGATCTTTGTCCTCAAAGATCATCTTACCTTACTACTCGCTTCTTATAGAGTTGAAGCCATGTGGGTATTTCCTCCACATTCGGTCTTTTCTCACAAGTGCAATTCATTACAATACGCGAGTTTCATCAAACATAACTACGGGAATAAGATCAGGCTTATTGTTGACTTACTTTCTCTATCCATGATGTTCACGGGTTTTTGATGAATGCAACTTTTCGCCGATCTAAACTTTTCTAAGAAACAATCAGATTCTCACTTGATAGACATTTCATCAAGTTCGATATACGAAACATAATTCACGTAGCCCTTGAAGTCCTAGGGTAAATCCAGTTTATATGCATTTCAAACCAATCTTTTACATCATCTCCATGGTCCCATACTACGGGGACTTATTTCCCATGATCCTTCAGATCATCAATTCATTTTTCCATGGTTAAAATTGTTGGCATAACTTCGCTACCCCTCTGGCACTTCAAGATCTACATTTCATATTCACATAACCTCCTACCCACTACCGGCAGTCAATAATCAGATCCTAATTTCAATAATCATTTCAGGTCTCGCGGGTCGGGTATTTTGCAAGGTTAGGTTCGCCATCATAGGAAACCTTAAACCTAAAAGACATGTCCAACTCACAATGGGTGTATGTCGGGTGTCTTCATCTCAACTCCTGCTTACAGATGCTCTAATGTATAAATCTTAACAAGATTCGATCTCGATCCTTACACGATAATTATCAATGATAATCTCTCCAAAGGAAAACGATTTTACAGTTCATTACCAAAGGTCAATCATTCAAACATAAAACAAGAATTCTAGTGTTTTGTATTGTTACTTTATCTCGTCCCTTCGATTTTGGGTGGTAAACAGCACTCTCATCAAGGTTCGTTCCCAATGACTTCTGAGCAAATCTCTAGAAATTCGATGCGAAGCGAGAATCTTGATATAGATGATCGATACAGGCACACCATGTTTACATAACTCCTTTAAATACAAAAGAGTCTATTTCTTCATCAAGAATCTATCATTAACAAGAATGATATTAGCAGATTTGGTCAGTCTATCGACGATGACCCAAATCAATTCAAATTCAGATGATGACCTTTGCAATAGCTAGACGTTTACTAATGTATGAGGCGATGTCTGCCTTCATAATTTGCCATCAGTACAACTTTTTCAGATAAAAATACATTTAGTCAGAAATGACAGGAATAGAATACTTATACTTACAAGATTCCAACATAACTACATCTCTAAATCTCCATATTTAGGCAACCACAAGTGGCTTTTTATACATCTAACGCCATCGGCTTCTCAATTCTAATGGTTCACATTAGCCGCGAATCCCCTGTTATTATTTATATTATCCTTCTTATAAGCATCGGCTATATTTTAAATTACTCGGGAATTTATTTGCATAGTCATTACTAAGGAACACATTCTAATTGATTCTTTATCTTTTCTATATAATGTGTCAGTATCCACATTCATCTTTCCTGATGAAATAATTATCATGTCTACAATTTACTCAGAAATTCTTTCTTCATATTTTCTAAGTTTTAGTTTCGTCTCAACTTCCATTTTTATCAGTTTTGCTCAGTCCGGCGTCTAAAGCGTCAATAATTTATTACAACTAATTAAATAATAAATATTTAATTTTTTTATGAAACATAACGTAAAAATTTTAATTTTCTTAGTTCGACCAATTATAAAAATGTTCAAAATAAATTTGAATTTAATTAACAAGATTTTTTTTGATTTATCAGAAATACTTAATAAGATCCGTAAATGTTCGAAAAATCTTTGGATATACTTTGGTCAAAATTTTCTTAGCTGAAAAGCAAAAATTGTCGTTTCAAATTTTAAATCATGGTTTAACGGTTTCCTCAATCCTTCTTAGGTTGTCTTGATGTATACACAAACATTTACCCCTAAACAGGAGTTTAGTTAAATGTTATGGGTTTAAGGGAATGATTCCTTAAAAATTCTTTTGATAAAACATTTGTCAAAACATATTTGCACTTTCTTTTTGGTAAAACCCAAAGTCATAAAAGGGCTCTTAATTTTTAAAGAGTCAATATACTCCATTATCTATTACTCACACGGTCAATTAATATAAAGGATTAAGTCTTAAATCATATGTTAATTATTCAAGGTACAAGTTTTCATTGTTTAGCCAATTCAGGGAAATCTATAAATAGTTACTAACTCCTTCTTATACTTATAAACAAACAACTGGTCCTTAATGATCGCAAGCATGAATTTATCAAATTACAGCCTACACACGTGATTCACCAAATTTATGGATGCTACATGTGTGTTAGTCAATCCAAACGACATCACGTGAAACTCATAATGTCAATTACAAGTACCGGATGTAGTGATTGGAATATATAATCTTCTTCGCGGATGTGAAGTTGATAATAACCATGCCGTGGATCAAATCTTTAGAACATGCGCTAGAACTTTGTAAATGATCGAACAAATCTTCCATTTCGAGTCATGGATATCGTTTTCGATTGTCAATTTACTCAGTTCACAGTAATTAGTAAACATAAGGAATGATAAAACCATAGCTCTTCATGATGACGAGCTCGGTAGAATAAAATCTTTCTCCGACAACTCTCTCAGTTGTACGGTAATTCCTTTAATTCAGATGGTGCTGACGTACAGTGCACAAGCCACAGGTGCAGCACCGGGAATATAATCAATACGAATTTCAACTTGCCTTAATGGCAAAAGTCTAGGTAATTCATCAACAAATACTTACTAAAGTTCCAGATAACATAAACATCTTTTAATACATTCATATTAGGTTCTTCTAGATTACAATATCTATAACTAGTTCACAACCATTCATGGTATAATTTCAAGTCTAAATGCATGATATGGTCATCCACCAAGAATTATTTAGATCACTTTTGATAATCAACATCTTATCATTTAGGGGAATTCTACTCGAGTTCCCGTCAATTAAGACAATGTCGTCATGTCATAATCAATCAATCCATTCTACTGGCACTATTAACTTTCCAGTTTCATTATCGTTGATAAGATGTGAACTTCTCAAAAGACTAATAATAACTCATAATCCTTCACAAATTCAGGGATATATGGAGACACAACTACTATTAAAAGAGTAAGGTCAACGCATAATCTATGCGAGAGAATTTCAAATCAGATACAGACGAAAACATTAACGAATATGAGTCTATCCTATGTTTTCATAATTTGAGTACGCATTCGAAAGCTCCTCGGATCGTTACCCAGGTCATTTAAATATGAAATCTAATCAAAAGAAATGATAAGAACATCGATACATCCAGTCGGGTATCAACACTCGGTAATCAAATACTTTTCCTAAGAATCTCACCACGGGAGAATTGGACAAAGAGGGAATATCAATTGTCAATGAAGACAATATCTACATATGAGTAAATTCGAATCAGAAGAATAAATAGTACGGACACATATGTAGGTGTCCCTATTAATATGTCCCTATTTTTCACTTCTTGCAGATCTTATAAAATTTAATCTTTCACAATCTTTAAAGAAAATGTAGTGTTTATTAATCAGTTTTATGGTGACTACTAATCAGCCTTGCATGGTCCATTCCAAATTGTATGTAGGCGCGCAACTATATATAATTTCAAGATTAACGATGCAATACTCAGTTTGTCAAAATTTTATCATCATGTTTATAATAAAAACATTTTCATGCTTAATTCTTAAATAAGAATCAAAAATAAATTTACAAGGATTTTCTTTGTTATGAAAACAATTAAGTTTTCCAAGGTGTTTTATAAACAACTTCATTTCGATAACGATTACTTATAAATCTCACTTTGAATAATCCTTATAGTGATGAAAATTCAATTTTTCTCAAGGGATGCTGTTTTATCTTATAAAAACAATCAGTGATCTGCAAAGGAGTGATGAAAAGTTGTTCACCAAGAACTAACTACAATGTACTAGGAAATGAGTTTAGCCAATTAATCATGAGGTTCATGACCTCAATGGCACTCAAAAAGAATAATCCACAACGTAACTTAATTCGAGATGAGTACTTGTTCAATGGTTGCATCACTAATGCGAACATTAGGATGAAGCAATAAAAGATAGATAACATCGATACATGTAAGATTTAGCAATCAAAGGTAGTCTTTTTTATTAATCACAAACAAGTCAAAATTGTACCGTAACACATTACGTGTCATTGTGTCATACAATTCTCAGAACTCATCCTACCAACTGATATCTCAGTTAAGTTAGGGATTTTTAAAAGACACCACAATGAATACTAACCTACAAGAGTCATTAGGTGTTCCATATGTCCCGGAAGATCCATTGGTCCCAATTCAGAAGAAGATTTCTTCAATTTATTTCTTGGACACTGGGCATCCTCATTAGTGGGCAATGGCCTAGGAACAACCCTTAACACGAATCAATAATCAATTAAAACCTTATAATTCAATCACAAAACTTAACGACTTCCACTTAACAATCTCATATTCCATACGAGTTAAATTTTATTTCATTCAAGTTTCAATCAACTTATACTCAATGCGATATCCTACCTCATTTTCCAATATTTTCAACTTTATTCTTAGATCATAAAAGGGCAATAAAAGCTCGATATGAACAACACTTAATTTCCAATCCTATAGCTCTTACAACAATAATTATCAAATGGTTCTAGTATGAAATGACTCATACATTCATTTAGACTTCTCGGAAAGGTACTAGTGGCATGAGGCTTTTGGGTAATGGTTCCAATGACAGCCTCAAGTGCAACATTCACCCTTTCGATTTCAATTTAAGAATTGGGTGACAACGAATCAGATGACATCTTTCTAGGTGGTAACATTTTGTCAAACTCCACTATATAAGGAAAGATCGCCATGACATCGATATCAGTCTTAATCTCGCCAGTTCTTCTTCAATATCACAATCAACTAATATCTACATTTCTACGAATATCAACCATTTGTTGGGATCATAGATATCTACAACTTGGTTTAGATCTAGGATGGCTAGAATTCCTACGAGAATAGCTTCGATTAATTTACTAGGGGATTTAGGGTTCCTTATGACAATATACGTCGTATAAATACCTCGTATAAATATCAAAATAATCATCAAACAATCATGTAATAAAATTACATCATATATATATAATCCAAGTTATATATATATATATTAAAATAACACTTCTCAGTCCGGCCTAGTCGGTAACTCGGGAATTCTTCGGCACCGCAATAGTCAAAAGATTTTTAGACATTTTTAGAAAAAATGTTTATAGTTAAAAGATTTTTGAAATGTTTTATTCAAAACCTTGATTTTAAAAATCTTTCGTTCTCTATAACGAGAGCTCTGGTACCCAACAGTAACACCCCCAAATTTATACAACTCAATACAGCGGAAGACTCGTTGGTGTTACGGGATAGCACATTACTCACATCATAGACAACGCTTAAAAATCGCGTCGTTTATTAATAAAGCATTTCCATTCATAAATATCAGATTTACATAGGTTCCAAGTCATATTAATTCATACAAAGTTTTACAAAGTATTTGAATGGAAATTATTGTTTAAGTGCGGGCCATGAATTCTTGTCGTCTTCCCGAGAATTATCTTCAAGTACCTGAGATAAAACATGTTAAAAGAAAAGGTCAGCGTAACGCCGAGTAAATTCATAGAGTTTAATGAAATCCATCAATATAACATCGGTATAAAATTGTTACCGAAAATAATTTTGTACAAATCATTGTAATAGGCCGTAAGATAGACAAAGTCATTTTATACAAATCCTTATCAAAATCGTAATATAGGCTTTCGCCTTCAAAATCATTATACGAACCATTGTCGTTAACAACATCATACAATACGTTTTATAACGTTGTATAGAAATAAAAACCGTTATATGAATATGGTTATGAAAAACCAAAACACGAACATAATATCAATAGTAAGACCCCATATTGCTAGTCAGGCAATATATCGTAATTCGGTGCATATAGCAGTATTTCGTTAATTGGATTATTATAAGCCGCATGACATTGTTACCTTACTAAACCAAACAACGGGTAGCTAGCCCGAAACTCATTTTGCCCATCTAAATTAGCGTGTCGTCACAAAGGTCACGCTATGGAAATCTTCTCATACATAAATTCGCTTACCAATCAAAGTGGCACGACGGGGATCAACCGTTAAGCCGCGAACTGGGGTGATCGTCCCCAAATAGTACTATTATATGCATAAGCGTCTACCAAATCCCGGTAGTTCACAATTACCGCTAATGGGACTTTTAGTGACATAACCTAACTTTAATAATCCATTTTATTTCATCTATCGGGTCATTTAATCATTCATAGGGTCATACAATCATCCGGGTCCAAATCAATAAACAAACAATCGGGACAAATGATGTCCTATTTTGTCAAAACTAACATGTTATCCCTCTAGCGGGTTTATGAAACATTTCATAAAAACATTTAAAAGAGTGCGAGGCTATGAACTCATGTTGATGTGGGAGAGCGGGTTATCGGCAATTCGGACGTGCGGTACGTGCTTCAATCACGGAAACCTATATATATAATAATCGGTCTTAGACGTTTGTCCAATGACTTTATAAAAATAACAATTATGTATACATATGATGATTATATATATATGATGATCAAGTGGGTTTACATATTCTCATTTACTCATTTTTAGTGTTATGTGTCGATAACTTTTATACTAGTTTACTAGTTTTACTTATTTACGTGTTTTAGGTCCAATAAGCCTATTATAAGTTCATTAACTTGTATTAATCCATTTAATACTTGTATTATCAGTATTTATACTTTATATGTTGGGCCCAAATGGGTTAACCCCAATAAATAAGTTTATAAGTGTTTTAGTCCATTTTTTTGTATTATTAGTTAAATAACGTTAACTTAGCCCGTTAATGTCCGTATGTTTTATAGTTCGGGTTTTATCGGTTTTTACTTGTTATATATGTTTATATATCAGTAAATGAGTTTTAAAAACTTTACATTAGACGGGTTTGATCGTCTAAGTTTTAATTGGCGAAAAACGTTAATTTTACGGTAATAGCCGAAAAAGTCGTAAAAATCATGTTTATAGTTTTATAACTTATACAACTTATCAAAATACCATTTTTATAAAATGTCCATTTAATTATCCTTATACATATTTATATAAATTTATTATATAAGTTAGTGGGTTTTAATTCACATTTTATACTATTTTTATTTGAGTGCTTATATAATACTATTATACTTTAATTTCCCAAAATCTGATTTTTATTTTCATGTTCACCAAAACAGCTATATCTAGAGTTCTATATGGAGATAGAAGCTCAAATCTTTATGACATAAACTACATGATATGTGCTCCATTTAACTCTTCTATAGCTACTGTTGAATCAGCCTCTAAGTATTTTCTAAAAATCGTCAAAAACAGTGAACTGAGATTTGTACTCTAAACTTGTTTTGATCATATCTCACTCATCCTAATGATTCCATTGCATGGCCAACTCTCACATGTGTACATGACATATTACTTACTGTATATCCATTAATCAATGCCATTTTATCAGTTCATCACATGGTTCTTTACTGTTTTATACAACCATCATTTTAAGCATGATTTTAACCTTTTTACATATAGTTTTTCATCTTTTTACCCATGATTATCAACAACAAATCCCCACACAATATTTTTATCATCATATATTCATCATATACATATACAATAGGAGAGAAAATACATGATTACATAATCAAAATAACAAGAGGATGGGGAGAACAATCTTTATACCACCATGATGATGTAGGTTATGATCAAGACATGGATTTTGATGGAGAAACTTGTGATAAACCAAGACCATCTTCAAGGTCACCTATCTTCATGAACACCTTGTGGAAAATCAGCCCTTGACTCCCTTGAAAACTTCTCATTAGATGTTAAAAATTGCACCAATCTTCATCTCTTTGAATGAAGATTAACATATGTTATTTATAACAAATGTTTGTGGTTAAATTTTGATCAAATGGGTGTTTATGGTGTAGGTTGGGACGGAAATGGTAGAGAGTGTGAGAGAGTTTGTAAGTAGTTTGCATGTATGAATGGAGGTAATGGGAGAGTTAGATGGTTTTGCTAGTTAGTGGGATGAAGTAGCTTACTTTGTAAGCCGTAAGCTAACATGTGTTAGCTTATTTAGCTAAGAGTTTGACACATCATGTGTTGTGTCTAGTTTTTGGCCGTGGGTTTGTGGGGGTGGGGCAAGTGTCCCACTTGTCTCATCCCCATTTAATTACGAGTACTCCTCGATTCTAGTTTCCTCGATTTGCGTGCCCTCGGGTCGTTTTACGAAAAACGTTTTTATAAATTATGAATCAACGGCACAAGACAAATCTAATAAAAATTATCTCATCAAAAACGGAGTTCGAAAACGTAAATACGTAATCCTAAGGTTTCCGGTTTAGTCGTAAAGGACGTTAAATTAAAATCGTAAGTCCTAATCTCTTCTCGTAAATTTGTGAGTTTATGAACCAACACAAATTTAAAATCTCAAAATAATATTCACGGACAAATTTATTTTCTGAAATATCGGACTATCACCAAAACGGTGTATGTAAGTGATTGTGGTAAATTACGACCTTTTAGGAAAAATGCGTAAAAACGGTAAGTATTAAGTGAGGATTTAGGAAAATCAACACTAATGACCCTAATGGATTCCAAGTTCGTTTCCAAGGAGGTATATGTGTGTGAAAAACTTGCCAAATGTTTGTGATTAATGATTGGTTTAGAAGGGGATTAGAAGAGAAAATGACGAAGACGTAAAAATAAAAATTACCAAGAAAAATCACTATTAGAAAGTTAAGACGTAGAACCTAAAAAATCACCAAAATTAAAATAAATTCTAAAAATTACCAAAAATTCACCAAAAATCAAAAATAATAAACTAAGAGTTTACCAATTATCAAAACTTTTTCAAGCCTTTTAAATAATTAAATATTCAATTTTTAAATGCAAATTAAAGCCCTAAAAATCAAATAAATTATCAAAAAGCCCAAATAAAGATTTTTCAATTGATAAAACTCAAAAATTACCTAAAATGATTAAAAACTATTTTTAGAAATTTTAAAACTAATAAAAACTATTTAAAATGATTTAAAAACTATTAAAACTTAAAATAATTATAAAAATTAATCTATAAGTGATAAAATTATTCTAAAAGTTGCTAAATTCCTATTTTAATGTATTTAACCTAATAAAAATGTAAAAAGTTGGAAAAAGTGAAATTTTAAAATAATAATAAAATAATAATAAAATAATATTAAAAATTCAAAAATTATAAAAAATTCTAAAAACTTGCAAACTAGTTTATTTTAACCTAAATAATCAGAAAATCAAAGTGAAATTACCAAAATACCCCTAATGGGCCCTCAAATGGGCCAAATCCAAAAACAGTCAACCTAAATGGGCGTTTGGGCCCAAAAAGTCAAACTTTGCCTAATTGACTTGGAAAAGCCCTATCTGACTTAAAATTTAATTCTAAGAAAAAAACTCTAAAGGCCCAAAAGCTGAAAATGTGCTTATCACAGCTTATTGAACACAAAGCTTATTCTTATTGGGCTTTTCAGCCCATTAAGCCATAAGCTAATGCCATAAGCTCTAATTTGACACACAACACTCTTTTAGGATGCTTAAGAGATCTGTCAAAAGAAATTTCCAATAAGCTCACTCAATAAGCCAGAAAATAGAAAAGCAAAAATTCACAAAACGACAAAATAGTCGTTTTTGAGAAATAATGCACCTCAGAAGCTGATTCAACTTGCAAAAGCTTTCAAATGGACTCAATAAGCAATATCAATCAACAAACATCCAATAAGCACAAGCAATAAGCCAGAATAAGCACAAAAGAGCTTATGTAAAAGTCAAAGGACTTGGTTTTCTAGTCAAACCTAAAAGTCAACCACCCAAATGCTCCAGTATGAACAAATGGGTCAAAATATGAGCACCTATTACAAAAACAAAGTTGTTGCTGGTTAAAATAAGCTATTATAGCTTATTGATAAGCTGACACCAAAATTACACTAGTAGTGGCAACCAGCAGGGGAAAGGAGTTCCCACTGCTTTGACTATTTGACCAAGCTTATTTGAGAGTTCTGGTTTGATTCAATTGGAAACAAAGGCACCCTTGTGATCAGTGAACCAAAAGGAGTCAATAGCCACAATAAAATCACAAAATGATCCACACAATAAGCCACAATAAGTCAAACAGTCCACAGATATGCTCCAGATATGCAAATAAGCAGTTAAGCACTTACTAAGCAGATTTAAGCAAAATAAGCCAACCAAACTTAACCAGATGCATACACAAGCTATATAAACTAACAATAAACACAAAGCAACAAGAATCAAACACTGAATCAAACTAAATAGCAAGATCAAAGCACTAGAAGTTACTGATGAACAAAGAACAATATGCAGAAACAGTTTGCTGATATACTTGACACTTGATCTAATTTCAAGCCTCAAATCCTTCTACCCTGGTGTGATTAACTATGATTTAGCACTTGTTACCCTTAACCTATGCTTAGATCTAGGTGTCCTCAAAATCCTAGCCAATTTTACCAAGTTATGAAGATTTTATAGCCAATCTATGAATCAATGTGTTCAAACCCACAAAACCTGCAAACAGATGAACATATGCTCCCAAATAACAGATACCAATACTTGCATACAACACACAAGCACTTAACAAACCACAAATCCAACTTATGCAGTAATCCCAAACACCCTTTTAAAACTTATTTTCACAAATTTTCAAAGGCTTATGAAGATTCAACCCACAAATCAGATCAGTAACACCTCATTAACATCAAACAAAGCCAAATCAACAATAAACAACCACAATAACACAGATTCAAGCATAAATCCACAAAAATCAGAAATATTCAGAAACTTAAAGAGAAAATGAAAAGGGAAGAAGGTGCAAACCTCCAAGACCTACATCCAGGCCCTAGATTGTTTGAGCTGAGGTACTAGCAAAACAAGTACCAGCTTCCAATGCTGCTAAGATGAATAAACACAAAGTGAGATAAAAAATAATGCCAACTTTCTGATTTTTGATGCACAAGCTTTATCACTTAAAACCTTGCCTCAAAAACCTTCAAACAAGATAATGGAACTCAGATTTTAGCTTCTCAAACACCAAACTTTTATAAATAACTGATTAGAACTCAAAATTTTAAGAAATTCAAACTTTATTTCATAAAAAGGAATTACAAAGATTAAAAGCTAAAATCTAGAACAAAGGGACTCTCACATGTTGAGGTCTCCTTTTATAGGCAAATGCCTGGCTAAACACTATTCACAAACCCTAGAAGTGAAATTCCCTAAATGCCCTAAGTCCTTCTAGACGTTTTCTGAATTTGAGCTGTCCAAATTGATCCTGGATGTTCATTTTAGCTTTGTGATGAAGCAATGAATCATAGCTGTTGATTTGGACACGTCACTTAACTTGGAGGCCAAGTTGCATTCTGATTGGTGGAAAGGGAATTGGGGGTGGGGTCCATAGTGTGTGGGAGTGAGGGTTTTTGGTGTGGGATGCGTTTAAGGTGAGGTGAATCAAACGTGTGCCAAGGTAATTTCAATTTACCCTTTGATTTAAGTGGTGTAAAATCTGGGCTGGTAAAAGTGAATAGTACTCTTTTTGATCCGTTTTTGGTGGATTGGAGAAGTGTTTGGCGCAAATACTTGTTTGAATGTTTCAAATGCACACTTTCAGTCCTTCTTTTTCCTTTCTTTTGTCAATTGCAAGTAAACTTCTATCAGCGCCCATTTATACTTGTAACAACTTTCACCACTTGGTAATTTTGGCACATAACTTTTCAAAAGGGTTTTTAAGGGTTGTTTTTGCCATGTTTTCATAATTGAAGGACTGATTTTGGACAATGTTGATCTTCAAAGGTCTTAATTGTATCTTTGACTTCATGAGGGACCATTATTGGAAATTTTGATTTGTTGAGGGACTGATCTTGCCATTTCTTCAAAGTTGAGGGACCTTTTGTGTAATTTTGACAAACTTAAGGGACCAAACTTGTAATTATGAATATACAAGGGTTTTAAGTGTCATTTCTTCAATAATTGAGGATCAATCTTGTTTGTCTTCAAGTCTTTAAGGGTATTTGTTTGAGAATTCCATGATTAGGGCCCGGTTCTTTGTACGGCTTCATTTCTCGTGTCCGTTTTTCCTTGTAACTTGTGATCTTTTGTCTTTTTCACGATATCCATACCTAAAATACACAAGTAAACAAGCACAAGCATATATATGGTATTTCTATGACATTTTTATGCATTTAAAGCCCGAAAAGAACGATGAGATCATGTATAAATGCCATCTCATCACTCCCCCATACTAAGCCATTGCCGTGCCCTCACGCAATGCTAGAATAAAGTATCTAAGCATCACCAAAGTTCAAATTTATTAACCTTTATTGAAGAGTAAAAGACTTGCAACATACTACGATGATGTGTAAAGACATAATGTATGATTTTCATCACAAAAAGTGACTTTTAGGGTCAAAGAATAGAAACAAGTAAATGTCCCTTAGAGTAAACTGCGTCATCCTTGATTGTCATACATTCCATGCTAAGTGCAAAAATAAGATCATTGTTGGTACAAGTCACAATGCTAACACTACTTATACATCCAAATTGTGTAATACTTTTTCTCCCCGCAATCCTAGTTATTATAAAAGGAAATGGGTTACTAGCATTTTTATCTATTTGTCATGGATCACAAGTGATTCATATTGACTTATTTGAGTAGTTATTAGTCCGAAAGCAAAGTAGCATGATTTGATCAATAGTTAGCCGAAGGACAAAATTTTTTAAAACGGCTTCTCGTGTATCTCCTTAAGTTCATATCTTGGCATAACTCGTTTCACGATTTGAGACCTTTCTCGGACCGATATTTGGCATGTACTTCATACTTCAAATCTTGGGAAGACGTTCTCGAAATTATGGTCTTCTCTTCGTATATTTGGAATTTCTTCACTTGACGTTTTTGAGAGATTCTTCATATAGGACCACGACTTCATCATTTTTCTTCAATCTTTACTTTGGAGTTTGATATACAACGATCCGCCTCCTTTTCGGACTTGGATATATTTATCCTCATACCTTGTTAGGGTCTTTTTGGATATACTTTCTCCATGATCTTTAGGGGAGTAATTGCTTCTCGTCGTGTGTCTCGATCCTTCATATTGATTTAGGAATAATGATACTTCATAGAGCTCCTCATGCCTTGTTAGGGCCTTTTTGGATGATCGCCAATCTTCGCGTCCCGCTTCAATAAGTTATGCCTTGGCTATGAACTCTATTCAACCCCGAGCAACTTTTAAACGATCTTGCGCTAGAGGCTAAGTAACCTTTCAAATCGTACGACCTTACTTATTGCAATTATGATTTATTCCTAATGCATTGATCTTATGGGAAGAAAAAGCCACAATTAAAAACATATGAGTTTTTGAAAGAACACTTTCATGTTCTATGTTTAGCATGATCACTTGTCTAACTCTATCATTTCTCGTTCTTCACTATATAAAGACCTCTAATTAAAGAGACTCGTGAATACTTAGCCATGCAAGTCAAAATTAAGCCAAATTTGGATTAGCTTTCATTAAGACTATATCAAATCAAAGTTTTAGGTTTTCAAGCCACTTATAAGATCTTGCACTTTCTTGGACTTTTTCAAGTTTAGAGAATGCGTTTTAAAGTTCCCTTGATAAGTGACTTTCTAGAATCAATTATAGGAACTTGCGAAAAGTTCTTGTTCTTAACCCGAATGAATTAAGACTTTCGCGTTTTAAAGCTCCCTGTATAAAAGTCTAGCAAAACTTGAATTGAGCGGGTTAAGGAATGTAAATGGCTCCAAATGCCCATTAAGTAAAAAATTAACTCTTATTCTACCCATCGGAAAATATACATTCGTGTCTTTAAAACACTTATGAAAACTAAGAAAAAATTTAAAATTTGGCCATATTTAGCCTTATTAGCAAAACAAAACATTGAAAGTTGGAAAACGTGAGGGCGAAGCAAAGCAAGTACCTATTCACCCCCCCATACTAAAAGTAAACATTGTCCTCAATGTTTCGAGTCTAAAGGTGGAGCACCCCCATACTAGAGACGAAGAGTCGAATGCTTAGGACCTAGCATGGAAAGGGTGATCAACAATATATCTAAAGCCGTTTATTAAGTATGCTAAAAGATAATTGTTAAAACAATAAAGGATATGTCATGGAATCGTGAAAAACTTCTTCAAGCGAACGATGGAGGCTCACGTAAACGAACACGAGAATCTTCATTCGTAGATGATGATGATGATCTAGATAACACAATCACAAACAACCACGAGACAACGAGTTGAAAGGGTACAAGTCCCCTTATTAGTGAATAGTGAGCATAAAAGATAAGCATGGGATCTCCCCCACGAGGCACCTCGTTTTTGATTACCGAGTCATGAGCTCGACTCGATCCCCTCAATGCTAATTATCATTGGGGAAGGTGTCTTGGTCGGGGCAACCATTGAAGAAATTCCCCACCAAAGTAGTGCTTAAGCCTATGTCCATTCACCTTGAAATTAGGACCGTCATCTTGAGCTAGCTCAATGGTCCCATAAGGAAACACTTGTGTAATGGTGAACGGACCCGACCAACGAGATTTCAATTTCCCGGAAAATATCTTAAGACGAGAGTTAAAAAGCAACACTTGATCTCCAACGTTAAAAACCCGGTTTTTAATCTTTGAATCATGAAACTTTTTAGTCTTTTCTTTAAAAATTAATGAATTTTCATAAGCATTATCCCTTAATTCATCCAATTCATTCAATTGTATTTTCCGGTGATCTCCCGCGGTCTTCAAGTCAAAATTTGCATGCTTAAGGGCCCAATATGCCTTATGCTCCAACTCAATGGGAAAATGACAATTCTTCCCATAGACTAACTTATAAGGAGTGCAACCGATAGGTGTCTTATAAGCGGTCCTAAAGGCCCATAAAGCGTCATCGAGTTTGTCGGACCATGAAGCACGGTTTTCTCCAATTGACCTTTCTAAAATCCTCTTCAAAGCTCGGTTCGAAACCTCGACTTTCCCACTCGTTTGCGGGTGATAAGCCGTAGAAAGACGATGAGTAACCCCATATTTCTTTAGAACCTTTTCGAATTGGTCATTACAAAAATGGGTTCCACGATCGCTTATAATAGCACGAGGGGTTCCGAACCGAGATAATAGTTGCTTCAAAAACTTCACTACCACACGAGCATCATTAGTAGGCAAAGCCTTAGCTTCCACCCACTTAGAAAGGTAGTCCACCGCGACGAGGATATATTTGTTGCCATGAGACGATGGGAACGGCCCCATAAAGTCTATTCCCCATATGTCGAAAATCTCACATACTTGAATTATGTTTTGCGGCATTTCATCACGTTGAGACGATTTTCCTTGACGTTGGCACGAATCACACGACTTCACAAGTGCGTGTGCATCACGATAGATAGAAGGCCAAAAGAAACCGGCATCGAACACTTTCTTAGCCGTGAGATTAGCACCGTGGTGACCACCCGTGGGTCCCTCGTGACAAGCTCTAAGGATATTAGAAGCTTCGGCACCAAACACACAACGGCGAACGAGTTGATCCGCACAAATCCGAAAGAGATAAGGGTCATCCCAAGAATAGAACTTGACGTCACGAAAGAATTTTCGTTTTTCTTGTGTCGTCATACCCTTGATTATGAAATTGCCTGCATGGTAATTTGCAATGTCGGCAAACCATGGGGTGGTGTCTTTAGAATTCACTACACCGAGAGTCTCAAGAGGAAATGTTTCGGTAATTTCCTTGTTCTCGAAAACATCTTTGTGAGGATCTTCTAGACGAGAGAGATGATCGGCCGCTAGATTCTCGGCTCCTTTTTTGTCAAGCACGGTGACATTAAATTCTTGGAGGAGGAGCATCCAACGAAGCAATCTCGGCTTAGCATCTTGCTTAGCTAAGAGATACTTGATAGCCGAATGGTCGGTATACACGATGCTTTTAGTCAAGACGAGATAAGGTCGGAATTTCTCAAAAGCATAGACCACGGCAAGGAATTCCTTTTCCGTTGTGGTGTACTTTAATTGAGCCTCGATCATCGTCTTACTAGCATAGTGGATAGGACGAAAATGCTTGTCATAACGTTGCCCTAAGACGGCCCCTATAGCATAATCACTTGCATCGCACATGATTTCAAAGGGTAATTCCCAATTAGGAGCAACAAGAATGGGAGCTTTGGTAAGTTTCCTTTTGAGAGTTTCGAAAGCCTTAACACAATCCTCATTAAAGTTAAAAGGAGCATCCTTCTCGAGAAGGTGTGTCATAGGACGAGAAATATTCGAAAAGTCCTTGATGAAACGACGATAAAAGCCCGCGTGGCCTAGGAAACTCCTAACTCCCTTAACGGTTTTGGGATGAGGTAACTTGGCGATGACGTCTACCTTAGCTTTATCGACCTCAATCCCCGCCTTCGACACCTTATGTCCTAAGACGATTCCTTGTTTACACATAAAATGACATTTCTCCCAATTAAGCACAAGATTGGTTTCTTCACAACGTTTTAACATTTTCTCGAGATTAGATAAACATGACGTGAACGAATTACCAAACACCGAGAAGTCATACATAAACACTTCCATCGACTTCTCGATCATATCATGAAAAATTGCCATCATACACCGTTGAAACGTCCCGGGTGCATTACAAAGTCCGAAAGGCATCCTACGATAAGCGAACGTTCCATAAGGACACGTAAATGTAGTCTTCTCTTGATCACGAGGGTCGATAGGGATTTGAAAGTAACCGGAAAAACCATCTAAAAAGCAATAGAATTCATTTCCCGCAAGTCGCTCCAACATTTGATCCATGAAGGACAAAGGAAAGTGGTCTTTACGAGTGGCGTCATTTAACTTTCGGTAGTCAATACACACCCTCCAACCGGTCACAACACGAGTGGGAATTAACTCGTTGTTTTCATTAGGCACAACGGTCATTCCTCCCTTTTTAGGGACACAATGGATTGGGCTCACCCATGGGCTATCGGATATAGGATAAATCATTCCCGCATCAAGGAGTTTAAGGACCTCCTTTTTAATGACATCGTGAATTTTGGGATTCACCCTTCTTTGACTTTGAATTGCGGGTTTGTAGTCCTCTTCCATTAAAATCTTGTGAGTACAAAATTTTGGGTCAATACCCTTAATGTCGGATATTTTCCACGCAATTGCCCCTTTGTGAGCCTTAAGAACTTTCAAGAGCTCAGTTTTTTCATTATTGGCAAGACCTTTTGCAATAATAACCGGAAACTTGTCATCATCTTCCAAGAATGCGTATTCAAGGTGAGAAGGAAGATCTTTCAATTCAAGGATAGGTGGTTCCTCGATTGAAGATTTTGGTTCAACACTCATAACTTCCATCGGCGAAAGAAATGGTGGAATAGAAGTATCATCACTAATCAACACCTCATCTTCATTGTCGATTTCATTTGAAGTAAAATCGCCTCCTTGGAATGGAGTGAGATTTGGTGTGGAATTAGCAAGAATCGGATCCAAAATAGTGGGATTGCCACTTGACGAGCTATCGGAAAAACCTAACACTTCTTGTGAAAACTCATCGCAAACCACATTAACGATGTCAATGTGATTGATGGTAGCGATTGCATAAACATGAGAAGGTTTCGAGTTTTGAGTAGCGTTTATAACAAGTTCCTCTTCGTTGAATCTCAAGGTGATAGTTCTTGCATGAACATCGATAAGCGATCTCGAAGTGTCTAAAAATGATCGACCTAAAATTAGAGGAACTTGAGGATCCGCGGGGATGTCAACTACTATAAAATCAACGGGATAGTAGAACTTCCCCACTTTCACGAAAACATCTTCGGCTACTCCACATGCCATAAATGTAGAATGATCGGCCATCTCGATGGACATGTTCGAAGGAATGAGAGCCGGAAGCGAAAGCGATTTCCAAATGGAAAATGGCATCAAATTAATGCTCGCACCAAGATCGGCCAAGGCGAGGCATTCTTTCATATCTTGTATGTCACAAGGAATGAGAAACTTTCCGGGATCACCAACTTTTTCCGGTATGCGGTTAAGATAAACCGAAGAACAATTAGCAAGCTTTGAAAGCTTTTCCTTATCGCTCATCATACTTTTAAAAGTGGAAGCGAAACGAGGCATATATAACAACGGGTCGGCTAAACTCACATCAAAATGCACTTGTTGAAACATTTTTATAAAAAGCTCGATTTGTTGTTTGTTACGTTCTTGCAACTTCTCTTTGTTTCGTCTTGAAGGGTAGGGTAAAGGTGGTGTAGGTTGGTCATTAGGCAACGGCCTTGGAACTCGGGTTCCACAATTGGTATTGGTTCAACCGTAGGTGTGGTATGAGCAGTACTTCGTGGGATTGTAATGTGCTCCTTTTCGACCATCACCCCGGGTTCTTTCTCGATTTCCTTCTCCGTAGAAGTACTTGGACGAGAGATTGGTTCCTTGAAAGTTTTACCACTTCGTGTAGTAATAACTTTCATTTCTCCCTTCGGGTTTGCAATGGTATCACTAGGAAGACCACTCGAGGAAGAGGGTTTACACATGATCGCTTCAAACATCTTAGCAATTCGGTCCTCAAATTTTGATTGCCTAGCATCCGCTTTTAATAACTCTTGCTTAATCTCATGTTGTCCTAATTCCATCTTTTGTTGATTTTGTTGAAGACGTTGGACATTTCCTTCCATTTTGTTTGAATGAGTTTTAAGTTCATTAGCAAGTTCATTTTTTAGCTCGTTTTTCAACTCGGACCTTAAGCTAATCATCTCACGTTGCATATTATCAAATTTAGCATCATTTGCTTTTGCATAATCCAAAAATTCTCCTTGCAAATTTTTAGTGTGAGCATTTTGAAAACCTTGTGTAGTGTTTTGAAAGTCACGGTTTTGATTTTGATTAGAAATTTGTCCATTCCCACTTTGATAATTCCCTTTGTTGTAATTGCGTGTGTTGCCTTGGTAATTACCTTGGTTGTTGTTTCGATAATTGTTAACATTTTGGTTTGGTGGAGCTTGATTTGGACGGGAACCTTGACCGTTTTGGTTGTAAGTTCCCGTTGCTACATAAGCACTCGAAGTGTTACCATCCGCGGTAATGCACTCGGAAATATCATGAGCTCCCCCACAAGATAAACAACTCTTAGCAACCGCTTTAACCGAAGCAGAATTGGAAGCTTCTTGAGCCTTCCAATGGGACATAAGATTAGCAAATCTATCAAAAAACTGATTTTCCTCATTAGCTTCATCATGTAAGGCGTTAATGCTACGAAATGATTGTGACGAAGATGACGAACCCATATTGGCAATACTCGGTGTGTTACGAGGGTTATAAACCTTAGATCTATTTTCAATGATTTGTAAAGCCTCATTTGTCGTCTTGCACAAAAAATTACCACCCGCGGCGGCGTTCAAATAATCTCGTTCATGATCATTAAGCCCATTATAAAAAGTATCCACTTGATGCAATTCCGTAAAATCATGGTGTGGACATTCATGTAACATTTCTTTAAAGCGTTCCCATGCCATTGAAAAACTTTCATTATTACGTTGCACAAATCGTGAAATCTCATTTTTCAAGTGTGTTGTTTTAGATGGTGGAAAAAACTTGTTCACAAACTTAGAAACGAGATCGGCCCATGTCAAAATTGAATTTGGCGGTTCTTTCTCGAGCCAAATTTTTGCGGGTCCATCCAACGAGTATGGAAACAACATCATCTTAATGGCGTCATGTGGAACATCTTTAAACTTGCTAGTGGCGGTGAGACGGTTAAAATTCCTAATGTGGTAATGCGGGTTGTCTTTCTCGTGACCTCAAAACTTATTTGCTTGTAACATCGACATTAAACCCGTCTTAATTTCGAAATTCTCCGCAAGGATGGCGGGAATCACAATAGCCTCTCCAAAACCCTCGGTGGGTGCTTGTAGCAACTCCATCATAGTACGATTAGCCATGACGACTTCTTGTTCTACAATAGGTTCAACAATTGGAGGTTCTTCAACAATCAACGTCTCTTGATTGGCTTGCTTTTGAAGTCGTTTACGAGCTCGTTTTGCTTGATTACGAGTGATCATAAACTTCACGAAGAATGGGAGGTGAGCAAAGAAGATTCTTTTTGGGTGTTTTGTGAATTTTCAATTTTTTTGTGTTTTTGATGATATTTAATTTTTTTGGATTTTGGTGTATCTTCGTAGACAACAATTTACAAAATCTCTCCTCGAATCAAACTCTTGATTAAAGAAGCCTAATGAAAACGATCACGTGGAGTGAACGCCTTCGAATGACTTTAGAACTTTGGTGAAAACCAAATTGTTCAAGAGGTTTTAATCACAAAGAAAACCAAGCAAATATAGTATACGTAATAATACTTTGGGCGGCAAAACCCTCGATTAGCCTTCAATCTCAGAATACTCACAAGCAAGCGGGGAAACGAGGCGGCGCGAAGCACTTAAGAGCCTTTTTCCTTAGGGTATATTTTATAATACCCGCCTTATACCCACCTTATAGTTTGTATCTTTCAAAATCGAGCTTCACGAAAGTATTTATCTATTTTTGCCTTTTTCTTTTTGTTTGAGATTCGAATACAATAATTAGGAGATCAAATCCCAATTAAGGTTGTGTTTTCACACTTTTGGAGATATTGTAAATTTATTGTGATACTTAATACAATATAGTAATATTTATACAAGAAAAACCAAGAAAACCGATAATACGTATTAGTAGAGTTCTACTAATACAAATACTATTTGGTTAATATTAAAAACAACAATTCAAATTAATCACGACACACCTCCCCGGCAGCGGCGCTAAAGTGATTGTGGTAAACTACGACCTTTTAGGAAAAAAGCGTAAAAGCGGTAAGTATTAAGTGAGGATTTAGGAAAATCAACACTAATGACCCTAATGGATTCCAAGTTCGTTTCCCAAGGAGGTATATGTGTGTGAAAAACTTGCCAAATGTTTGTGATTAGTGATTGGTTTAGAAGGGGATTAGAAGAGAAAATGACGAAGACGTAAAAATAAAAATTACCAAGAAAAATCACTATTAGAAAGTTAAGACGTAGAACCTAAAAAATCACCAAAATTAAAATAAATTCTAAAAAATTACCAAAAATTCACCAAAAATCAAAAATAATAAACTAAGAGTTTACCAATTATCAAAACTTTTTCAAGCCTTTTAAATAATTAAATATTCAATTTTTAAATGCAAATTAAAGCCCTAAAAATCAAATAAATTATCAAAAAGCCCAAATAAAGATTTTTCAATTGATAAAACTCAAAAATTACCTAAAATGATTAAAAACTATTTTTAGAAATTTTAAAACTAATAAAAACTATTTAAAATGATTTAAAAATTATTAAAACTTAAAATAATTATAAAAATTAATCTATAAGAGATAAAATTATTCTAAAAGTTGCTAAATTCCTATTTTAATGTATTTAACCTAATAAAAATGTAAAAAGTTGGAAAAAGTGAAATTTTAAAAATAATAATAAAATAATAATAAAATAATATTAAAAATTCAAAAATTATAAAAAATTCTAAAAACTTGCAACTAGTTTATTTTAACCTAATTAATCAGAAAATCAAAGTGAAATTACCAAAATACCCCTAATGGGCCCTCAAATGGGCCAAATCCAAAAACAGTCAACCTAAATGGGCTTTTGGGCCCAAAAAGTCAAACTTGGCCTAATTAACTTGGAAAAGCCCTATCTGACTTAAAATTTAATTCTAAGAACAAAACTCTAAAGGCCCAAAAGCTGAAAATGTGCTTATCACAGCTTATTGAACACAAAGCTTATTCTTATTGGGCTTTTCAGCCCATTAAGCCATAAGCTAATGCCATAAGCTCTGATTTGATACACAACCCTCTTTTAGGATGCTTAAGAGATCTGTCAAAAGAAATTTCTAATAAGCTCACTCAATAAGCCAGAAAATAGAAAAGCAAAAATTCACAAAACGACAAAATAGTCGTTTTTGAGAAATAATGCACCTCAGAAGCTGATTCAACTTGCAAAATATTTCAAATGGACTCAATAAGCAATATCAATCAACAAACATCCAATAAGAACAAGCAATAAGCCAGAATAAGCACAAAAGAGCTTATGTAAAAGTCAAAGGACTTGGTTTTCTAGTCAAACCTAAAAGTCAACCACCCAAATGCTCCAGTATGAACAAATGGGTCAAAAGCACCTATTACAAAAACAAAGTTGTTGCTGGTTAAAATAAGCTATTATAGCTTATTGATAAGCTGACACCAAAATTGCACTAGCAGTGGCAACCAGCAGGGGAAAGGAGTTCCCACTGCTTTGACTATTTGACCAAGCTTATTTGAGAATTCTGGTTTGATTCAATTGGAAACAAAGGCACCCTTGTGATCAGTGAACTAAAAGGAGTCAATAGCCACAATAAAATCACAAAATGATCCACACAATAAGCCACAATAAGCCAAACAGTCCACAGATATGCTCTAGATATGCAAATAAGCAGTTAAACACTTACTAAGCAGATTTAAGCAAAATAAGCCAACCAAACTTAACCAGATGCATACACAAGCTATATAAACTAACAATAAACACAAAGCAACAAGAATCAAACACTGAATCAAACTAAATAGCAAGATCAAAGCACTAGAAGTTACTGATGAATAAAGAACAATATGCAGAAACAGTTTGCTGATATACTTGACACTTGATCCAATTTCAAGCCTCAAATCCTTCTACCCTGGTGTGATTAACTATGATTTAGCACTTGTTACCCTTAACCTATTCTTAGATCTAGGTGTCCTCAAAATCCTAGCCAATTTTACCAAGTTATGAAGATTTTATAGCCAATCTATGAATCAGTGTGTTCAAACCCACAAAACCTGCAAACAGATGAACATATGCTCCCAAATAACAGATACCAATACTTGCATACAACACACAAGCACTTAACAAACCACAAATCCAACTTATGCAGTAATCCCAAACACCCTTTTAAAACTTATTTTCACAAATTTTCAAAGGCTTATGAAGATTTAACCCACAAATTAGATCAGTAACACCTCATTAACATCAAACAAAGCAAAATCAACAATAAACAACCACAATAACACAGATTCAAGCATAAATCCACAAAAATCACAAATATTCAGAAACTTAAAGAGAAAATGAAAAGGGAAGAAGGTGCAAACCTCCAAGACCTACATCCAGGCCCTGGATTGTTTGAGCTGAGGTACTAGCAAAACAAGTACCAGCTTCCAATGCTGCTAAGATGAACAAACACAAAGTGAGATAAAAAATAATGCCAACTTTCTGATTTTTGATGCACAAGCTTTATCACTTAAAACCTTGCCTCAAAAACCTTCAAACAAGATAATGGAACTCAGATTTTAGCTTCTCAAACACCATACTTTTATAAATAACAGATTAGAACTCAAAATTTTAAGAAATTCAAACTTTATTTCATAAAAAGGAATTACAAAGATTAAAAGCTAAAATCTGGAACAAAGGGACTCTCACATGTTGAGGTCTCCTTTTATAGGAAAATGCCTGGCTAAACACTATTCACAAACCCTAGAAGTGAAATTCCCTAAATGCCCTAAGTCCTTCTAAACGTTTTCTGAATTTGAGCTGTCCAAATTGATCCTGGATGTTCATTTTAGCTTTGTGATGAAGCAATGAATCATAGCTGTTGATTTGGACACGTCACTTAACTTGGAGGCCAAGTTGCATTCTGATTGGTGGAAAGGGAATTGGGGGTGGGGTCCATAGTGTGTGGGAGTGAGGGTTTTTGGTGTGGGATGCGTTTAAGGTGAGGTGAATCAAACGTGTGCCAAGGTAATTTCATTTTACCCTTTGATTTAAGTGGTGTAAAATCTGGGCTGGTAAAAGTGAATAGTACTCTTTTTGATCCGTTTTTGGTGGATTGGAGAAGTGTTTGGCGCAAATACTTGTTTGAATGTTTCAAATGCACACTTTCAGTCCTTCTTTTTCCTTTCTTTTGTCAATTGCAAGTAAACTTCTATCAACGCCCATTTATACTTGTAACAACTTTCACCACTTGGCAATTTTGGCACATAACTTTTCAAAAGGGTTTTTAAGGGTTGTTTTTGCCATGTTTTCATAATTGAAGGACTGATTTTGGACAATGTTGATCTTCAAAGGTCTTCATTGTGTCTTTGACTTCATGAGGGACCATTATTGAAAATTTTGATTTGTTGAGGGACTAATCTTGCCATTTCTTCAAAGTTGAGGGACCTTTTGTGTAATTTTGACAAACTTAAGGGACCAAACTTGTAATTATGAATATACAAGGGTTTTAAGTGTCATTTCTTCAATAATTGAGGATCAATCTTGTTTGTCTTCAAGTCTTCAAGGGTATTTGTTTGAGAATTCCATGATTAGGGCCCGGTTCTTTGTACGGCTTCGTTTCTCGTGTCCGTTTTTCCTTGTAACTTGTGATCTTTTGTCTTTTTCACGATATCCATACCTAAAATACACAAGTAAACAAACACAAGCATATATATGGTATTTTTATGACATTTTTATGCATTTAAAGCCCGAAAAGAACGATGAGATCATGTATAAATGCTATCTCATCAGTAAACGTAAGCACGTAACGTAGAATCCTCTGGTTTAGACGTAGTCGATGCTACTTCAAGACGTAAATCCAAATTACTTCCCAAAAATAAGTGAGTTCATAATATAACATTAAAATAATATTTTTAAATAAATATTGAGAATAAAATATCAACCATAAATTGACGGATTGTCACAAATAAACTTTTTTTTAAGAAAATGTTTTATTAAAAAGAAAATGGAAATTTGAATTTGGCATATTCAAAAAAATATTCCCTAAGGTATATACCAAAGAATAGTCCTTAATTTGAATTTAGGATATCCCAAATGGTCTAATAATATACCATTGAGGTATAAACTTCACCATATGACATTTTCCCACTAAAGGACGAAAATGCTCAGACTCTAAGCCCGAGTTTCCTTAAATAGCATGTGTTTCTTTTTTGATAAGTAACCATGGGTGAAATTAAGGAACCGCGGGGTATAATAGCCGTTGCACTCTTGCCCTATAAATAGTGGATCATTTCCATCTTTTCTTTCAACCCTTTTTGCACATTTCTTTCTATTTCTATAAAAACATCTTAAATCCTTGATTAGTTAGTTTTGGTTAATCTTGTTTAAGATGTTATTCTCTCCTTTAATCCTCTCATTCTCTTAAGTGCAAAGAGAAGATCACTCACACATTTGAGATGTGATTAAAGATGAAGTCTTGATGAAGATCATCCTTTCTTTGATGTAGTCATGTTCATCATTTTTATTTGTTTAACACCCCCAAATTTATACGCACTGGAATACATCTTTGGGTGCTAAACAATGATACAACAACATATAATTTATAAAGAACGACTCGAAAAGAGACGTTTCAAATTTATCGTTCCTAAAACTTTTGTCAGAGTAGCGTAGTCCCAAGACATCGTAACCAAAGTACAACCAAAACAAAAGATTTAAATTATTTTGAACAAAAGGAACGACAAACATTCAAAGAGTTTATATTACAAAAGTAGTGCACAACATCTTTCCCGTGGCTTCCAAGCTTCACTTGTAAAAAACCCGCATGCTTTTACCATGAATAGTAACCTTAAGATCGTACGTACTATATTAAAACATTCCTTTTATAGTATGATTACGTTTACATGTTAGGATTTTACGTATTACGTACGTGTCGGAACACGATAAGTATTTATTACGCACGAACACGCAATAATTATTTAAGAATAATTAATCACGAACATGCGATCATGAAATCATGAACGTAATTAAATCCCGAACTAATATTAATTAAGTATATATATTTATTACGAGCGTTAATAAATATATGATGTCACGGTAATTATTTAACCAGAACACACAAACACGCGAAAACAAATAAACACGAACGAACAGTTAAACAACGAGACACGGAAAACGGTACGGGTACCCCATGTGGGCCCCCCTACCCGCGGCAACATTAAGGAGATGGGCCAAGCCCATCTCAAAACTTACTAAGAAGGGGTTATGGTAAATTTTGCTAGTCATTTTCACATTACAGTAAACTTAAACAAAAACCTAAAAGATTTTTCTCCTTCTCCTCCTTCCTCTCTTGTGGCCGCCGCACATAAACACCAAAAAGGGGGTGTTTAGTTGATTTTGATCTTGAATCTTTTACGTGTGTTCGTGTGTGTTCATCCTCGTTAGATCCAAGAATTCGGTATATTCTTTTAATCCTTTTCTTTTTTATTGATCTAATAAAATAATTAAGAACATGATGTTTTTTAAAAAACCTAATTAAAAACATAGATCAAACATGTAAATGGTTTTTGGATAAATCAAAAAGGTTGTTTTTAGGGGTGTTTGTTGGCCGGCGCCTAAACCGAACCCCAAGGGGGGGTCTCGGTTTGGCTAATAAACCACCACCGAGACCATATGGTCCCGGTTTGGTGGTGTGGGTCCCACGGCAGCAGCAAACCAAAGGGAACCCCGAAGTGGTTCGGGGTATGGTGTCGATTTCATGTCCGGTTAATGGTTTCTAGTCAAGATCTGGTTCACGGTTTATGTTAAGATTATTTTTTATAATCATATGTTAAAATTAGATTAATAAATATGACATGATTAATTTAATAAAACATGACTTAGGTTATATTTAATTATTAGATCATGAAATAATTAACCGAAGTATTTTATATTTTCTAGACTTATAATTAATTAATTATTTAAAAACCATGGTTATAATTAATTAATTAACATGACTTAGGTTATATTATTAATAAATAATAATATATGTTTTAACCTAAGTATTTAACTATATTTAATTAAAAACATGATATATTTTAATTAAATACTTTTAACCTATAATTTATTTAAATTACATGAAATAATTAATAAACTATACATTATGTCATTATGACCTAGAAAATAATCAGAAAAACACTTAGGCTTATATACCTAGCTTATTTAACCAGCTTATATCTAATTATGGAAACTTTCTATTTTTAGAAACTTATCTGTTTTAAGCAGTAATTCTATTTTTGGAAACTTTCTATTTTTGGAAACTTTCTATTTTTGGAAACTTTCTATTTTTGGTAACTTTCTATTTTTGGAAACTTTCTATTTTTGGAAACTTTCTATTTTAGGAAACCTGCTATTTTTGGAAAGTTACTTATTATTACACAGTAAGTATAATAATACATGAAATACCATAAATACTTAATCAGAATAGACAGAATATAAGATAAACACAGTTTAAGGCTTAAAACAGTAAAAAATGATATGAACATATAAAATAAGCTAAGACATGATGATACAAGGCTTTTGCCTAGTATAAAAATTAAAGTTCTTTGTCGTATGTCTAATCGAATTGATAACTGGTTAACTATGCGACTCAGTTGTCTTTGGTGAAACAAATAGTTGTGTCGTTGTAGTAATTAAAAAGTGCAAGACTTAGAGGAAAATGACGTTAATTTAAATCTAACTCTAATTTAAAATAAATGACAAGAATTTAAAAACGCGACGAGAATTAAAAGGCGCTTAAAAGTAAATAACGCAAACTTAAAACTGTCTAAGGCAAACTTAAAACACAACTAAAACTTAGAACAAGGCAAGGCTTAAAATAAATCAAAGGCAAGTAAACTTAAAGTGCGACTAAGTAAAAAGGCGTGAAAAGTAAAGCTTAAAAATTAAAACTTAAAAACAGAAACTTAAAATAACCTGAAAACAGCTCATTCGGAATAATCCTTCGTTCGGAATAAATCACTCGTTCGGAATGTCACCTTCGTCCGGAATAATTTCTTCTTTACTCGGAATAATTCTTCATGCGGAATAAAACACCCTCATTCGGAATAACAAGACCAAAACCTTTCATCCGGAATATTCCGAGTGAACGCCTTGATCCGGAATGTTAGATGTTTCGATTGAATCAATCTGACCCGGAATATATTCTGAATGAAGACCTTGATCCGGAATGTTTGAAGTTCCGAATGAATCACCTTTATTCGGAATAATAAATGTTCCGGATGAACAAACTTTGGTTCGGAATGTTCCGGATGAACTCCCTTGACTCGGAATATTCTGCTGATCCGGAATAAATCTGGTTCGGAATATATGATATTCCGACTGAAGACACTTGATTCGGAATATTTTGCAAAACCCTTGATTCGGGATGTTCCGAATGAAAAACTTTGGTTTGGAATTTTCCGAATGAAGACCTTGATTCGGAACTTTAACTGATTCGGAACTTCACTGATTCGGAACTTCCTGAACAAAACTTTGATTCGGAATTATCAACAAGATTCCTTCACTCGGAATTTTTGGCTTAGCTTGGTTCGAAATAACCTGGAAAACAGAAATCACGA
Source organism: Glebionis coronaria (assembly GCA_025667525.1). Classification (NCBI taxonomy): domain Eukaryota; kingdom Viridiplantae; phylum Streptophyta; class Magnoliopsida; order Asterales; family Asteraceae; genus Glebionis; species Glebionis coronaria. Next base: position 221,889,632 of record CM046878.1, read on the forward strand.
AGAACACGCAAGAACAAAAATAACACGAATCCAATCTAATCTAATCAAAATCAACCACAAGATTAAATCAAGCTAATCACAAATAATCAACTAATGGTAATCAATCAAACCAAAACAATAAAACTAACAATACTAACCACAATAATCAAAACCCACTTGATTAAATCAATAAAAACTCAATAACATGAACATAAACAATAAACATAAAGATTAAAGATTAAATAAGAAAGGTAGATAGGAGATGAACAATAAAAGTAAAGATTGACAATAATTAAAAGGAAACTTACTTGAAATTAAAGGAATTTAAGGTGCAAGACAACGTATTTAAATGATATGTAATTAAAGTGCAAGGTAATTAAAATGGAAGAACTAATTGTCACTATTAGCCAACAAAATGAAATGTAAATCCTAATGATCTATTTATAGGAGGATTAGAGAGGTGCTTAGGAAGCTTCCTCCCCTCTTTCTTCTTTCTTTAATTGCATCATTAAGTCCTTAATCTTCTTAGTTCTTCGCCTTTAATGACTTTGTCTCGGGATTTCTTTAAACTCGTCTTGAATTTCTTCATAAATAAGACTTGAGTTCTTCGGCTTTTAGTAAACTTCCGTCTTTTGACTTTTTCTTCGATAAATCTTCAGAATTGGTCTTGGACTTCCGTTCTTTTTGCACTCTTGATTTCTCGACTTCGTCTTTTGTCTTTTTCTTCTATTAAAGCCCGTGAATGCCCGTGTTTTCTCCCCTTTTCACATTTTCGTCCTAAATCACAACAAAAACACAAACCACGCATAATTCCGACATTTACGACATAAAATACACGTTTTGGCTCGGTTATTATTGCAGTTAAGTGGTAAAAAGGATGGGTGTTTACACACCTATCAAATCCCCTACACTTGAACATTGCAATGTCCTCATGAAATGCATTAGTTACAAAGCACGATTACACTTTTCATCATAATCAATCCACGTTGGCCTTTATTAAAGAGATAGAAAACTATAAACATTCAAAGTAAAGAAATCAAAAACATACCTTCGTGTTTTGGAAATGTCATGAATGATCATCATCCTTAAGTTTTCACTTTCTCCAAACCAAGCTTAAAAACGAGATCATTGTTATTATAAGTTAGGAAACTAACACGAACTCATGTGGGCCAATTATTCACTTAGACTCCCTTATTCCTAGGTGTATCTCTTATATTTTATTGTTGTCTTGAATGATCACGAGGATGCATTGTTGACTTATTTAGATAGTTATTTAGGCTGAAAATAAAGTGGGACGATTTAATCAATAGTTAGCTAAAGGACAAAATCTTTTAAAACTGCTTCTCGGGACCTCATAAAGTTCATATCTTGGCATAACTCGCTTCGCGATTTGAGACCTTTCTCGGACAGATATTTGGCAGCGACTTCATACTTCAAACCTTGAGAGACGTTCATGAAATAATGGCCTTCTCTTCATAATAAGAATTTCTTCACTTGAAGTTTTGAGAGATTCTTCATATTTGGACCACGACTTCTTCATTTTTCTCCAATCTTTATTTGGGATTTTGATATACAACGATCCGCCTCCTTTTTGGACTTGGATCTATTTATCCTCATACCTTGTTAGGGCCTTTTTGGATAGACTTTTCCATGATCTTTTGGGAGTATTTGCTTTTCTTCGTGTGTCTCGATCCTTCATATTGATTTTCGATAAATGATTCTTCATATCACTTTTGGATCTTTAGCAACAAAATGTAGCCCTCATGCCTTGTTAGGGCCTTTTCGGACTCGCCAATCTTCGCATCCCGCTTCAAGAAGTTATGCCTTGGCTATGAACTCTAATCCATACTGAGCAACTTTTAAACGATCTTGTGCTAGAAGCTAAGTAACTTTTCAAATCGTACAACCTTATTTATTGCAGATAAATTTATTAGCAAGCGATGGGAGAATAGGCTTATAATTAACTCACATAAATTCACGAAAGAATACCAAACTTATAATTGACTCTATCATCTCTCGTTCTCCACAGTTTAAAATCTCAAGGAATGAGACTCGTGGATGCTTAGCCTATTTAATCAAAGTTTTGGGTTTTCGAGTCGTCTATAGGATCTTGCAAATTCTTAGACTTTTTCAAGTTTAGAAATCGTATTTTAAAGTTCCCTTGATAAACAACTCTCTAGGATCAATTATAGGAACTTGCGAAAAGTTCTTGTTCTTAACCCGTGAGAGTTAAGACTTTCGCGTTTTATAGCTCCCTATATAAAAGCCTAGAAAAACTTGACTTAAACACATTAATGATACTAGCTAGAGTAAACTTAGATAAGTAAACTCGGTTTGAGTCAAAAGATTCACAACGTTTGAAAATTAAAACCACTTTATTAAAAAATTATTCTAATAAAGAAAGAAAATAATTATACAAAGGGAAAAACTAATAGGCCAAAATAGATCAAAAAATTTTGAAAAATGTCGAAAAATTGATTTTCCGGTTAAAATGAGGACAAATACAAGGAAAGACCACTTAACTTCGATAGAAGTCCCCCTACACTTAATATAAACATTGTCCTTAATGTTTAAGCATGTGGGAGTAAACTCCCCTACACTTAGGACATTGTGCACGTTGTTTAAATCTTGCTAAGGAAAAGACAACTAACGAGATTCCTATTTTAATATTGGAAAATATAAAATTGTGAATCGAAAAGAGTTTAGGATAGAACCGGGAAGACGGAAACACGGAATCACGGGTCGTCAAAAATCATCAAGAGTGGATCATTGAGCGCTCGAATCCCTGAATATGAGAAGAGAGGAAATAGAAAACACCAACGGGTCTCCCCTACACTTAGGATAAAGATAGCTAAAAGATAGATACATGGGTTGCCTCCCAAGAAGCGCTTGATTTTTGTTCACCGAGTCGTGAGCCTGACTCGACCTTGATTAGCATAGGAAGAAACATGAAACATATCCACCGGGATCAAATACATAGTTTTCGTCCATCAAATAGCACAAGCTTAAGGCGAACAAGGCAAGCCAAAGAAGAGTAGGCAAGGTTCCCTTAAGCAAAGACGGAGCACGGTGGGAGCAAGGGTGAAGAGGTGCAAAAAGATTTCCATAAGTTCCAAAGATTTTTCCTTTTATTTCATCAGATGGATACTGAGATGGCTGAAGAATATCGATACCGGGGTCGAACACCTTTTCCTTTAGGGGAAAATAGCACTCAGGCTCAGCAGAATTTGAAGATGATCCGCGAAGAAAATGCACAACCTCGTCCTCAGAAGGTGGACAAAGAGGTGTTAAATCATACGTGCTACGGATGTTGGTGTCGTCCGGTTGCTTCTCCTTTGAAAGAATTTTCTTCAAATCCGTAGAAGGATCAAGACCATAATCATCAAAGTCTAAAGGAGGGGCATCACTCTCATGAGGGAAGTAAGTATTGAGAAAAGTAGAGAAGTCTTCCTCAAATGAGTAGTCATCCAAAGTAGGATTAAGCATGGATGGCGGAGGATCTTCATCATGAGAAGAATCACTCGAAAGAGTATCGGCCTCATCAAAATCATCATAAGTGGGCATGTCGGGATACTCGGAAGTAAAATCATCATAATCATCTCCATCGGAGCTAGAATAATCATCATAAGCATCATAGATCGGTGGATAATCATATATGGGTGAAGGTTCCAAATTTGAGAGAGAATCAACCACATCATCTTGAAAAAGTGGATTATCATTGCAAGATTCGAATAGAGGATTGTTGTAGACGACAAAATCATCAAGCACATTAATCATATTCACTGATTCTTGGCCTCCAAAGGATTTTCTTGTAAGCTTACCCATTTCAAAAACTTGGGCATCATCCCCGACTCTTAAAATGAGATCACATTTATCCACATCAATTAAAGCTCTACCGGTTCTCAAAAATGGGCGTCCAAGTATTAACGGAATACGAGGGTCCATTTCATAATCAACAACGACGAAGTCGACCGGAAAAGTGAATGTGCCAACTTTAATGAACACATCTTCGGCAATACGAACGGGGTAAGCGAGAGTGCGATTGGCTAGCTCAAGAGTCATTTTGGTGGGTGTAAGGTCGGGCAATGATAACTTTTTACAAACACTTAACGACATCAAATTAATACTTGCCCCGAGATCGGCTGAGGAAGTATATTTGTCGGTTTGGTTAAAAGTACAAGGTAGCACAAAACGACCGGGATCTCCAATTTTCTCCGGAAGTTCTTTAAGAAGGACAGCAGAACAATTTTCATTCAATCGAGTATTAACAAACTCGACCATCTTCTCCTTCTTGCTAAGCAATTCCTTAAACATCTTAACAAATTTAGGCTTTTGTGCTAGAGCTTCGACAAGGGAAAAAGTGATAGTCATTTCCGAAACTTTCTTCAAATAGTTTGACACTTGAATGTCATCCTTGGTGTGCATTTTGGCCTTGTCTAAGTGAGATGGATAAGGAATATTAGGTTTGGGTGGTGAAGGTGTAGGTGTAGCAGGTAAAGGTTGAGATGTTGAAGGTGGGGTTGGTGGAGGATTCTTGGTGGGTACTTCGTCATGACGAGGCGGAGACGGTAATGGTGTACTAATACTAGGTGTGGGAGGAGTAGGGATAAATGGTGGTGGAGGAGGTGTAGATGATGGGGGCGGAATAGGTGGTCCTACTAAAGTAACTCCACTACGGGTAGTAATAGCACTCACATTCGCTCGCGGATTGGTGACGATGTTTGAAGGTAGAGAACTCGAAGTAGAAGGTTGAGTGGTGGGTAAGAAACAAGCCAGCATATTCTTCAAATCATTCGTTTGATTGCTGAAGGAGAATTGAATATTATCTCGAAGCTCGGATCTAATGTCATTCCCTTGCTTGGTGATATCCCCTTTCAAATTGATAATTTGGCTCTGCAGATTCTTAATTTGCTCTCCTTGGGTTCTCATCAAAGCTTCAACATCTTGAGTGATGGGTGGGGTTTGTTGAGCGGGTGGGTGATAAGGATTAGAAGCTCTAGGTGGGATTTGGTTGCTTCTATTGTAGTTGTTGTTGGGGTTTTGGTTTTGAGGAGAAAAACCGGGTGAAAGATAGTTGTTGGACCGGTAACTCAGCAAATTTCGATCCCCTTGAGGTCGGGCTTGGTAATTTTCCGGTGAATAATTACCATAAGCCGTATACACGTTTTCCGGATTTCCTTGAGTAGAAGGACAATCAGTGTATGAGTGAGGACCGCCGCATGTCTCACAAGGATTGGCTACCGCTTTAACTTGTTGTTGGTTTGTAGCGAGAAGCAAGATATTTTTGTTCATTTCGGCCATCATGCGGGTGAATTCGGTCATGTCGGGGTTTGCTGAAGTAGAAGAAACATTGACTCTCGGGTTGTTCCTTGAAGAAGCGGAGGAATACCAGTTTTTGTGATGAGTAGTCATGTTCTCAATAAGCTCTCTACACTCCTCGGGTCTTCTTTTCATAAATGTGCCACCGGCGGCTGCATTAATCGTATTACGATCACGAAAAGTCAAACCGTTATAGAAAGTATCAATTAAGGTCACAGGGAGCATGTTGTGGTTTGGAAAACGATCGATCAAGACATTATATCTTTCCCAAGCATCAAAAAGAGATTCATCGGGTTCTTGCATGAAACCGCTGATTTGATTGCGAAGGCTCGTGACCATGTGTAGAATATTGATAACCTATGAATCTATGAAGTGGGTTGATGTTTTCTAGTGAGAGAAACTAGAGAGAGAAAGTTAGAGAAAATGTGTGTGATTTTATTAATATGAAAGTGAAAATGAAACAACAACCAACCCCTTTCCATGGTGGAAAGTGGTATTTATACTCCAAGCCTAACATTGGGCTTGGGCCGGTCCATGACAAGCCCATGGACCGGTTCTTACTTAAGTTAATAAGCAACTAATGACTATTTTCTAACTACGAGCTATTACAACATAAATAATATTGTGGAGTGACCGATACTTCTAATATACGTTAAAACGTATTTCTAACAATCTCCCCCTAAGGGAGGTCACTCCACGTTACAAAGTTCTAAACCTAGCATACTATACTAAGTCTTCGTTCTTTAGCTCGTAGTCCTTTCTTCTTTTCTTTCTTTTGTTGTGAATATGTTGGTTTGATCTTTTTGGCTTTGACTTGAGAGCATTGTTCTTTGGCCTTTCACGTGCGATCTTTGCCTTTCTTGTGAATTTTGCCTCCTCGTGACTTCATGTTCCACACACTTACGTCTTTTTGTTGAATTCTTGAAAGCTTCAGAGTTTGGTACAGCGGAAGACTTCATCTTGTACTTTCTTGAATTTTTGCTGAACTTTGTTGCAAAAGACATAAGCATGTGGGAACGACTTTTACAGGTACACCGCAACACCACCGTCTTTACTGGTACACAGCAACGCCACCGTCTTCAACAGGTACACAGCAACGCCACCGTCTTTAACAGGTACACAGCAACGACACGAATAAAATGGCTTTGAACATTTTATTCTAATTCGGTAGCATTTTACCTCCGGCCGGTGAAGACCGTTGGACGATATTAGATATCGTACCCGTGACGGATAGTTTCAATTAAGTAACTTCCTGACAGGATTTCGCGGGTAAACCCGTTCTCTTTATTCGACCGTCCAAAGCTGACTGCGAACATAAAGAGTGAATCACTTGGATAAATTATCCTTGTGATTTGAAGCCGTCAATTCATGAAACCTGGAACAAGTGAATTTCAATTAAGATTTTCACCATCGTTGCTTTCCAGTTGTCACGAGCTCAATTCATAAAGAATCTTGCACGTCACCTACCAAGTGCTGTTTGATGTTAACACTAGAAGGATTTCCACTCGTCACTGTGGTCAATAAAGAGTCACTCTGAGTGTTCTAGCAAGATCATATGATAATGCGAAGAGGCCTGGAACGAGTTTAAGTTCAATTAAGAATTAAACCACTGTTACCTTCCAGTTTTTCACAAGATTGGTTCTAAAAGAACCGCACGTGTAACCTACCATGAGCTTGTTTGATGCTGGCTCAAGCAGGATTTCCATCTTCATTGTAATACTTGCGTATTACTCGGATGTTCTGGCAATATTACAGGAATACTGCGTAGGACTCATGAAAATATCTTACTTTTCACAGTGTGTGAGAAAGCAAGGAATAAATGGAAAGTGTCCTAATGAGACTTTTGATGATCTCTTGGCTCTAGACTCGATTGTGCGTTTTGATTTAGTGAGCGATGGCTGGAGAGGAGTGCCACCTTTTCAATACCAGTCTATTCAGAGTGAATAAACCAATAGATAACGTGTTGATCTCCGTGTGATTAAAACAAATACCTTTTGAGAGATATTTGAGTTAGCTGGGAAGGGTTGTGCATTGCATCACTGGGTCCATGATGTCTTTCTTCAATACCGAGAATCATTAGCAAAAATGACCTCAATAGCATATGTATTGACCCGGTTTCTGCCTAAAGTTGTAAGGAGGGCTTCTTTCTTTACACCCTTTATCTTTACAATTCTTTTTCATTCTTCAACCCCTTCAATGCTTACCAATACGTCATCACTAGCACCTTGTTGTGATTGTTCCAGTGCTAGCTTAAGTACTTGGTCGGCATTCAGCTATGTTCACATTCTTTCTCCATCTTTCCTAGGACTTCTAATTCTATCTAGGGAATTGTCCTTGGGAAGATTCCATCGGTTCTAATGAATCATTGGACTAAACCTATTCCTACCACCCTTTTGTCACCACATCCGTCGTGAATTAAGCGTGTTTTGGGAAGGAATTGCCACCATGAAAAATCATTGAAAATCACATAAGGTACTTGTGATATTGAAATCAAAAGTTTTGTACCTTAGGTTTTTTGTTCATCAAAAACGCTCCCCCTTAACACGTGCTTTACACATATTAAGTTGGATAATCGTTAAGTCTTTTTCATCTTTTAGCCAAGTATCATTTAAATCTCCTTAATCCCATTTTCTCCCCTTATCCAAAATGTTAACCATTAATATTTGGGATATTGAATGGATTAACCGGTCTTTGGGTAAAAATGAAATCGATGTTTGGCCATAGAACAAGTTATTGCTCCCCCTTAAGTTAATAAGGGATAGTTGTAGTGCTTTAGTATGATATATTTTGAAAGATTTAGAATCTCGTGAGAAATTCTTGAAAAATTATCATACCTTAACACTACAACAAGCCATTAAAGCACATTATTCACAAATATACATATTCACAATTAATACCAATATAGAGTGACCTGAAATGTACGACCCATTAGATGGATCGTTGCAGTGTCCTGTAGTGCACTCCATATGGTCTACCACCCACGAATCTTTCCAAGCTCCTCATCAATCTACGTTCACGGAGCTTTTGATCGATCTTCTTGATCACGTACTTCGCCATCTGCCGGTAACCCGGATGCCAATCCTCCGTCATTTCTGGCAAAGTCCCACCCGAGTTCAGATGTTCCAACTTTCCTCTGACTTGTAGAAGAGTCCCATCACTGTACTTATGGAGCTCACCCACCCTCATAAACTTCATTAAACCTCGACTGTTCAAGTAGAAGATGCCGTAATTCGGGACAGAAATGCCGGTATAAGGACATCTTTCAACATGTTGAGGTAGCACTTTATTCACTGGACGGGTTAGGTTGAGCTTCCTTTGATAGCTTTCGACTCCCAACTGAAGATCTTCAACTCGTGTCTTGATGACAACGCTTCGTGTGAACATACGAAGTGCTGTATTCAACGCAATGAGGTCTTCACGAGGAATATGTGTGAGTTGATCTCGGGTCATCAGAAGCAGCATATCTTCGATATCCTCAAGGCGAATGATGGAAAAATCTCCCTGCTGGATTTTGTATTCCCTGTCATCCTCCCTTTTCAAACGAATCTCCGTCACATGATAGTAGCCATTCTTGGCTTCAGTTTTCATCCCTAAAATGCTGGAGATGCGGATGTCGGATCTAACGTTGCTTCCAGAATTGACTAGGCAGCAACCCCTGTACGCCCTTCGGACTCGTTCGTCCCAATGAGATGCACCTATGACAGCATACATATCATAATTATGATTTATCTTAGGGACCCAGAGTCGGTTTACCTTTTCCTCGATAAAGGGTATTGTCCCCCAGTTGGCAGCTTTCAGCAAGGTCAGGGAGGTTGCGTACTTTGATGACCCCTTCAGTAGATACACAAGATCATTGGTGACGAAGAAGTCAAGAGCAATCTGATTATCTTGAGTAGGATCCATTGGAGGTGGAGCTCTTTCTGATTCATGAAGACCTGGCCGTTGAACGGTATTCAGAGCCTTCAGGATCTCATCGGCATAATATTCGAACTCCATTTGGGTCAATCGGGTTTTGGCACGAAGTCTTTTATCCTTCAGTACTTTCTTCACCAAAGATGGAGTAACCGAAGTCTTATACTCATGAGCAAGAAATGCACATAAGTCAATCGGACTGCAGATACGAAGATACAAGACATCTTTGTCGGCGTCGGTGATCGGATCATACTGCGCCGCTGCCGTGATCCAAGCCTGTGGTGGTGCAGTCTCGTCGATCTCCAACGTGTCCGCCCAGTCCCTTGTGCTTGGTTCAGGAATAGTAGATTGTGGGTTTTGTTGCAGAGGAGTGGAGACGTGAACATCTGCTTGTTCTGATTCAGGCATTTCAGCAGTGTCATGGACGGGTGAATGTTGTGCAGCTTCAGGTTCGGTTACCGATTCTGCAATCACAGGAGCAACAACAATAGAACTAACGGGGTTAGTGGTAACGGGTATGGATGCAGCAATAAATGTACCAGGAATAGATGACCCTGTAGTGGCATTCACATCGTGGCGCCACTTCGATCGTCTGGATTCCGTGGATGTAGATTTTTCCTTTGGTGCTGCATCTTTCTTTGACTTGGTGCCAGACTTAACCACTTTCTTTGAGCTGGCAGCCTTATCCCCTTTCTCAGGCTGTTTACCCCCATCAGCATCCTCATTATCATCCCCGTTGCTCCCTCGAACACTCTCCTCATTACCATCACCACCATCATCGCCATCATCATCATCGTCATCATCATCCTCATCATCATTATCATCATCCTTATCATTATCATCATCCTCATCATTCTGATCCTCATCATCCTCATCATCATCTTCTCCTTCTTCTTCTTCTTCTTCTTCCTCTTCTTCTCCACCAGTACCCTCGTCTTCTTCACTCTCTTCCCTTTCTTCCTCAGGGAGAATGTGGTAGGGTACCACACTTCCAAATGTCTTGAACAACTTATCATCCTCCATGATCGCGTCATTCAGGGATTTGAAGAGAGCCCGTTGAATCCTTGATTTATCAAACGATCCAAGTTCCCTCATTCGAGCTATGAGGATCTTCTTATGTTCAAAATCCGTCAAGTCATAAGCAATCTTGTAGGCGGCTTCTGAGGGATTGGATGATTTGATCATTAAGTTGTCAGCAGCAAGTGTCTTCATCTCATCACGCAGTTTAGGCATTAGTGATTCAACGGAGTCTTTCACTCTCTGCTCAATAGTAGCTTCAAGAGCTTCTTTTTGCTCTTTGAGGTCATCCTTAATAGCTTTAAGTCTCGTAATTCGTGCTTGATGCCTATCAGCTTCAGCCTTTTTAACCCGAGCAAGTTCTTCTGCATGAGCTTTACGTGTAAATTCCGTGTCTACAGCGAACTTAGCAATCAAATCTTCTTGAGCTTTCTTAGATGCCTCTTCACTTTGAGCTCGTCTACGTAACTCTTGACGAAGTTCATCCATTTCTCTCTTGTGATTATCCACATGTTTATCCAACATCTCGGCCATCACTATTGCAGCCATTGCAGACGTTGCAGAGCTGCTCTGGGTTGATGGAATAGGCTCGGTTGTAACTGCGGTACTGAGAATAGGAGCAATTGGTGGTGGACGAAATGGTGTAGAAACCGGTCTGGTTGGTATGGGTTGTGTTGGTGGAGGTTGAGTTGTTAAAGGTTGAGTAGATGCTTTTTCAACACTTGCTGAAACAGGGGGGGTGGATGTCTCCTTCGAAGTAGAATACTTTTCAGGTGATCCAAACTCAAACACATCATCTGGTTCCACGTACTCTTCCTCAATATCTACCTGTGCACCTGAACCACTACCACCCGTATCTCTCCTACTCCTCTGAATAGCTATCTTCATCATTTGTTTCTCAGTTTTATCAAGAGTAGGATCAACAATGTTTTCTTCGTCACGTAGACGCATCTCATCAGCCTTACCCTTTCCCTTCTTACCCTCTGTCTTCTTCTTCTTCTTGGTTTTGGGTTCAGGTAAATCTGTCTGCTTCCGTTTACCCTTGCTCTTAACCGTGGTAGATGAGTCTTCACCTGCTAGAAGGTTTGCCCGTTGAGTTTCAATTTCTTTTAGCAAGTTCTTGTAATCATCAGATGCAATAAGCTCATCGGTCAGAAGGTGAATGGGAATGGGACCAGGAATAACCGTATTCGAATGAGTCTCCTGCCTTAAGTCAACCAAATCATCATCATCGATCGTGTGTTGACGTATGCCTGCACGCTTATCAATGGATGCATCATTTTCCATAAAGTAATGTATGATCAGCTTAATAAACCTAGGATATTGGTAACATTTAACCTTACCCTTCGTGTTTGTGAAGAGTTGAAAAGTAAACTCCTCCCATAGCAATGATGCATAATCAATACCCATACCTTTGAACATACCATAAAACATCTTGATGATTGGTGGACGAACAGCATCAAACCCAGTTGTTTTGGGTGTTAAACATCAGCTTAGAATCCCAAAAATAGCTTTCCATTGTTGACCAACTTTGGCAGTAGTAAACTCAGACGGGGTTCGTATGTCAAGACATCCAATGGCGGTGAACATCTCCATGATCTGGTCCTTAGTTGGGTTGGCTGAGTATGATGGTAGACCTTTGAGTATCGGTCGAAAGCCAAAGATCTTCCTGAAGTCTGACACAGTAAGCGTCTGCTGCTTGTTGTCCAAGGAAAAAGTGATTTTGTTCGACGTCCTCTCTTTGGTAGCCCAGAACTCGTAAAGGTAGTCATAAGGCACTGATGCACTTCTCCTTAGCGCATGCTTGAGATGAGATTTATCAAGCAAGGTTGTACCTACCTTAAATCCATTATGGGTAGAGTGAGATACTTCCTTCAAACGGAAGTTGTTTGGTATAAACTTTAGAGATTTGGCTTCAGCAATGGCGGCGGCTTTGGTGTCTTGTATATGTTGTACTGTAGGGTTAGTCATCGTCTCTGCTTAAGATAAAACACAAGGGTTGAAACATACAAACATGAATATCAATATGACTTTAAACCTAAGCATTGAACATATGAACTAAACCCTTAAGCTTGTAAACCATTCAAACATCTTCTATGCGGAATAGTCATTCAATTCGGAATAATTGGTCTATGCTGAATAAAAATGCTATGTGGAATAATAATTCTATTCGGAACATTTAGCCTATGCGGAATAAAATCCCTATTCTGAATAAAAGGCCTATTCGGAACATAAGGCCTATGCGGAATATTCAAACATATCCTATTCGGAAAGATCAACCTTATGCGGAAAAAATTTCTTTATTCGGAAAATCTAACCTTATGCGGAAAAATTTCTTTATTCGGAAAGATCAGCCTTATGCGGAAAAATTTCTTTATTCGGAAAATCTAACCTTATGCGGAAACATTTCTTTATTCGGAAAGATCACCCTTATGCGGAAAATTTTCTTTATTCGGAAAATCTAACCTTATGCGGAAAAATTTCTTTATTCGGAAAGATCAACCTTATGCGGAAAAATTTCTTTATTCGGAAAATCTAACCTTATGCGGAAAAATTTCTTTATTCGGAAAGATCAGCCTTATGCGGAAAATTTTCTTTATTCGGAAAGTCTATGCCTATGCGGAATAACCTTTCTATTCGGAAAGAACTTGTCTATTCGGAAAGAATATCCTATGCGGAATAATCCTCCTATTCGGAAAACCCTTTCTATTCTGAATAACTGCTCCTATTCGGAAAGTTCTTTCTTATTCGGAAAACATTCCCTATTCGGAAAATCATACTATTCTGAAAGTTCAGTCAGTGACGATTTTTCTAATTTAGGCATGAAATCTTTTGACGCAAGTGTTCTAAAGGCCAAATCAGGTCATTAGATCTAATCCGAATACAACCCAAGCAAAACCCCCAAATTAATTAACCCTAATTAAGCAGTAATTTCATTCGATTAATTCTCAATTAAAAAGAGTTAATTAAGTTGTTTTTCATGAATGATTAACCCAAATTGATACCTTATGAAGATCTTGAACTGAAAGAATTAAGGATTTTGAGATGAATTGTTTTGATTTCGTGTGAGTGTTTGTGTGTTGTTTGTTAATGGCGGCAGGGGAGGAAAAACAAGCAGAAAAATGAAAGAGACGGGGGGAATGATTTTGACTAGGTCAAATTTTTCACAAGTTTGACATAATGTCAACTTTACCCCCTCAATTTTTCTACTTTCAACAAACAAAGTTCTTTTGTTTTTCCAAGTTTTAACTCTTGTCATTTTGACCTATCTTATGTTAATTACCCTAGCCTGAGTGATTAAACTAACTTAACACACGCACAAATCTATTCAAGACAAACTTATAAGCAACAACAAGACAAGTGCCAAAGCAATCCAACCATTAACCATTAAGCTTTTGGAGTTTCCTTGAAAACTTTTGAAGATCTTTTTGATGTAAAAGATGATGTAACATTTTCTCCCCCTTAAACGATGAGCTGTTTTCTATTTAAAGAGCTGTAGTCATTGTTTAACGAGGCACATGATGATGAAAAACATTTCCCAATTGATATCTTGAAAAAGTTTGATTCG